>OX235270.1:62500939-63054716 GCA_944472135.2 Trichobilharzia regenti
ATGTGGAGTAGTGTGAGAAAATGCACAGATCATCATGAAGTATACATCCATGGAACTTGACTGAATCAGATCTTGTGAAGTTTTTAGTTTCTACCATGAAATTAGACCTGTTATGGTTGAAGTAATCACGTGAAATATGTCTTATCCCTAAAGGTAAAAAATAATAATGACCTGAGAAAGAGTCGAATAGCTCATGCTTCAGAAAAGAATAGTGAATAGATTTGAATGGCGACTGTTCACTAAGTCCTGTAATCGATCTCAGAACAACGAGCATCCAATCTCTTGGTAGTCCAACTTGATCAGTTTGAAGAATTTCAGCCAAAAGTATGCCTTTTGAAAGACCAACACCTGAATTCCAGTCAATTGATAGGTTTGATTTTATGCTAGCATTGAATTTTGTGAAGAATACAAGAAACTGAGAAGAATTATTTTGAACTGGTTCACAATTTAGTATATGTATTCCATACTCCATGTTATCAGTTAATAAGGTCTTTAGCTCTTTTGTATGTGTGTACCATAATTTACCATCCTGAGCTATGCTCTCATGTTCAGCAGAAGAATATAAGCTCCAGAATGCTATTTCTTGGCATATATAAAAGCCTTGTTTTAGTTGATCATCACTTTCTAATATCATAACTAAATGCTGGTCATCTGATGTCATAAAGGGTTTAGAACCCGTTGCTATAGACGATATTTTGCTAAGGGCAACAGGCTTAATGACAGCTTTGCTTTCTTTCTTATTGTTTTGAGTAACTTCCACACCTAAGATTGAGTAAGAAAACCTCTGATTATCACTACTATTCATGGGTGATTTTGGCATTAAATGGAAAAAATGACTTCCATGTTTAACCCTTCCAACATGAAAACCAACCATTTCACCATATTCTGCAACTATCGATCTTTTATCTAAATCCCAGATTAGGTTAGCATTCCCCTTTGTTTGCATGTCTACAGCTAAGCCAATTAAAGCATAATTGCCACAGGAACTTAGTACAGCTGACTTAACAATGCCATTATGTGTAAACATGTCAGTGAGATGTCCACTTTGTAAGTTGAATACACCCAACTCATCACTGTTTTGACATGTTACTAACAATATCTTCGAGGATTCTGAGTAGCGCATTTGATCGACTGGTTTAGTTAAACAATCCATTCTATTACTGTCATTCAAATTTGAGCTGGATAATGTATTAGAACTTTGTTTCAATGCAGCATTTGTAAGGGCTAGTGGTAAATTCCAAAGGTTTAAAACTTTCGATGTACTTATATAACCAACTAGCTGTTGTTCAGAAGAGTCGACTAACAGACGTGAAATAACTCCAACAGATGAGGTCAGTGTTGTCAATTGTACGCCTAAGCGTATATCCCAGATTAAAATATTTCGAAAAATTGCTGCCAATACAACTTGATCATTCAGTGCAAATTCAACAGCAGTGAAAACTAACTTTTGATACTTTGAATTTGGTAGACGAAATTCTCGTGGTATACCAGCTGGACGTGTAATATGAACGAATACAGCATCATTCTCATAATCATAGACTAGTACATTCTTTTTAGCATGTAGCAGTAGAAATGAGTAGTATCTTGACAATTTAACATCAATAATATTATCTTTAGTGATCAAATCATCATAGGAAATACGAAATGATTTGTTGATTTGGCCTAGTCTGTTGATGTGCAATTGTAAAATACACGGGTTATTACTGTCCAGTATAAACAAACGTTGATTATCATTACTTGCTACAATTTTACGCGGTACAAAGTTCAAGTCAACTGAAAATTGTTGTTCACCAGATTTCATGTGAAATCCAAGTAAATGGTCAAATGAATTAATGAAAAACAAATCAACCCCGCTCTGTAGATTTTCGTCCTCATCATCATAATCGTCCTTATTATCTGATAACTTTTTCTTCTCACTATTTTGATTCGTCTGTACAAGTTTAACCAATGTAGCACATGGTGTTGGACTTAAAAGGTGTAGAGGTTTTCCTGTAATCAGTTCAAAAATGACCACATGATTGATTGTGCCAGCAGCTAAGGTTTCAGGAAGGTAGTGGGATGACACTGATTTACTAGTGATGTCTTTAGCTTCATCTTTGACTTTAGGATTAATGCTGCCGTTGGTATTACTATCAAAATGTTCATCTTCTCCATATTCCTCCAGAGATTCAACGTATTCACTCGGATTTAAAAAACTACGTGTATTTCTAGTCTGCACAATAAATCCTACATAGTCATTTGTGATATCTAAGAAAATAATCTCCATTTTCAAGCTTTCGTCATGGGGATGCTTCGACCACAACGGATTAATCCATAGACCTGCATTGATTTGACCAATCAGTGGCACACAACCATTGATATCTATGTCGATTTGGTGAATCTTCAAAGTATCTCTTTTCTCTTCATCTATAACAATAGCATATTTACCGTTTGGTGTTAAGTAGGAATACCCTGAGCTTGATTTCCACGGAGGAACTTCCTCATCCCGTTCACAGTGGTACCGATAGATCATTGGATCATTTTTTAACTTGATCAAAATTTGGTTATTTGGTTTCTGTGCAGTGCTTCCTTGATTAAAATTATGCAAACTCAATAAAGGTGTTGGACACATGATTTGTCCAAGAAGAGAATTACCTGGAGTTAGCGGATAAGAGAACAGTGGCAGTAGATTACTCTGTTCAACAACTTTTATTTCACACTGCTTTACAAGCAAGTCGATCAGTGATTTCCTTCCAGTACTGAGCTTCTGTTGTTCGTCATTGACGATACCTGAGGTGAACGGGAGCAGATAGCCAATCATTTCTGTTGGCAAACTGTCTGGGTTATTATATAAGCTTTTATTTAAGCCTGAAAGTATATTTTGGATAATACTTGCCTCAAATCTAATTGCCATAGCATTTTCTGATGAATTAGACTGGTTATCGAGACAGGATAACATATCGATAAGAACCTTCAAGCAGTCTAATATTGGCCGAACACCTAGAGCATAAATCATTCCATAAAGCCAATCAAAATGAAAAACAGTCTGATAGCTGAATTCATTGAAATCTTTTGAGTTTAGTAAACAGAATGGTAAATGTCGAAGATAACGAACATTGTACATCAAGATACGTGAATCACAGTTATCTTGTGAGCAGTTCCATGAGTCATTTATATAAGGAGCTTTGAAGTAGACTGAAAGAGGTGAAGTGTTTTGCTCTTTCATCAAAGGAGAATTTTTCGTCTTATCAAACTGTTCATTTAAAAAGTAGCCCTTTAACAAATCTTTGATTATAGTTGCTCTTTTATTATCCAATTTCTCCATAACAGAGAGTTTATAAACAAAGAATCCATCCATTGAGCATATTAAATGATGTTGTCCAAGGCGAGCAGTCAAGCTTTTTTCGAAGGAATATAACATTAGTAATAAACTGGCAGTATCATAGAATGAAACAGTGTTCTGTGAACACTTTCCATCATTTTGACCTGAAAAAGCTCTGTCGGATAAGCTCAGGATTTCTTGTAATTCATTCAGAGTCATACCTGGGGCTATAAGTTTTTTATTACTCACAGAAATGAGCAAGCAAACAAGATGTTTAACTGAATCGTAGTTAAAATACTTTCCGCAGTTGGAGATAAAATCACTAAAGTGTGTATGGACTAGCTTGGACAAAAGATGATTTACTTCCATATTTTGTGAAGTTAGATTTGGCAACAGACATAGACCAGCAGCACAAGCTAGAATTGGGAGATCTTTGTGTTTAGAGGCCAGTTTGAATAGATCATGAACACGTATAAGTTGATCATTTGTTAGACAATAGTTTAATTTAGTTAAATTATGTATACAGCTTGAGAATCCTCCTGACAAACTGTCTGAACTTATTTCTAAATTGAGACTGGTTGTAGGCAGTAAAATACCATCGATGACTTCTATAGCTGCTTCTTTTTCATCTTTTGAACCTTCTTTAAGTTTAGTCACTTTCAGATTTCCAGATAAAATCAATTTTATTCCACTAGCCAGACGCTTTGGTAGTTGTTTTGCTTGTAGAATAGGTAGAAGTCCTTCTAAAGAATCTTGATATTCGTTTGCTTCAAGGTAGTCTATGCCACCAATGATGATCACTATTGATTTCGGTGTATATTTCTCCTCTAAACATGATAATGAATGCAAGAAGGAGGATAAGGTGGTGACTTCTAACAAATTGCAGTTGATCTGTAAAGCAAAGCTAACTTGCTCGGCCAAATCTTGCAAAGCGTCTGTAATAATAGTTGGACTTGTGTATATTCGAATGAGTATTATGCACTCATTGGACTTCATAGACAAACGGTTTTGTGTCTACAGAGAAGAATTAGAATGAAAAAAAATTGAAACGTGATAAATTCTGTTGATTGCAAGACTGCGGATAATGCTGTCTCAGCTTCCTTAAGTTCCCCTTCTCTAATGTGATGCGATTACCACGTATTACTACCTTTTTAACTGTCTGCTTTTAATGAGTATTATAGTGTGTTGTCATAAAAAATCTGCTGAAGCTTACGGAACAAAAGGTATAATGTTCAAGTGTTGGTTTTCAGGGGCCTGATTTGATTGGTTACAGGATTTCATCATGAGCTGACAGCGGTTAGAGAATTATTGGAAATCAAGGAGTACTGGAAAGATGTTTCGCTCTAGTCTGGGACTCTTCAGAAGTAGGCACCCACATAGATTTGAACCCAGGGTACTGGTGATAGGTAATGGCCAGTGAGGTTCAGCTGGTCGAGTGTGAGGACAAATACTCGCCACTGATGATATTCGCTAGTGGTTACGCCATATCATGAATTCTCAGAAGTTGGAATTTATGGACTGGACATCAGATCGTGTCCCAGTGGCTTAATGGTCTACGAGCTAGCTCGCTTTGTAATCAGAAGGTCCTGGCTCCAAACCCAGGCGGGTGCATACTAGTGAACATTCCCAAACTGGAATAAAACAGCTGTCCGGTACTCTCATGTTTTCTACTGGTTTTCAAACCTATGTTATCTCATGATGCGATGATTGCTAAAGTCTAATGAAATTTCGGGAAAATTTTCTTAATCCTAGTCTTTCTGTAAAAGCAGAACGCATCTGAATAACCTAGACACAAATTTTAGCTCCAGATTAAGAGTCATGACTTTAGGCTTAGTTCAGAAGATGCGAATACTCCACATTTGACCCAAAACATCAGTGTCATAATTGATGGTTTGTTGAAACCATTGTATTGCTCCTTGCTTTTTACATGAGTTGTGGATAATGATAGAGATTAGTTTTTTTTTTGTGATAATAAGAATTGTGGTATTATAATTCCTAGAGGACTACCATTTCGAATGAACCACACATCAGCATGTCTATGGTAATGTAAATATCCAAAATGATCAAAGCTGAAATCTAAAAATCAGAAGAATACTCATTATTAACACTTCTTATTAAAAAATGTAGCCAACTATGACATTTTCAATATCCCTTACCCCTGGCTTACTCGAAAATTTGATCTTCGTGTGAATGACAAACTACTAATGCAAGGTTTTTCACAGAAGTGAATCATTCAAAATCAACAAACTTCGAAAGATCTTACAAGGAAAATAAGGGGATAGAAATATAATGATATCACAATGGACAAACATGAATGTGAGGAAAGACGAATCCATTCAATGAAAACCCTCAGGATTACAGAGGTGATATAGAATGAATACATTTATAACATTAGAAACATTTCTACGCCTCTTAAACATGAGTCCGCAGTTACTGATTCTGAACATTGCACCTCCGTGTAGCACCAAACCTTATACACAAGTTCCATAATTAAATGAGATATATTGGATGGACTACTTCAAGTTGAGATAAGAATTGACTTTCAGGCACTATTCTCAAAGTTCTAGGCCCACCCAGCCTATTTCATCCTAAAAGACTGTTAAGTGACATCAACTGTTATAATAATAATAACTGTGGCTCACAACCTGGTAGGCAGAAACATCTGTCCCGGGTAGGTGGGTCACTCAAAACTCTTTCAGAAGCCACTTTTATTTAAGTGGGAATTGCTGCTTTAGTTTCGATAAATATCTATGTGCCTATTGTCATTTAAGAGATAAGTTTCACTTTACTTGATTTGAAATCCGTGTCAAGTATTCAATCACAACTAAGTAAAAAAAAATAACAGTTTTGCATTTTAGTAAACAAAACTGCAAACCATGTCTACTCACTCTCCAAATTAGTCCCTTCGTTCACTATATATGAAGCACTTATGTGTATTATCCAAGTATACTGTTAATCCATGGAAAAGCTGAAAATTTTCACAATTTTTCGGGTTTCGATATTCCAGAATACCTTCATCAAGTAACGATAGCCTTAATAAGAAGATTAGAGTACAGGCATTAGTATTAGTGCTATAGCTTAGCTTTCGACAGTGGCTGAATGGTCTACGAACCTGGCTTGTGAGCGTAAGGACATGGGTTCGAGCCACAGTTGGTAAGTACTGCATAAGAGTCCCAAACTATAACGAAACAGTTTACCGGGACACCTTGGTTTCCAATCGTTCTCTATCCAATGTCAGCTCGTGATAAAACCCATAACACAGAATCTCTGCAATCCAACACTAGAAAATTAATCACAATGGCGGTGGTGTAACTCTGACGGGGAAACAGCGAACATCATTCATTTAGGTTTAGATAAATGCAAATTCAGTTACATAAATAATAGAGAAAAAGAATTCATAATGCTGACAGAGACCTTAATGTATTTTCTAATGTCACATTTATCACATGCGAATTTTCGACGTACTCTTGAAAACATTTTCTTGTGTCATTTCGACCAGTTATAAAGGTAACCAACATCATAAATTAAGATACCACTGGATGAGGTTAACGAAACAGATAACACGGCTTAAACAACAGCACTTTTAATGTTGATTTTATGGTTATTAACCTAGTCAAACGCATCAGCAGAATTTTATGAGATGTATGAGAAAGTTAAACGCTAAGGAAGCTCAGGAATAAAATAAATTCATTTTAATCCTCACAGGTTACCTGGAGAAAACCAGGTAACAGACATTAAATTGGTCAGTTAACAGGCTTAATAACATATACAATATAAAGTGGATATTATGACATGAATCAAAGAGTCTACTAATAATTGGTAGCTGACAGAATCTTGACGTTTATATGGATGGAGGAAATTAATTCCAAGTTTTCAGTAACAGACTAGTGCACGCACAGTTATTTAGCAGAACAAATTCAACCTGTGCAGCTTTAAAGACTGTGAAATTCCACTAAATCATATAGTAACGAACAGAAAGAACTAACCTCTTG
Source organism: Trichobilharzia regenti (assembly GCA_944472135.2). NCBI lineage: Eukaryota > Metazoa > Platyhelminthes > Trematoda > Strigeidida > Schistosomatidae > Trichobilharzia > Trichobilharzia regenti. The sequence goes on from OX235270.1 coordinate 62,508,233, forward strand.
AAAACAGCATGCAGCTACAGCATTCGCCAAACAAAACTGTTCTACGTCAAGCTTATCCGAGGCTTCAGAAGTGCTGTAAACTAGCATTGGAACCTGAGCTGTGGGATCAGTATCTTCTATGTAACACAATAAGGTCTCTATTTCATTTCTGTACGAACTGGCAATCGGTATTAGCCAATTAACATAGTTCAGCGCATTCCATACGTTATCCCACAATTTGATACGTTTTTGAAATTCTCTAGCCACATAAGTGTGTCTGTTCTGTAATTGCGGCAAGATAATTGTTGGTAAAGACGCATTGTTTCGACTGTCTAAATTTTCATTTGCATCCGGAGTATGCATATCTACTTCATCATTCTGCGACTCCAAGAGACCAACGGATAAATTGGGCAACATCAAGGCTGTTTTGGTACTCGCCCTTCTGTCAATCGCTTCACATGCAAGTTTCTTGATACGTGTCAGAAACTCATTGAGATAATCAGAATGAAACTAAAATTACAAGTGAAACGTTTGCGTAGAAATTTAATTACACGTTATGTTGGAATTTGTTGACTAAATGACATATTTGGATAAGCATGTTCAGCGAACTATCAAAAAACAGTATGATGTACATAAGTTTGTTTTACTGTGAAATTAATGTTGTACGAATATTCAGGGACCACTGAGAACTTTCCCATTAATAGAGTTTTAAAGTGAATAAATTCCACTAGGTCTTCAACAGACTATTGAATAAGGCAGTTAGCTTCACTGCAACGTTCTACCAATCACAAGTATCCCATTGCACAAGCGGTTAATCTAATGGTATATGACGTTTGTAGATGTTGCCTTAACATTTGAAACGTTGAATGGTGCGTTCAAATCTTGGTGGAGATATTATCACTTGGTGAGATGCAGGTTCATAGAGGTGGCGAAAATAAAAAAGAACAAGACTTACATCCTAAACTTCACTGCTAACTAGATCATTCAAGATAGTATCGACTCATTCACTCAAGAAGTTAATATGCCAACAAAGAATGATAAATTCGGCTTGCATAAATCAACAATAGTGAACCAGAGGTACAAATCAACACTGGTAATCACTTTATATACTGACATCTTTAGGGCGTTTACAGTAACAGCACTTACGACATAATCATAGCATTAGATTACCCTACAGCATCACTCTAGACATGACTTTTAACTCTGGACAATATCCAAACTGTTTCGCTTATGTCAAGGCGGATCACATAAAGATATTTTTGTTTTTAAACGCGTATCTTTAAACAAACAATCCAAGTTATGAGTGGCATTGATAGCTATTCACTGGATTAACATTGTAAGTTAGAGTATTTCATTTGATTGTTGAGTTAATTCCACTTTACCCTTTGGATGTCTACACTCTTGTTTTATGAAGTTATTTACTGAAGTAAAACTACATGGGTGCAGACAAATTTGCCAGCATTTCTTAGTGAGTAAACAGGGACAGAGGCTTCGGACATTAAATCTATCATCATTACTAAACTATACAGGTGTATGAATGAATCAAACTGGAAACACTTTTTAGATTACTTGTCATCAATACTGTTTTTGAACCGGTAAGCAATCTCCTATCCAGTTAGTACAGAAAACTTAATACAGTAGATAGTTTTCATCTATCTAAAGCCATACGTAGTCACAAAACCAAGATACATATTTTATACAGATGCATTACCATTTAACTTGAAAAAATACCGACAGAATAGGAGTTATTAACCAGCTTAGAAACTTTCATTTCCGTAAAACAAAATACCTTTTGATCAATGCCATTAGGTGATCTCCAGAGTACTTTCATTGCCTGATCTTCATATGATACATTACTGTAAGTGATTTTTTGAATTAGCTGTTTCACTAAAATTTGCAAATTGTCCTGAAGTAGCTGATCAACTACAGGCTGATGTTTTAAGGCGTTATAATTCACGCCATTTACTGTTCTTGCACTAGAATCAGATACTAATTTTGGTGCAATATCAATAAATTTTCCCACATTCGGTTCATTCTGGACAAAATGTTGGATATCGATAATATCTCGATGCAACACTATTGGATCTGAAAATATCCAGTCGGTATTTATTGGGATCTTTTGAAATTCTGTTTGCAACTGGTGATTCATGCGTGTCTCATAGTTTACATCAGTTGATTTAATCAAGGAAGACAGTGTCGACGAGAATTCTGAAAGGAATGAAGACAAAAGTTGGTACTGTTGTTGTTTTTGGTGATATTTTGTAATCGAATGTCAATTTTTTTTAAGTGAACATAACTACAAAAAGTCACTTTGGAATCATAGAGGCCTAAATACTCACAAGTTTACAGCATATACACATAGTTCAGTACATACCCTGAATTCAGTAACAATTTCCAAGATAATCAACTACAAAAGCCTTGAATGTCAGACTGTAAGTTAACAAAGGAACGATAACTGTATTGTATACGAAGATAAGTATAAACATTTACCAAATTATCGAGGTTATACTATATTGGATGAGTTAAGAGAAGCACCACTTAAATAATATTTAAAACTTACATTATTTTCAAGTTCACACTTGCCGTTGATACTTAACAAACAAGCTGTAAAGTTTCATTATAATGATTATTCTGATTTTTCTGAAAAAATGAATTCTGAGTGTATGTGAAAGTCATCGATGAACACTGCCTATGCAGTAACCTACTGAAATACAGACCTCTTGATTTCACCCCCGCCTATACCTAAAACTATTAACTAAAATAACCACTAAATTGGTAAAAAAAATTTGATGCAAAAAACTATATATTGGTGTAGAGCTGATGATGAGGGACTAATTGAAAAGGAATATATTTCTTCGCTCAATCTGTTAGTTTTTTTCGAAATGCAGACTGCTTACAAAAGCTATTTTGATGTCACATTTGAAAAAAAGACTCAGAAAATCTAGGTTTATGAAAAGGATTACTAGTCTTGTTGGCAAATCATATATTTTATGCAAATGGTCCGGGGTTCGATCTCCTGTCGACGCATACCTGATGTGTATGGTCAGCCTGCAAAATTTGGGCTACCGATATCAGATGCTGAAAATTCCATACTTGTACTGAAAATACAGTGTGGAATCAAGCTGTAATCAAAAATAAAAAAACTTGGTAGCAGTTACTATGTAAGTATTTACTGATTTGAACCTCGCCAGATACTAGCTTGCTAGGCTACTAGCTTACTAGTTTTCTCGCCGGTCCCAAGCCCGGGTAAAGAGGGAGGGTTGGGGCGTGGTGCTAGCAACTCCACCCCTGTAAAACAACCAAATCGCTACAGAAACTTCAACGAATAAATATATTAAAAATTCTAAAAACATAAGCAATAGCCTTACTTTTCGCTGGAATCGGGGAAGTGAAATGACGCAGGCTGGTGAAAGCCTTCGGGAAGCCAGTCAGCCGATGTGCCTTCTTTCGATGAAAGCAAAAGTAAGGATGGGTACCTGGAATGTTCGTACAATGTACGAAACTGGAAAGGCTGCCCAGATAGCCGCTGAAATGAGAAGGTACAGAATAGAAGTGTTGGGAATCTGCGAAAGCAGATGGAACGGAACTGGAAGGTGCCAACTACCTACTGGAGAGACAGTAATCTATTCCGGCCACCTAGAGGACAACCATGAGCACACCGAGGGAGTGGCCATCATGATGTCACCAACAGCAACCAAAGCTCTCATGCAGTGGGAACCAATCTCCTCCAGGATAATGACAGCCAGGTTCAACTCAAAAGGAAGGAAAGTTACAGTCATTCAATGCTATGCGCCTACAAACGTCTCAGAACAAGAGAAGAAGGAGGCGTTCTACAGACAACTACAAGCAATAATGGACAACGTCCCAAATGGCGATATCAAAATCCTGATGGGCGACATGAATGCGAAGCTGGGAGGAGACAACACAGGAAGAGAACTCACCATGGGTCGTGAGGCCCTCGGCGAAATGAACGACAATGGTGAACTCTTCTCAGACTTCTGCGCCTTCAATGATTTGGTGATTGGTGGTAGTGTGTTCAAACACAAGGATATACACAAGACGACATGGATTTCACCAGATGGAAACACCAAGAACCAAATAGACTTCATCTCAATTTCAAGAAAGTGGAGACGGAGCCTACTGGACACAAGGTCAAGGAGAGGAGCAGATGTGGGTTCAGACCACTATCTAGTACAAGGGACTTTCAAGGTGAAACTAAAAGCCTCGAGGATAGCTGGGGATAGGCCACAATGCAAGTTCAACACTCAATTACTGAAGGACACAACCACAAAAGACACTTTCACTGCAACTGTCAGAGCAAAGCAGGAAACACTACGCGACATCACTGAAGAATCATGCGTGGAAGAACATTGGAAGTCTCTGAAGGCGATTCTCAACGAAACGTGTTCAACGGTTCTAGGAAGAAAGAAGAGACAAGACAAGGAATGGCTCTCAACGGACACTTGGAAATTAATAGAAGAGAGGAGAATGGTGAAAGAGAAAATGATTCAATGCAAGGACGGACAGGAGAAGGAGACGCTGAGCTCAACTTACAAAGCACTGGACAAAGAAGTGAAGAAGAGTGCTAGGAAGGACAAAAGACGATTCTACGACAATCTAGCCACTGAAGCTGAGAAGGCAGCAGGCAAAAGGGACCTGAGGACACTATATCAGATAACCAAATCTCTATCCGGGAAGAGACCAACACAAGCGAAACCTATAAAAGACAGCCAAGGGAACCCAATTACCAAGGAAGAAAAACAGATTAAACAATGGGCGGATCACTTCAAAGGACTCTTGAACCGACCATCACCTGCAACCCGTCCAGAAATACCAACAACAGCGCGCACACAACTGCAAGTTGACACCAATCCTCCAACGAGAGCTGAAGTCTTGAACGCAATCAAGCTTCTGAAAGCTGGAAAAGCAGCCGGACCAGATGGAATACCCCCTGAAGCACTGAAAGCAGACCCAGAGACTACAGCAGACATGCTGACTCCATTATTGCAAAAGGTCTGGAAGGAGGGAAAGGTGCCTACTGACTGGAGGAAAGGTTACCTCGTGAAACTACCAAAGAAGGGCGACTTAGGACTCACTCTGCAAGAACTGGCGAGGAATCATGCTCCTGTCGACGCCAAGTAAAATCCTGAGTCGCATCATCCTGGAGAGATTAAAGGACGCACTGGAGACAGAACTCCGACCAGAACAAGCTGGATTCAGGAAAGGCAAATCATGTACTGACCAAATTGCAACTCTACGCATCATCATCACAGAACAAAGCATGGAATGGCAATCAAACCTCTACCTCAACTTTATAGACTTTGAGAAGGCCTTCGACAGCGTTGATCGTGAAGTAATTTGGAAATTACTCGAGTACTACGGCGTACCCCAAATATTCATCAACCTTATTCAACAGCTGTACGACAACGGCACATGTCAAGTGATCCACAACGGAAAACTCAGCGAGGCGTTTGGAGTAAACACAGGAGTCAGACAAGGGTGCTGCTTATTATCACCAATGATATTCCTAATTGTGGTGGACTGACTGGATTATGCGTCAGACAGTGAGTGGGAAACGAGAAGACAGGGATATCCTGGACCGACGACGTGAAGAACCTAGAAGACCTGGATTTCACGCGTGGATGATTTATGTTTGATGTCACACAAAATCGAAGACTTACAAGCGAAAACCGACCGACAAACTGGTCGAAGAAGCAGCCGGCGAAGACAGGACTCCAGGTGAACATAGACAAGACGGGAGTTATGAAAATAACCAACCAACCACCACCACCACCAACAACAACAAAAACAACAGCTACATCCAGCGCCAATCACCAACCATCAACAAGAGGGATTTGAAAGAGGTTACTTCATTCACTCACTTATCTAGGGAGGGAGCATTGTCTCAACTACAGCCAGTCGGAACGGACGAGGATGTCAAATCGAGTGAGAATCGGGAAGGCGAGCGAGAAACACATTCATCAACCTGAAACAGCCAATCTGGAAGGAAATCTTCGTCACTCAGCCAGCATCAACAACAAAATTCCGTCGGTCGGATTTTCAATACAAACGTGGTCAAGTCAGTCAGTTCTTCTATACGGATCGGATGAGAAACTTGGCGGGCGGGCGGGCGGTTGACAAAGAATATTTCCAACAGCCAGCCTGTTGCAGACCAGACCTTTATCAACCAACCAACAACTGTCTTCGCTGGCTCTATACTGAAGATCAGATGGCCGGGCTGGGCCGGAAAGAATCACCAACAAGCAACTCTGACTGGGAACAAACAAACAAACAAACAAACAAAACACGAACCAATCGCCAACCAACAAATATGCAGGAGAAAGTGGATGGAGATGGATTGGACACTCGCTGAGGCTGGAGGCCGCCGCTGGGTGACATCGCGAGCGCGTCAGGCCACCGCTCGAGTGGAACCAGGCCGAAAGGGAAGCAGCGAGTGGGACGTGGTCGTCAGTGCAAGGGTGACATGGAGGAGATCGTATGAAGAGGAGTTGAAAGAGTATGGACTAACTAACATGGATGGAGGTGAAAAGTACAGCAGAAGAAGGAGGAAGCGAGTGGAGACGTGGAGTTGAAGCCCTATTTTCCACTAGGAACCCAAGGGAGCAATAATAATAATTTACTGATTTGAAGTAAATGAGACAAATGTCAAACTATAACTGATCTTTCGGTGAGACAGTGTGCTACAACAATTCTGATTGCACAACGTGAATCGCATCTATTAATACAACAGTGTAGGTGACTCATCGAATAAGAGACACCATATGAAGTAGAAAATTATGTAACTAATGAAGGCTTTCATCACGCATGAAATATTTCGTTTACAAAGATCCTATTTAGACGGATAATTCAATTTACTCTGTGTAACAGAATAATTGTTAGAAAAATTCTTCAACAACGATTTATTCACGATATTCATGAATAATCCGCTTCCAGACACTAATAGGAAACAAAAAGCGTAGTTTAGCGAAGAGTTTAGTGTCGGCGAATTCATTCACTTAGTTGCACAACTGTACATCCGAAAAGAACCTCTTCGCTGAACTATGAGTTTTGTTATCCATAATAATCGTAATTATTTGGATATTTCGAGCAAATTTGTAGTTATTTCCGTCTTTTCTCCTAGACTATGTATCATTATGATGATGATATTGATAGTGTGTTATCTTGCGATTGGTGTTTTGTTTGAGTGGAGTCAAGGTCATCTACACTTTCGACTGTCTGTGGGAAGTGTTTGGGGCGTGATTCCTGCTAAACAGTAGAACGTGAAGATTGGTTCCCAGGGTTCAAACCATAACACATCAGTTTTCTTCGCTACACTCTGCATAAGTATCAGGAACCCTACAATATGGACCTTAGTAAAAGGATATATTCAGCAATCATTAAGGTAAAAAAAAGCCTCCATAAAAAAGTTAAACTTTTAACGACAGACCAGCAAACTATCAATCCTACGAACGTTCTGGGACCCAGAAAAATTCTACACTCATATCCGCCTGAAATATAACAAATCTTCCTTTTCATGAAAAAATTACTCAAGCTGACTCGCGGATGGGTGGGGGGGGGGAAACTGTGTCACGGAAAAATAAAGATTGGAAACCACGAAATTACTAAAACATATCAGGTACAAAGATTAAAACCTATGAAATGCGAAGTTTATCATGAAGCTACTATTCACTGTGTCGCAAAAAGGTAAATAAAGGTTACAATCAAATTTCTGACTAAATTTAAAGATATTAGTTCCTGAAAGTTAATTTAGTTACACTGCCTTTTGATCACCTTAATAAATACATGTATTGGTTCTTTTAGCAGCTCCGTGGAATGTTAGCGATAAAGGACGAATAGTTTGTTCACTGGTATTTCCGCTTACAATGTTTTTTTCTCAAAATGATGCTGATGCTAAATGAATGTTGTACAGTGACCTAAAATCTTGAAAAAGAATTATGATTCAAACAAGCAGGATAGATGGCTCCAAAATACAGCTTGTATACTATCACGCGGAACTCTAGAATTCATCAGCAGAAGTAGGTAGACCACCATCAGCTATCTAAGTCGTAGGTGACACAAAGAATTTCTCTCCTTTTTTGTATAGTATATAATAATTTTTCCTTCACGTTCCCCAGTGGAACATAGGGCTTCAAGCTAGTAGCTTGAAGTTTCTGTAGCAGAGTTTATTTTACAGGATGGGGTTGCTAGCCTCATGCCCAACCCTTGCTCTTTACCAGAATTATTTCTGGCTTAGAGAGGTAAAGGTGTGCATCGGCCGGGGATCGAACCCCGGACCATGTGCATGGTCGGCTAGCGTCCTAACCGCTATACCACCGATGCACCCTTTTTTGTATACGTGACTTAATTGGAATGGATTTTATTATAGTGATAAAAACATCATTGCGTTATCTACTTTTTATAACTGAAAGGAGATAGACAGTATACCGTTTTAAGTATTAGTTTACAAAGCAGTTTATGCAGTTCAATGTTACATATTCGCCAAATTATCAAGAAGACAAGGAGAAAAGTACCTCGTTCATAATATGAAGAAAATACATCATAAACCTATTCGTGTGTGTCAGAGTTAAAACTAACTTTTTGTTTAGGTATTTTAGATTATATCCGATCCTGTCAAGTAAATGTAATATACTTGAGTATGATATTATTGAGTAAAGCATCGCCTTTTAATATTTTCTGATGAAACACAAATGGCTTTGCACGAAATTCTTAGCTGTTCTATTACCATACTAACTAAGGTGTTGAAAAGTAGGCTAAGGGGGAAAATCTGTTAAAAAATTTTGAAGTTGATGAAAATATCTGCATGATGTAAATCAAAGACCCCTGTCTTCTATGTTTAGATATATTAACAGAATACACATAAAGTTATTCCATAAAGTGACTACCAATTTTCAACATAAATTTGAAGTCAATCAGTTATTCTATACGCGTCAGAAAATTGGCCAGCCTATCAAGAAAAGCATTTCCAACAGGCCTCTGCAGACTTTTATGAACAGCTGCCACCTTTTCTGGCTCCATATTGAAGATCAAATGGCCAGCTGGTCAGAAAGAATTAGCAACACGAAACTATGGCAACAAACTATTCAAGAGCCTATTGCTTAACAAATATGTAGGAGAAAATGGCGATGGATTGATCGGGCATACGTTCAGGAGGCAGTCGAATGACATCATGCACAATACAGGCCATTGCTCGAGTGGGATTCGAATGAGAAGAGACGATTTGGTCGTCCCTGGAGTGTTAGGAGGAGATGAGAGATTACGGGAAGTCATGGGCCCAGCTGAAGAGGACGGCAGAGAATAGAAGAAAGTGGAGATGTGTTGTTGTTGTTGTTGAAATCCTATGTTCTACTCGAAACCCAAGGGAATAATAATAATGCAGTGATTAACATGGACCAAAAGTTTTCCTTGCCCTAACATCAAAAGAATAATATCTTGAAGCTTACCTGTTAAAATTAACATATTAAACTCTTCTTCCGTTATCAGATTCTCATGTAAACACAGATTTCCGACATAATGGAAAATCCAGGCTATAAAATCCCGTTCTTGATTCCACTCTCCAATAATCTTCTTCCGATTCTCATAAGGCTGTATTAATGTTATAAGGAAACCAACTATATTATAGTAATAACATTGAAGTACAAAAATCATACAAATATAATGATTAAAAGTACAGTATAGAACTGTAAATAACAGTATAAACTGCTCAAAAATGTTTCCTTACAATTTAGTCTACTTATAAGTAGTGTAAATTATACAACTTAATTCTTCAGGTTTCTTTTTTCGGGGATTTGATTTAATTGGTTTCAGGATTTCATCATGAGCTAACATAGGTTTGAAAACCAGTAGAAAACATGGAATTGCCGAACAGCTGTTACGACCTAGTTCGGGAATGTTCAGTGGTACGTGCCCACTTGGGTTCGAAGTCAGGACCTTCTGGTTACAAGGCCAGCTAGCTCGTAGACCATTCAGCCACTGGGACACGATCTAATGTCCAGTCCATAAATTCCAACTTCTGAGAATTCATGATATGGTGTGACAACTAGCAAGTGTCACCGATGGCGAGTATTTTTCCTCACCTCGACCTCACTAGTCATGACTTCCCACTAGAAGCCACGTAACTACCCTAGCTGAATAAGGCCAGTCACTAGTGAGCATCATACTGACACTGAAGTTTTGGTTTACAGGAATTTGATTTGTTTCAGAATTTTATCATGAACTGACAGCTAAACTTAACAGATTGCCTTATAACCGTAAGCTGCTGGGCTCGAAACCCGGAGGGCATGTACTGATGAAGAATGGCGAAACAGCTGCCCAGTACTCCTTGGTTTCCAATGATTCTCTAACCGATGTCATGTCATGATGAAACCCTTTAACTATGATTTGTAAACTGAAAATAAATCCATATTCGCATGTTGCCGAAATATTAATTTTACTTGGTGTACACTGATTTCAAAAATGTGTACAGATTAAAACAATTAATTAATATATATATATATATTCTGTGGTTTATGGTACGATAATGAATTATTAGGACTGAAGGTATCGCCCATAACGACCGGTTATGCAGGTTACGCACACTGTACTTTTTCCTTGCATCATGTATTCCTCAACTATGCTGTTTTATCGCAGATGAACAGCAAATAAAAGCAATTTTTAAAAGTATTACCGACTCACCTTAGCCGTTCAAAAGTCAAACGAATGTACAGGTTTCTTTGTGTGCTTACGTATTTCTTATCCAACAAACAGAAAACATGTCAGTACTGAATTAATTATTTACCTTAAATTAAGTACGCTACCCACATTGTATTGAAAATAAAAGTCTTGAAGACAAAAAGCAATAAAAAACATATCAGTACAGATTAGAGCTTAGAATCAAAAGATTTAGGGCTCACTTCATTTTCCAGTGTATTTTCAAGACATTTCATCGGATTTAAACACCATTCAGGCTCACCAACTACATTGCAGTTTAAATGATACCAATCTTTTAAGTCAATATGTTGGAGGATGGTATAGTATGGGTTGGAAGCCTTCTGTTTCATACGATTTGTAATGCATTCATAAACGCTGGAAGGAATCCTTTTTGGTAAGAGGGGCAAACCACACTTCTGTCCAAGTAATATCTGTGTAAAGAGGAGGGAATTTGAAACCACATATAATCTTTCATCCTGACACTTTGGATTTTAGAAGCAAATCATAAAATATTATACGCTAATAATTGATGGCATATAGTGCTTTAATTAAGTATTTTAAGAATGTGAATGATTTCATTTAATTCTGACCTCATAACACATACAAAGATCAGCAAATAATTCTTCACTGGAAAACAGAAGGATATTTCCTCTTGTGTATCAAGAATGAGCCAACCTCACTCTGTATACCCAACACACTTCACAATTTAATCGAGCATCTCCTAATTGATCCAGTCACATGCAGAAATGTGAATTTCCTACCGACTGTAACACAGATTTAGCTTAAAATTACTTCTTTATTGCATTACTACGTGTCACCCGAAGTATCGTCTTCTGAAATCACCGGAAGATATCTTTATGCAACTTCTTGTTTCTTCTGCCTAATTTCCTAGTTAGTATTTTCCACGATTTATTCAGTATTCGTTGTGTCACCTGTAATGCATCTCTTTTAGAGAAACTAGTATTGTGAAATACCTTAATACAGCGAAGGACTTCAAGATTGCACAAAATCTACTGTACGGTTTGCGGTTACATGTCTAGAAACCCACTGATTTTATTTTGAAAACTGCTCAGTCAATATCACATCCGAAATTCTTGGGATATAAAAATTCACCCCTTTTCACTAATGGATTTTTTGAGAGAAAATGTTGTATGCAAACCGGACGGTCGTTGGGATTGTAACAACCAGTTATATCCCTAAATAGTGGATAGGATGTATCACAGTAGCCTGAAATGTATCCAGTGGTTCTCATTAGTTTTCAGAATAAAAATGAAAATTCTTGTCTGAAGAGACTCCGCAAAATATAGTTCATATGCTGTCAACCCTTTCTAATTACTAAAATGTCTCACTAAAGAGAAGAAAAGAACATCCTTAGATAACTAGGTCTCAGACTTTCGGGAAACGTGTATTTGAGACGAATGTAGTTTGACAAGGGACAAACAAAAACAACTCATAGCTCCATTTTGTCACATTTAGTTGATAGGGATCATGTAATAGAGAAAACAAAAACTTTCAAGGCAATTCATGGCATGTCGCCGAATCTTTCCAATAGACTTTTTATTTGTCTACTGCACACAGCTGAGGCGATCGGCATTCGAATAATTAAGTCAAAACTATGCATTCAAAAGAAGTTTGTACAGCCATTATTTCTCCCTTGGCCTATTTTGAATTCAACAACTGATGGCATCCCCACCATCTCTTATTTATGTTTTCAACCCTTCTCTTATCACCCTTTAACCCTATCATATCTTTATCAAAACACATTTTATTTACTTCCCTTACAATCAGTCTAGCATTACTTAATCAGTCCATCTGTTTTTTGTAGACGTTATCAACTACTTCTACCTGAACACATTTGTTTGTTTAATCAATGCTGTTTTTCGTTATTCTTCATATCCCAAATCGTCTCACACTTCATCTTTGTTATTGACGGGATTATTATCACGACTAATTGCCCAACTGACATGCACAATCTAATTATCCGATTGACAAAACACAGTGACTGATTTATATTTGAATTTTTATTTGTAAACTTATGTATATTAGAGTTAACCCTAATGAGATGTAACTGAAAACAATATTCTTCGCTTAAATGTGTTGTTACAAATGTAGTTGACAGTTTTGTTGAAAATAGTTCATTTTATTGTGAGAATTATATCGCTCCAATTAAAAATATATTGATCACACTATTGAATGACAAAAACAGAACAGCAATCACTTATGAACTGTCATCATTTAAGTGACTATAAAAGTTATGAAAATGAAAATCAAATAAAGTACTACCATCATCAACCTCATTTAACAGCTAGCTGTACGACAACGGCGTCACATGTCAAGTGATCCACAACGGAAAACTCAGTGAGGCGTTTGGAGTAAACACAGGAGTCAGACAAGGGTGCTGGCTTATTATCACCCACCAATGATATTCCTAATTGTGGTGGACTGACTGGATTATGCGTCAGACAGTGAGTGGGAAACAAGAAGACAGGGAGGGATATCCTGGACCGACTGACGTGAAGAACCTAGAAGACCTGGATTTCACGCGTGGATGATTTATGTTTGATGTCACTGTCACAAAATCGAAGACTTACAAGCGAAAACCGACCGACAAACTGGTCGAAGAAGCAGCCGGCGAAGACAGGACTGCAGGTGAACATAGACAAGACGGGAGTTATGAAAATAACCAACCAACCACCACCACCACCAACAACAACAAAAACAACAGCTACATCCAGCGCCAATCACCAACCATCAACAAGAGGGATTTGAAAGAGGTTACTTCATTCACTCACTTATCTAGGGAGGGAGCATTGTCTCAACTACAGGAAGTCGGAACGGACGAGGATGTCAAATCGAGTGAGAATCGGGAAGGCGAGCGAGAAACACATTCATCAACCTGAAACAACCAATCTGGAAGGAAATCTTCGTCACTCAGCCAGCATCAACAACAAAATTCCGTCGGTCGGATTTTCAATACAAACCGCGTCAAGTCAGTCAGTTCTTCTATACGGATCGGATGAGAAAGTTGGCGGGCGGGCGGGCGGTTGACAAAGAATATTTCCAACAGCCAGCCTGTTGCAGACCAGACCTTTATCAACCAACCAACAACTGTCTTCGCTGGCTCTATACTGAAGATCAGATGGCCGGGCTGGGCCGGAAAGAATCACCAACAAGCAACTCTGACTGGGAACAAACAAACAAACAAACAAACAAAACACGAACCAATCGCCAACCAACAAATATGCAGGAGAAAGTGGATGGAGATGGATTGGACACTCGCTGAGGCTGGAGGCCGCCGCTGGGTGACATCGCGCGCGCGTCAGGCCACCGCTCGAGTGGAATCAGGCCGAAAGGGAAGCGGCGGGTGGGACGTGGTCGTCAGTGCAAGGGTGACATGGAGGAGATCGTGTGAAGAGGAGTTGAAACAGTATGGACTAACATGGATGTAGATGAAAAGTACAGCAGAAGAAGGAGGAGGCGAGTGGAGACGTGGAGTTGAAGCCCTATTTTCCACTAGGAACCCAAGGGAGCAATAATAATAATTTACTGATTTGAAGTAAGTGAGACAAATGTCAAACTATAACTGATCTTTCGGTGAGACAGTGTGCTACAACAATTCTGATTGCACAACGTGAATCGCATCTATTAGTATAACAGTGTAGGTGACTCATCGAATAAGAGACACCATATGAAGTAGAAAATTATGTAACTAATGAAGGCTTTCATCACGCATGAAATATTTCGTTTACAAAGATCCTATTTAGACGGATAATTCAATTTACTCTGTGTAACAGAATAATTGTTAGAAAAATTCTTCAACAACGATTTATTCACGATATTCATGAATAATCCGCTTCCAGACACTAATAGGAAACAAAAAGCGTAGTTTAGCGAAGAGTTTAGTGTCGGAGAATTCATTCACTTAGTTGCACAACTGTACAACCGAAAAGAACCTCTTCGCTGAACTATGAGTTTTGTTATCCATATTAATCGTAATTATTTGGATATTTCGAGCAAATTTGTAGTTATTTCCGTCTTTTCTCCTAGACTATGTATCATTATGATGATGATATTGATAGTGTGTTATCTTGCGATTGGTGTTTTGTTTGAGTGGAGTCAAGGTCATCTACACTTTCGACTGTCTGTGGGAAGTGTTTGGGGCGTGATTCCTGGTAAACAGTAGAACGTGAAGATTGGTTCCCAGGGTTCAAACCATAACACATCAGTTTTCGTCGCTACACTCTGCATAAGTATCAGGAACCCTACAAGTGGCGTGTGGGACATGGTCGTCAGTGCAAGGGTGACATGGAGGAGATCGTGTGGAGAGGAGTTGAAAGAGTATGGACTAACTAACATGGATGCAGGTGAAAAGTACAGCAGAAGAAGGAGGACGCGAGTGGAGACGTGCAGTTGAAGCCCTATGTTCCACTAGGAACCCAAGGGAACAATAACAATCATGTAATGTAACTGACTCTTGAATGATGACCAATAATTCTGTGAACGCTGAAAAAATAATTTATTGATCCTCCTCTTATGATTCAACAAAACTAGAAGAGCAAAATAAGGAAGACCTACTGTAAATTCAATTGTATACAAAAGTAAAACACTCTGAATACATGTAAAATGGTGTTGTATATTTCCAGACCATTAGAGGAGAGTATTTCCGACTTTGCCAGGCTGACTTACATCTAATCACTTGACTTTTTTTGAGTTTTCTAAGTGTCCTTATTTATTAGCAGGGTTTTTAAAAGATTTCTAGCTTCATAGACATAAGTTAGAATTAATTGTGCACATATCCAGGGGCTATACGCATGACACTGATTACTATCTAGTATCCACTACAGTCCTACAGGAGGCCAACAGTGAGCCCAAATAGCTCACTGACAACAACACTGGGTGAATCAGGTTGGAATCACAGAAGGGAGTTCCTTCAGTATTGTAAATATACCTTGCCGATGAGTGCCAACAAGCATGCAGTTTAAGTCCAGGGCTTCCTGAAAACTGCTTCCAATCATCTAACATCAGCTACAGTTACGAAACTCAAGACAATTAAATACTTTCATGGTTCATGTTAGAGTGACGTCACCCATCAACAAATGCTGATGACCCGGTACCATATCTCCATGTTTTACTTCATGTATTTTAGTTTGAGCAATATTATGAAGTGTTAAACTGAGATAATAATAATAATTATAATAATAATAAAGTCTCTTCACCATCTTCAGCATCAGTAAACAATTGCATATGGGTCTAGTTGGCATTCGACATAACTCTGAGTGAAACAAATTCAAAATCAACTGTATAGTGGCGTCTACAGCTATATAAACATCCGATTAGTAACATTAATTATTTCATGTTCAAAGGTTTTACTATATACAAACAGTGAAGCTTGTGAATCAACTTACAATTGGACAGCAGTTCAAGTCATTATGACAGTATTGATGACTAAGTTTTTTAAATAACTCTGCATATTCGACTTGTTCTAACGGCAAATTATCCTCCAGTGGTCTTGGATCAATGAACTGTCGAATTGAAACTAATGGTTAGATTGGTGATAAATAAAGGTATACTAATATTTTATAAATAAGCATTTTGAAACAAGTGTAAATTGTATATACAAACGAGAAAATAATATGATGAAGAAAGGATGAACTTAGTCAGACCCGAACGGAAATGATAATGAAGGCTTGTCCAACATTGGCACCTTGACTGCATAGATTTGAGAAGAGATACATAGTCAAGCATACAAGTCACCGTAAAAAGTAATAAATCAGGCCTACATCAATAAACCTATGAAACAAGGATGAAAAGATGCAACTCAGTTATCGGGAATTGATATTTTTTGGATATCACAACCAGAGTTTTTATCTGTTTCAAAGTAGGTTAGTAACAGCAAAAGGCAAGACACGGAAGCCAAGGTACATTTTCAAGTTATCAAACCGCTACTTATACATATATATATATCTTGTATTTTGTTGCTAATGCAGTACTGAACTGTGGAAATATGTGAGAATAATATTCCGTTGGAACACGCTGTCTGTATCACACCATCACAGGTTGAGTGAAATTTAAACACTATGACTCACTATGTCACAGAAGAATGACATTTGTACTGCTAGTTTTTGATTTAGGCTAATATAAGTTTCTCGCATAAACACTTCTTCATTAAATTTACTTTCTCTTAATCTGACTCTGAAAACAACAACTGAACTTCTGTTAATAGCTTCAACAGAAGAACTTGAATTCCAGGTGTGGTGAGGGCTGTCTGGTAGCCAAAATTGACAGACATCAATTTACGTCAATATTCAAGTGTTGCTTTGTAGGGGCTTGACTGATTGGTTACAGGATTACATCATGAGCTCACATTGGTTAGAAAACCATTGGAAAGCCAGGGAGCTCGCCTTGTAACCGGAAAGTCCTGGGTTCGAGCCCTGGTGGGTGTGTACTGATGAAGAGCCAGTCCCAAACTAGGACGATATGAACAGCTGTTCAGTACTCCCAGGTTTCCCAATGGTCCCCTAACCGATGTCAGTTCACGATGAAATCCTGTAACCGATTTACGTCAATCTTTGCGTCTCAAATAGGGGTCATGAGAAAAAACAAGAACCAAGACTAACTCAACAACCAAGCACAGCAGACTTAGCGTGGGCGGATACGATTAGCAGATTTATCAATTGACTGTCCAAGAAATGGCAACAAAGAGATGACAGAATAATCTCCAACAGGAAAACAATCAGTCAGAAGGCGTTACTTCTCTGCTAAAATAACGAATAATAATGTACATAAAAATCTATAAATATCCATTGATTTTCTCAATAAACGATCTGTTCCCTGGTCCTTGTCTTCTGTCGTTACACAGTTACCTGGAGAGCCATAAAGGAAGTTTAAATAAACAAGTGTTCAGAGCAATTTCCAATTTGGAAACTTTTGCACGTCAGGGTTAAATTTAATGCAATAATATGCTTTTGTAGCAATAACTGTAATGCCTACGGCTTATAACAACAAATATGTCTGGTGTAATATGAAAAATGATAGTAGAGTGTATACTTAACTGGTAAAGCCTCTGTTGAACTGATACGGGACAGAGTGTTGGCATACTAAAGAGGAGAATCGATGAAGCAACGGAAAAATGAGCATGAACTGCTGATATTATTTGCACAGGGCTAACTAATTGCATGGTTTAAAGTTTTAGAAATCATCATCACCATTAATATGGTTGCCAGAGCTGACAAGGGAATTGGGGTGGTCATTTTAATTTTTTTGAATAAAGAAGATACTTCTTCCTCCTAGACTTATTTATTTGTAATCAGTAAGCCCACATGCTCCACAATAACCAGTCAATTACAATTAGTAGTGTTCTCTGAACTGGTTGGTTTAGTTGCGTAGCTTTCGTCGTCCTTCTGAACAACATCTTCAGCGTAATTCTATCACTCAAGGGGAATTTAAATCAGTTCACTTTATGCTAAAAATTGCGATGAAGATGTCCAGAAGAACGAAGAAAGCTCCGCAACTAAACCAACCAGCTCAGAGAACACTACTAATTGCAAATCATCCACCTGAGCTACAAATCTTCTCTATTATTTCAAAACTAGTCAATTAACTTGTTGACTACAGTGCAAACTTGACTGATAGAATTTAGTCAGCAATGTAAAAAGGAAATTGCTTATGATATCAGCTAACATTATAATATCCATCTCCTCACATTTGCCGGTCTCATAGAATGACAGTAGAATTGTGCGATAGTATGATATTAGTTATGCTGTCAAATTAAAAATGCAACACCACAACTGAATACATAATTATGTATTCTATTATGATGTATACTTACAGCATGAATGTATGCCAAATAAATCGTCCATTAAAAAGGCAATTTTACTTACGCAGACATCAAGTCCATATGTTTCTTGTGAATATTTACGTATTTCACGATAAGTACTCTCTTGTAAACATCGTCTTTCTAAAGTGAAATCTACACAAGAAAAACAGAAATACAGGTGGATTTGACAACACATTATTCTTTGTAAATGCTGTGTTTAGAGCTCCTGGGGATGTGTAGAGTAAATTAAGAAAAAAAGCTTAACAATTGACGAAGAAAACTGATACTTTTAACATAAATAAGTACACGACAATACGATGGAAGAAACTAATTATAAACTGTGTAATAATTGGCAAATAAAAGTCACATCTTTAAAATTAATGTAATGTGCAATATTTAATGAGAAACGGAATATGATAAAATAGATATTCTGTGATTAAAATGTTCCATAGAGATTTTTAGGATGTCTGTTTCTTAAATCTCTTACTTGCTGAACTTCGTAAATAAGGTTTTCCTGCACTGAATCTACCTTGGATCCATTGAACGCACTAAATTTCACTATGCACTTTCATGTGTAGTCGTGTAACCAGCTGACCATGCACTTTCAAAGATAACTGTACCACATAATTATACATGGATAAATATATTCCAGTGCACTCAACGACCCATTTAAAAGGTGTTTAATTCACTTTTAGATTTTCCCATTGATTGGTTCAACCAAAGTGCTTGGTCTCAGGTTGACGTGTCGGCTTCTTGTCTAGGTGCTTCGACGATGTCTGGCCAAATAATTAGAAGTTAATTGGTGGATGATGACTAGCAGTGAAATCCAGGATGCGCATTTCGTCCTGTTTGAGACTCGTCGGCTGGATGTACTTGCATTTCCCAGTGAGTGATGATGTTCCCACCAAGGTTCCAGCTGACAAGTCCCAAATAGGACGAAATGTGCATCCTGGATTTCACTGCTAGTCACCATCCACCAATTAACATTTAAAAGGTGAGTTGAATAATCTTATTCTGAATAGCTACCACAAATGAAACTTACAACCTTAGCTACATATTCGTAATTATCCATAGTTATAGTATACTCCACCAGTGTCTTCCGAGACAATCCACCAACTTTAGCTGGTTTTACCATCTGTGTTCAGTAATATTTACTGTTCCACTGCAGATTTCTTCGTCTAAGCCAGCTGCTGGTTATTAGTTGGTTCAGGTCCTAGTCCTGGATGTTCAAAATTGTCTATGGGTCACATTTGCTTACAGTAATCAATGAAGCCTATTAATATATGACTATGAAACTCGGGATTAACGTTCCGTGCCTGTCAGCCCTCATCAGCGAGGTGTGTTTGCCAACTGTCAACTAGTTGCTGAAGCTGAAGATTTTATAACAGCACTACTCAGAACTCTTTTAGTATGGAGGAGGTGATCTCTAGATGAGCTACATGAATTCTTCATAGGTATCTTCATTCAGTTATTTTGAAAGCTATTTTCTGGGACACATTTCTAATTAGTCAGTATCTCACAAGAAAAAACACAACTGGTTTCTATTGAGCAAAATCAGAACATTCACAATTAGTGATTTTTTTAATTATGGCACATTTTTTAAGGAAGTTGTTGGGTGAGGGTAAAAGCTTTCACTAGTTGTTTAAGCGCATAGTACAGTACAGTAAACGCCACAGGTGATATTTCAGCTGTGTAAAAATGTTGATAGAACTCCTTTAAAACAGCCAACCTTAATATGTAATATGATTACAGCGTTCCTCAAAACATGCAATACAAATAACAACTACCTGAGGAAATTAAAACCCTAACTGACCACCTCGGTTCTACCTCTCCAAATGTATTGAGATGAAAGCGTGGCAAGTTTCTTTAGCAATAATTTATATCCTCGCTTAAATTGTTATTTTGCCACATTACTATAGGCACGATTCATTCCTGACCATATCAACATGGTCTTTGAAGTTTGTCAGCGATACGTGTATCACATCAGTCTTTATTATATAAGTAGCTGTTTCCAAACTGTCAGTGAAATTAGGATGATCGCTGCTAGTGACTTTCGCAGAAGCATTCAACTTCCAGCCAATGGGTCACTGGATCGTACCACCCTCCACGGAAAATTTGTTCCAAGCATTTGAGAACTGTTTTCTGTTTAGGTTTTATAGAATACTGATTGAGAATTTTCCCTTCCAACTTTTCACTTTAACCAGTACTTATCAAAGATGCATAATTATAAAACCAATATCTATGAGAAACAGACATGGAATTAAACCGAATTTCTACGGAAACATAACTTAAGGCTTAAGGAATTCTTTTCGTAACTTTTAAGATTCTTACTCATACACCAACCGAATTATTAGGGTAAATTAAGTGAGTAAGCTTCACAGTGTGTGAGAATATCTTAATCCACCTGATTACTTATCTGACAAGCTTTGGAAAATAAAGCATGCATGTACTTTGCCAAGTGCATAACAGAAGAAAATTAAGAATATATATATATAATTTATAAAAATGCATCTCTCAGATAGTATGTAGTGCTCAGTGTACACAAAAAACTTCGAGAAGCGATGCTTAGAAATACTTCGAGAGGTTATACATACGAGTTAAAACTGATACATTAAAGAGTACCTATTTATGAACATAAATAACCTGATACGACCGACGATGGGTAGACTTCGGTTTTCCCAACAGTTGGCCTCTGCCAGATAAAGCCTGTTCACTGCCTACACGAGGCTGGCGTGTTTCTGACAAAAAGGAATGAGCGAATACGAACATCTGTCGCTTCTAACCGGACTAGTGGAGATGCTGGTCTAACTAGGGAAGCTGGAAAACTTTGATTGCAGCTCTAACGTGTGCATCAGCTCCGAAATTCGACAGGACCGAATGGCGTAAGGATATGTTTTGGTCACTGGCAATCATGGGAACGTAGCTCCTGACGCTTCCCCACTGCCTTTCGGAGCAGACTTTAAGTGAAATTCTTGGAGGTTGGCACCCACCGTCGGTCTGGTAGTTCGGGTGATATCACAAAGTCTGAGATTTTGTGTGGCACATCCCTTGGTGTTCAGAATGTACCAAGTTCGTTGTGGTGATTGATAATTTCTATCTCTGTATTGTTTAAATACTTACTGTTGACTGTTGATATGTTTCTTATATGAATTGTAGAATAATTCCGCCAAATACAAATTCCTGAATTCTGCCCTCTCTGTGTTTTGGTTGGATTCGTGTAATTCGGTCATCTCGAAATACTAATATTACGATTACAATAAATTACTACATTCGTGTTTTAATAAAATAAAGTAACGAATAGTTCTTTCCAAGGATAAATGTAGGTGTGTATGTGTCAAGCGACTTATAAAACTGCAAAGATGATAAATATAACGCAACTGGGATGTCATTCAGGTTTATTTTACAACCATCGGAAAAGTAATTATACTTCACAACAGACTGGAAAAGGCAACAAAATGAAATTCCAACTTTTCTCTTACCTGTATAGGCTGAACAAACGAAAAAATAAATTGTTCTTGGACTGATGACTGGTAGATCATCAGGCTTTATACGACCCTGGCATAACGGTGCTAAATAGTTCATTTGTAAGCATTCGTTTTTTTTAATAACAAAAATTTATATTTAGCTCCTTATAAAACCACACTTCTCCGATATTTTAAATATGGACTTGATTTATACTTTTCCGATCAGAATACTGGTCAGAAATTCAAACAAGAAATCAGTGCATTTGTACGTTGTCGTCATGGTGATCTTATTTGTTTAGCCAACCAATGAAATTCTAGTGAGTGATTTTGCAATGCACTGATTTGTTTTTCTACTTGCATTGATTAATATTAATTGAAGGCATTAATGCATTTTTGAATACAATGCAATACGTCCTCAATGAATAATATAAGTGTCAAAGTGGTTGCAGTAGACGATACAGTAAAATAAACCCAATGCGTGGGGACTACCTTACATTCAAAAGGAGTTGAAAGATATCCAGCTGTTACAGCTTTAGGAGAAACTAAGGTACCTAATTAAGTTGCAATGAATAAGCACGACAGAAACGTTCATGGAATTATTCTTTAGTAAGATAAGCGACTGTATATTCCACTTTCGCATTTATTATCTTGGATTATTAATTCAGGGATTACAGTAGGGGTATAGACGTAGCGCCAGACCTCTGAGTTCAAAAGCACTGCACAAATTCAACTACCTTACCGTGGAAGGAATGACATTTTTACCATAATTTCATCAGATTTTATTGTTGAGCTTTAGTATTTTACACTTACTAATATCCTTTATTAATAACATCGCATTCTTTATACGGAGATCATATAAACACTTTATCGTTCGTCGTTCCATTAGCATTCACATTACTTATATTGATTAGTCATTTTTCACGCTTATTGTGTCATTTCAACTATGCGCCTTTTCCTAATCTCCACCTAGTCAACCCCTCCTAGATTACACCTCACATTATGTAGTACACTTTCTAAAACAAAGTTACGCGTATCAGATTGGTTATATTGTGGTGAGAGCTGGCTGTTAGTCAAAATTGGTGGACAGTAATTTACGTCAATGTTTATGTCCCCAATATTGGTCGTGAGAAAAATGAGAGCAAAGGCTTTGCGTAGGCGGATATACTTAACATATAGATGGTCTGACATTCAAGAAATAGCCACAAAGAGATGCAAGGTTAACTTTCTGTGAGAAACAACCACCAATCAGAAGACTGTGTTTTTCTGCTAACAATAATCTATAATAATGTACATGAAAATCTATAAATATGTGTTGATTCCCTTAATAAACGACCTGTTTCCTGGTCCTTGTCTTCTGTTGTTACAATATGAATTTTTTGCCAAATATAAAAATAATTTTGCAGCTGTTGAAAATATTCCGTCGAAAAGCAAAATTTTCTTTGATGTGTACGTCATCTTTTTTTCTTTTTTTACCATACTATCTCAGTTAGAAGGGAGTTGGGTACAGACCGGGGAATCTATTAGAATGTGAATTAAGAAAATAGTTATTCCAGTCCGCAATAAGAAAGTAAATCTCCAAAGAAAGCTGATGTTGTGTATAGAAAATTTAGTTGGTTAAGACAATCATTTCGACTTTTGTATCTGAAAAACAATGATAGATATATGATGTCACATACTACTTAAAACACAAGGTGTACTAGTGTGGTGAGAGCAGGCTGCTAGCCGATTGGTTGGCACTAATCTACGTTAAGGTCTAGGTCACTAATATGGGCCGTGAGAAAATATGAACAAGCCTGAGTCAACAACCAATCACAGCAAAGTTAACGTGGCAGAATATGATTCGCAGAGAGAACTCTATTTGTCAAGGAATCCCGAAACAACCAATCAGAAGCCTGCTTTTGTCTACCTAAACAACCAATCAGATGACTGCGCTTGTCTATAATAATGTAGTTGAAAGATGTATAAATACGTGTTGATTTTCATAATAAAACGATCTGTTGCCTGGCCCTTGTCTTCTGTTGTTACACTAGGCAACCAACAAATGTAAGCATTTTATTCAGTTACTTATCAAACTCATTTTTCGTGATCCCATGTAGAAATGCTTACAGAAATTGTCTACAAGAGAAAAGTATTGTCCCACAAATCTCCAGTGTTATGTTTAGTTCGTGAGATATTTTACACCCAAGATAAGTGCAGCAGTTTGATGACAGTATTGAAGGGACTACTGATTTCTGTGCAGTATGCATCTAAAATCTCACGAAGTTAAGTGTTATTCAACAATAGGTGTGGAAATTCAAGATTTATAGCAATCCAATTAATTCAGCTTACTTTAAGTGCTAATAAATTTGAGTGATTTCAAGGTACTTGATTGAATATTCTCGTTATTATTAACCTTATGTTATATTACTAAATGTCTGAAGAGATACGTATAAAGAAGAATCTCCATAACCCAGTCTCTTTTTGCTGTGTCGACGAAATGTGAGTTATCCACCGTGTTTCAGACTGGATCTGATGTCTGTCAATTTTGTCCCAGTTTCTTTAGGTGACTACATACAGCCTTAATCTGCATTTCCTTTCAGTGTGCAAAACTGGAGTACAGAACAGTTTTAAAGAAGGAGCTTGTTTGAAAACTTTATCTCATCTCAGGTTAAAAAAAAAAGGTCAGTAAGGGTATTGACATTTCTTATTCTCAGGTACTATCACAACAATTTGTATCATGTAAGCTGTAAGGTTGGGGAATATAGATAGAATCTCATTGCTAAATCAACGCATACATGAAGTCGTGTCTTGTCGACTTAGATAAAATAACTTAGGGCGCCGATAAGTGAAGGGTTCTTAACTACAGAAGTCTGTGCAGTCAAATGATTATCAGTAACGAAGCGTACTAATATGTCGGTGATGACCGAGTATTAGAAAAATACACTCTGCACTTCATTGAATCACTGGGAACAACTAAGCAATCCATTTAACTATGTGTTGTTTGAACAGAGATGTTGTTGTCCCTGAAATAGACAACCTACACAATACGAGTCATCCTACTTTGGTAATTCTCAACAGTTTATGCCTCCGCATACCGTGTCACTTGAATTCCATATTACATAAGTTTATTTTAATAATCACACAGTAATGCAGTATTAACAACTAGATGACGTTCTGAGCATTAATTATTGCTCATAATCATATCAATTTAGTCACACGGCTTCCCAATTTATTATGTATACATATTCTTTGTTTCTGCCTCTCCAACTTCCCTTTGTTGTTTGTTGCAATTTCCATATCTTCAGTACAGGCGTTGCGTCATTTCGATAAACAAAGCTTCAGTGATTAACCTCTCTCTAACTAGATTACTTTTTAATACTCTCACCCTGTCTCATCCACCCTATTTTGTGATTACATGCAGTGCAATGGCTGAGCTTTTTTCTAGGTTATTTAACTTAACAGGGTCAATTATTCTAGGTGTAGTTAAATTTTTATGTTCCAATAATCTAGTTGACCCTGATCCACTAGTTTAACCTATGTAATTGACCTCACAGTCACTACATGGTATTCGATAAATTATATTATTTTTCTTAATTCGATCTATTGGATCCTTAAGCCGACAGACAAAGTTTATCGCTGAGAGAGTTTGTTGGTTGGTTTAAATGCCACCCTAATTCCAGTGTAACATGAACCCAAGACTTTACGTCTATTAAAAGCCATTTCATTTGATTGTTTAAGCTTCAATGCTATTATTATTATTTACAATCACTATTATCACTTATTCATAACATCGCATTCTTCATACATATTTTATATAGACACTGTACCTTCTTTTCGAAGGAGAAAAAGGTACATTGTACAGACAGTGGGAATCGAGAAGACAGGGAGGGATATCCTGGACCAACTGACGTGAAGAACCTAGAAGACCTGGATTTCACGCGTGGATGATTTATGTTTGATGTCACTGTCACAAAATCGAAGACTTACAAGCGAAAACCGACCGACAAACTGGTCGAAGAAGCAGGTAGTGAAGACAGGACTCCAGGTGAACATAGATAAGACGGAGGTTATGAAAATAACCAACCAACCAACCACCACCACCACCAACAACAACAACAACAGCTACATCCAGCGCCAATCACCAACCATCAACAAGAGGGATTTGAAAGAGGTTACTTCATTCACTCACTTATCTAGGGAGGGAGCATTGTCTCAACTACAGCCAGTCGGAACGGACGAGGATGCAAATCGAGCGAGAATCGGGAAGGCGAGCGAGAAACACATTCATCAACCTGAAACAACCAATCTGGAAGGAAATCTTCGTCACTCAGCCAGCATCAACAACAAAATTCCGTCGGTCGGATTTTTAACACAAACGTGGTCAAATCAGTCAGTTCTTCTATACGGATCGGATGAGAAACTTGGCGGGCGGGTGGGCGGTTGACAAAGAATATTTCCAACAGCCAGCCTGTTGCAGACCAGACCTTTATCAACCAACCAACAACTGTCTTCGCTGGCTCTATACTGAAGATCAGATGGCCGGGCTGGGCCGGAAAGAATCACCAACAAGCAACTCTGACTGGGAACAAACAAACAAACAAACAAAACAAGAACCAATCGCCAACCAACAAATATGCAGGAGAAAGTGGATTGGACACTCGCTGAGGCTGGAGGCCACCGCTGGGTGACATCGCGCGCGAATCAGGCCATTGCTCGAGTGGAACCAGGCCGAAAGGGAAGTGGTGAGTGGGACGTCCAAGGGTGAGTGACATGGAGGAGATCGTGTGAAGAGGAGTTGAAAGAGTATGGACTAACTAACATGGATGAAGGTGAAAAGTACAGCAGAAGAAGGAGGAAGCAAGTGGAGACGTGCAGTTGAAGCCTTATGTTCCACTAGGAACCCAAGGGAACAATAATAATAACCTTCTTTTCATTAGATTTTAGGAATAAACAACAATGTAATATGAGTAAAAAAAGAATTTATTTCCCAAAAGATGGGGATCAAAATGCAGTTGGCGTAGAAAAAAAAACAGCACAACATTTATTACTATCAGAATCATATTCTTTTCATTAGAAGAAATTATATAGAGATATTCAGAGTTCAGTTGTGAGTATTTATTTACATGAAGGAAGCAACACATTCCACTGAGATTTGCATGAATACATCACAAAAACAACAAAGAATTAATAAACAGAATCTTTAAAAAAAGAACTCCAATGAACAGTGGAACAATCATGATGAGATTGATTAGCAAAAATGCTGACATCAGTATTTGTATGATTATCAGAATACAATCGATTTGATGCATGCTTAACTGATTGTTGCACTGTACAGAAATCAGTAAATTTAACAGAATTCCAGGCTTCTGAATCAAAAATCAACTCATCTACAAATGAATTTTCTTGAGATCGCATTGATGACTGCTTAAGTTTCAACAAATCGAGTAGAAGAAATTTGACACGACTAACTTGCCCACTTGAAGTAACAGCAAGAACACTCCATTCACCAGAAATAACATTGATATCGGGTGAAACACAATTTGTTATAACTGTACTTTTGATTAAACTAGTAGTTATGTATAAATCAGGCATAGCTAAAGAACGCACAGTATGCTCATTTTGTACAAGTGGCAGTGTCACCTGATTTGGACATGGAATACCCCGAGGATTGATTAAAGTGAATACAACTGAAGTTTTGTATATTTTATAATCCGAGTTGCCTTTCCATAATATCAAAATAGTCAGCAATTCATGTAGAGTTAAGAAACGTGGATAATTACGAAATATTTGTTCTTTAACATCGAAATTTGAGCTAATCTACAAGGGTAGAAAAAATGGGAAAGATTATAAAAAAGATATAGATTTCAGAAGTTTTAAACTGATAAGAGTTATCTAGACAAATAGATATATAATTAATGATACAGATACGCTATCTGATGCTTGCACCTATTTACACTAAGTTCTGCTTAATTGTAAAGGAACAAAAAGAAGCGTCAGTTAGTTAGTAACTGTTCCCCATCATTTCAACAGATCTAACTATTAATGGTTAGTCATAGCCGTTGACAGCATTAATCAAGATAACATTAAACTACTGTATGTCAAACAAAAAACAAACACCAACTAAGAACTTATAGCTGAACGTTTACTGAAAGGTTTCAGAGATTCTACGCGGAGAATACCGAACTTCTGTTATTTTCATAATATTTCCTATAATCCTGACAAAAGTAACTGTTTCAACTTATCGGAGATAAACAGGTCGTAAAAAAACCAATGATAAGGAAACAAATTTCCAAAAATAACGATGGTCTAATTGCCTGACAAGATAGACAACTGGAACATTGGAAGGAACACTTCGAAATGCAATTTAACCGGACAGCAGCCTAGCTGGATTTGCCCAAAATGCAACACCTACTTATGGAGGATGTGCAGATATCTTTCCCCTGAATGTAACTGGGGTTGCGAAAGCCATTTCTGATATGAGACAACGTAAAGCAACGGAAC
Organism: Trichobilharzia regenti; assembly: GCA_944472135.2. Classification (NCBI taxonomy): domain Eukaryota; kingdom Metazoa; phylum Platyhelminthes; class Trematoda; order Strigeidida; family Schistosomatidae; genus Trichobilharzia; species Trichobilharzia regenti. The sequence continues at coordinate 62,536,679 of OX235270.1, forward strand.
CCGGAGATATTACTACATAGATATGTGAGGATGTTGGTAAACTACAAATTAGGTTAACTAAGATATTAAGTGATGTGTGGGAATCCGACATAGTCCCCTTAGACTAGTGTAAGTCATTGGCTATCCCAATCAATAAAAGATGGGACAAATCCTACACTGATAAGCTTGACTAGCATGGTATTTAAAATTCCAAGTTCAATAATCATCCGTAGACTGATGGATGCTCGGGACAAGCAAAAACTCGAAAACCAGGTAGGCTTTAGCCTAGGAAGATATATGCCTTTGACAGATTCTGGTACATAGGTAAACTTACCAGAGTTCAACACTTTCCATATTTCTTGAACCGTCGCCAACCGCATACTTGGTTCGGGGATGGATTCCCGGCCACTACACTCTTAAACCTCGCTTACCCTGTGGTAAGACCAGCAAAGAGGGGAAACTGGTGTTTGAGGCCAGCAACCCGATCCTATGACAAGAAGCACTAGTGTTACCGAGAATTTAAAACTCAAGCCTGAAGCCCTATGTTCCATTAGAAACGCAAAGGCATAGGAAAAGAATTCTATGAAACCATGCTTTACTTGCAAGCAATATGCAAAGAAAGTACTAGAAAAGAAATTGTTTGAAAGCAATTCCTGTTGTTGTGCTTGTCAAAACAGCTGTAACCAAAAGCTTACAACTATTGTCATTGTTGTTATAGTTACAATTGTCGCTACTTTTTATTTCAAAAGTTGCACATAGAGTGCATATTTCGTAATATAACGGCGTTGAAAATTTTGTATCGCATACCGAATATCATTCATTCATTTCACTTAGAATCATTATTGTTAACTTGGTACTGTGGGATACACCCATTCAAGTTATCAAACTCCATCAGCGATATTACAATACGGCCGTCATTCTGCTGTTTTGTAAACCCAATTTTAAGTGTAAATGCAGGCAATACTCCGTAACCCGCTTATTTTAATAGTGACAGCTTCATGGTCTTATAAAGAGTCAACTGTTTAACGCATGTTTGGCGGTTTTGACAGCCAGCATTCTGTACGTTTTTCCGGTATACTTGTTTCCACATGGATGTAATCTTCATATGTACTCCCTCACAGATTCATATTTTTGATAGCTAACAATAAACATCCATTACTTTATAAAATGGAAATTGAAGACTGCATTAAAAAGTTTATAAAGCAAATAACTTACCTCTAGGAAGCCTATATCACCGGGTAGTAAACTATCAGTTGTATCTGAAGTGGTAAAACTAAACGACGGTGGATGAATAAGAATTTCTATGATGAAATTATCCCGAGCTTCTGCACTGTTCATTTCGACTGCATTCTGTAACTCAATTTGTAGTACCAGTGACGGTACAGTGTTTCGTTTGTCAACCCACCCCCGGACTAATTCGTTAGACAGACTGCCGTCAAACTCTTGCCAACCTATCGCATTGAACAATGCGAAAGCATTCAATAATAATGATTTAGTAGCTGAAAAGCAGGCAAAAAAAGGATTTTTTTCTTAGTCAGCTAATGTGAATGGAAAACCAAAAGAGAATGAAATAGTATCTTGATTTACGGACAGCAGTTTAGTTGGCAATAAAATGTGCATCATGATTGGAGAAAAATAAAAGTACTGCTTAGATATAAACTGGTAAACTTCTTATGGTTAATTTTTCAACTGAGACCAAGCATTCTCAGATTAGATAATCCACATAATCAATAACTGCTCATACTTCAGTGACGGGTTATAGAATGATAAAAATCCCTGATTTCTTCATCACACGGAAGAAACTCAGCCCTACATCTCTTGGCAAGAATTTACTGGCTATCTAATGTGTCTTTCGAATAACCTGTTGTTGATTATTTGTTGTATGAAAAGGAGAAGATGTTCAGTGAAGAGACTCTTTTTGGCGAATTCATTCACATAGCTGTACAATCGCATTTATATATAATTTGTGTGTGTGCGTGTGTGTAAATGGGGTTTGTCAAATTTAGATAATTGATCAGGTAATAAAAGAATGATCTAATATAGAAACAAGGTTAATTGGACAGCAACTAAAGTAAGATTGAGTTAGTAAGTTAGATGACGTAATATAATTGACTAAAATGTTTCAACTTAGGTCAGAGTAGCAACAGAGGTAATTACAGGTAGAGACTAAGTAGAAATGGGGGAGATAATAATAACATTTAAATTAAAACTGAAATTGAGCAAATAAGTTGGATGACATAACATAATTGACTAGAAACTGAGCGTTGATCAAGTCAGTAACAGTGGTAGTGAAGTGTAGAAATTAAATCAGGTGGGGGTAGAGAACAAGAAAGTTGAAAATGTAAAATATTACAATTGATTAGACAAAATAATACTAATGAAGACTCAGACAAAAAAAGATTAGGTAGAATTTATTTGTCGGGTAATAAGATAGATTAAGTCCATTGCAAGTGTAGTGATTGAACGAACTTCTGTATGCAGAGTTCAGGGGTTAGCAAGTGAATCACCATTGCTTCTGCAGTTTGAAGAAGTCTGATTCTTACACCTTTAGGAAGACTACTTCTTAATCTGTAGACGACTTTGAAGTTTGTTTGAGGTGTAGCTTGGTGTTCGGATTCTATCAGATGTTCTAAGATGGAGCTGCGAAGACATCGTTTTTATCCTTTGTAAAACCATGTTGGTAATTGTTCGGTGATACGTTTGGAAAGCGAAGGCTGGGTACAGCCGACATACCTGGCTCCACACGGGAAGGTGAACTGATAAATACACATTGATGAGGCCAGCAGTAGTAGCTTATCCTTCCACGTTCACATGAATCATAAGTTTTGTTGAGAAGGTTAGTCGTAGTTCAGCTGAGAAGGTCTTCTTAAGTGAGCGCGACAGTCGATTGTTTAGTGTTTCCGCAGATATATCTCCGTTGAATTGAAGGTTCGTGTAGAGTAGTTTTTTTGTTTGTTGTTGTTGTCTGTTTACTATCCTGTGTTTGAATTACTGAGGTCATATTTTGTACGGAAATGACGGATTTTAGGTTTTGTGGAGATTCTGATTAGTTTCGATACAGATTTTTTGGAGCGCTGTTTCGTCCTAGTTTAGGCCTCTGCATCGGTGCGCGCCAGCGAACTCATCAAGGGTCAAACCAAGGACCTTTAAGTTACGAGGCGAACCACCAGGTTGGGATTCAGTCACCCGTAAGTTATAACTTCCATTGATTTGTGATACAGCGCTAGCACCGACCATGATATGGAGGACAACACCGGTCATAACTTCTCATTGGATCTTTAGGACATTTATTTTGTGGTATCTAATGAGCTGGGTGAGAACTAGTGATATATATATATATATATATATAATTTTATCCTGCAAAGTTAGTTCTTGTTTTGACCAGATTTACCACGGAAACTCAGCTTAACTTTCATGTCTTATGAATTGCCATGTCGCTAGAGTAACGAAAAACTACAATCTTTTTCCATACACACACCTTCATTCTACTGTTCAACAAAGGATGAACAATGTTCAGATTACGGATCATAACAGATAATAAAGTCTAAAAGCATATCCCTACATATTCATGTCTTTTTATCACCAGTGTTCTGAACACTTTCAATAATTCTACCTCCTTTTCATTTTAACATCATCCTACTATTGTTCACTTCTTTCTTGTACTGCATCAAAGTGATGAAACAATATGAAGTTGACGAATTGTACTCTGATCAGTAAAAGTATGTGGAGAAAAACTTCGTTTATTCCAGTGTGGAATACATTGATTTTAAGTGTCACAAATGTGTAAACGTTATACCTACACCGTTAACATTAGAAAACGTTTATTTGTTTTTTCTCGGTAACCTGGAACAAGTCTTCAATATTTTAGGCTGTAAGCTACAGTACGAACCCCTGGGACGCCACCCCATCACCCACTGACTGACTAAAAGTCGAATACTCAAGTCAATGAGTCAACCAGGAGAAAACATAGTAACTGTCAACTTGATAATTATTTCACTACTAAATAAAATTCTTACCAAAAACAAGAAGATACAAACGACTTACAGAATATGTTATGACTGTTATTATAGGTTTCTAATAACTGTAGAATTAATTTTCGAGACAGACAGTTCAGTGCTAAAAATAATGTCTGCTGGTGTGGATTATCATCTGTCATCAAATTCTCCTCCTTTGAATAGATATTTTCCAGGTAGTAATTATCATCGTTTGAGGTGACTAAAAAGAGAGAAACAGTGTGGTGAAATTGCGAAATAAACTGTATTAAATATTTGTGACTCATAATCAACTGATGAATGCTATCTGATTTCGCCCCCCTTACGATAATCATTTAGAGGTTGATTAGTATTCAGACAGCGGTCATTGTTCGTTATGAACATCCACTGTCAAAGACTTCAACAGTCAACAGAAAGATAACTAAGTTATAAGTTTTCAATTAAAGCGGGGATTTTTTTTTCAAACTATCCCTAACTAATTATTTAATTGAATTTTAGATTTTCCCGTCGATTGATTGGACCGAAGTGCTCGGTCCGTAACTAAATTTTTCAGTTAACATTATACTCAACAGTCACCTATATCAGTTATGCCAAGAATGAGATTGCGCGCCAGGCCCTCGAATGGAATCCCAGTGGAAAGCTATGACTGGGCCGTCCTAGGATGGCATGGAGGAGGCCGTGTGAGGAGATTGACGGCAATCGTGGTCCGAGGTGAAGCGGACGGTAGAATATAGGACAAAGTGGGCAAGTGTTGTTGAAGCCCTATGTCCCACTCAGAACTCAAGGGAATAATAAATATACTTAATTTATCGGAAATTAATCATATGATTAGTTGGTGATAACTGATAGTCAATAAACTGATCTGTGTTCATCGCAAAGACACATAACTGTTAAGTGAATAGATATTAGATACTTAATACTAGGACTTTCACGCAACGGTTCTAACTTTCTATTAGTTGAACAGGAATTGTTTAACAAAAACCACTGACCTATTTTCTATGTCTAAAGCATTTTGTACAACCACCTTGTACAGTAAATGAAAGGATTTATTATTCTAAATGATCCTTGGAAGCTAGCTATTCAATACACAGCTTAACTGAAACTCCATTTATCACTTTTTTTTTAAAAATATAAGAGCATTTGAAAAGGTTACATAAATGGTATCTGTTACTACCGAACAAGCAAGTGAAATAAAGCATTCACCGGAATTACTCAGCGTGATTGTCTCCGTTCAATAGAGTATTTCGGTCACACAAATGTTAGATGCTATAAAGTATTTTATCTTGTTGTTTGTTCAACCAGCCACATAGGACTTGAACTACGATTTGTAAAAGACAGTTCCTAGGGATATTTTTTCACTACAGAAATGTGGTGAATAGCTTATATCACTTTTATCAATAGTTGCTTTCACTTAGTATTGGCGAACAGATGGCCGACCGCGGAAAGGAAAACGCGATTGCGGAACTCTGGTGAAGAACTAACCAAAAACCTATTGCCGAAGAAATGTGCAGAGAGAAGCGGAAATGGATAGGATACACACTCAGCAGACCGTTGTGTGTAACATCGCTCACCAGACAGACTCTCGAGTGGAACCTGAACGGGAAACGATGAGTTGGCCGTATGAGGGTGACACAGAAGAGATCCTGTGAAGAGGAGGTCAAAAATTATGGGCGATCTGGGAGACAGCTAAAGAAGACCACAGAGAACAGGATGAAGTAGAAATGTGCTGTTGAAGCCTCCATGTTCCACTCGGAACCCAAGGGAATAATAATAACAATAGTAATAGTTACAATAGGATGCAGTACCTGTTATATCATCCCGTGTCAACAATTTAGATATGACGAAATTAATTATTCCCATATCAATAGTTGAATCAAATTTACGTGCAAAAAATAGTGGTTGTAAACCGTAATCTGACTGTGAACACTTTCCGGCTAATTCACACAGAGTTTCAGCGTCTTTCGGTCCATTCAAGGTTAGTGGAGAGCAACCGCACCAATCAACTACACTTCCATATTTACAACCACAACCTTGTGGTCTTTTCCAATTGATGAATCGTAAATAATGATTAATGACTGATGTACAAAAATGGGTGTTTTGAGCAACTGTATGGAAAAAACTCTACAAAAGTAAAAAAAACAAAAACAAAAAGACATTTTTCAGAAATTGGAAAAATTGTTCATCTAGGTAAGAAATCGATTCAATATTGTTGTTGTTGTTGTTGTCGGTGTTGAGGTTGACTGTCTAGTACAAATCGGGGATATGAACAGGACAATACACACTATTACACGATATTTCAAAGTAGTAAAACAGATGATAAAGGTGGAACATAACAAGAAGAACAATTATAAAAAGTAAACTAAACACATAAGAGGATAAAAGGGAAATATAATACACATCAGACAGAAGAGAAGTATGAAAAAAACAGCAACAATCATATGCTAAAGCCTGAGACTCGATAAAGACTGACCACATTGCGTGATCATGGTCAGTTTCTAGCTATCACACGGGCCATTACTAGATTGATTTTCAAGATATCACAGGTTTTGGATATGAAGAAAACTTTTCTCCAAACTACTCTGATTAGCACTTCGAAAGTTGCTTTCTCATAAGTAATCCTACTGCAATCAACAATAACCCGCTTTGTTAAGACCTATGCAGCAGTTATGTAACACCTTGGATGTTCTTTTTGAATAAGTAAACGGTGAGTCTACGCAAAATGGTGGCATACTTCGCATTGGTTGGCTACTTTTGACAGCTGTTTAGTGAAATGTAACAGTGAGGAATAGTATTATTTGACATACGAATTTAATCGAAGTCACTACGATGATACAATCTAAGGGAGACAGCATATTAAGTGTATGTGTGTATGTATTTAAACATCATCAGCCTTAATTTCCTCAAGACTATCTACTCAGATATGGAGTAATTAACAATATCAAGTACTTTATTTAACTTTTATTGAACTACCATCGATGTGTATTTCTCACAAAGCAACAATATGAATCGCCTACTTAACAAACGCATCTTTACCCGATCTCGAACTGTCATTCTAAAAATTTACGCTGATATGCATATTCTGTCTTGGATTACCACTAATCACTTGTCGGCTGATTAAAAAAAAGACTTATAATCCCTAGTACATCGTAAGATGTGATTAAACCCCAAGTCTTACAGTCTTTAATAAAGTAACAGAATGCTTAGGTACCTTTTTAAGTCAGGCACACTGCTATTTCATACATTTATTCCCCTTAATGAATTTGAACAAAGCAAAAACTACAGTTTTAGCAGAATAACTCCAACCGTATATACAAATTTACATGTATCTGCGGGATCAGTTACATTGGAAGGACAGAAAGAAGGGCATATCTACGATTTTCTGAACATGTACCAAACAGCTTATGTCTAAAGCGAACAAATGCTTTAAACAGTGCCATCGCCAGGCATCTCATCGACACGGGTCATGAGGTGGACGTCGAAAAGTCGTTCAAAATTATCAATAAGCAAAATAGCTCAATTCTCCTTAAGTTTGCTGAAGCCATTTCCATCAAGCGCCTGAAACCTGATTTGTGAGTCCAGAAAGAAGTGGTGATCAGTCTTTCTTTGCCCTGGTAACTGGATATTTTTTCATCTCTCTTTCATCTGAATGCGAAATGCTGAAAAGTTTCCATTATGTATGATTATTTGTAAAAAATTATATTTGTTATATTATATTATATTGTTCGAAATAGTGCTTAATATTATATATATATATATATATATATATATATATATATATTACTGTATGCATGTATAGAGTGAGATTTTTGTTTAAAATGAACTCTGCAAGTATGTTAAAACTGTTTTTGTAGATATATTTAATAATGTCTTTACCCTGTAAGCAGCTGACGAGAAGGCAACGAGATAAAAGATGGTACCACTTTATTCTGCTAAAACTGTAGTTTTTGCTTTGTTCAAACACTGTTATTTATAGACTTACCTCAACTGGCAGCAGACTGTAGCGAAAGTATTCCTTAATATCGCTTATCAAACTATCCTCACTATGAATAATATAATCCACAAATACTTTGGGAAGTATCATCCAATCTGAACCTCCATCTAAAATAACTCCAGATGGGATAGGTCGTTCGCCTAAATGCCAAACATAAGAATCACATTCAACGAATAATTGACCGAAACCTTGATTTCTTAAAAAACTGTAGGCATGAAAAAAAAGTGAAGGAAAAATATTTTACAACAGTGTCACAACTAGTAAATATTTTAGGAACAGTATGTATAAAACAGCAAAGGATGAGAAAATAACAGCTTTATATGAACACAAAGTTTAAGTTATGTGAGTATTTCGATTACAGGGGGGGGGGGGCGGGGGGGAATAAGCTGTGACGGAAATAACTCAAGTAAATAAATAACACGTTGTCGCTATAGGCTGTTAGGTAAAATTATTTTATGACGAAATTATACTCTGTCGCCACACTGTCCAGATTCCTTTTTAATACAAAGAAGAAACAGAAAAGCAGGTTTCATTCACATTGCAGTGTTTGAACTTTTTATTTCCGAGGTAGGTGATATGTACCCACATGATGTGTGTTTTGTTTTTGACAGTCTATTATATTTTGCTATGTGTATGTGGATCGATATTTCATTATAACTGACAATATGCTTTTGTCTGTCCATTAACTGAATAAAAAATGTATGACCTTGTTATCATATGACATTACAACCAATCATGGTAAGATGTTATCTTATTGGTTCATGTGTATCAGCCATTTTCAAATATACTTTTGTATTAGACCCTTGTTCATTCTTGTTCACACACTTTTTCGTACATCGAAGTACCCTTCTACTCACACACTTGTGTGACACTTATTTTTCTTGTCTGGAAAATACAAGTATCATCGTAAACCTAGTGGTCTTCTGATTTCCCTCTTTCCGCGTCAGGACTATTAACTACTCGATAAGTACATAACAGTAGGAAGGAACATCCCGTTACTTTAAGCAGTTACCAATAGTACGGGATATTTTCTTATGACAAGAGTAATATTCAGTTGACGTCTAGGTTCGTTTAACGTAAATATATTTCCGCAGAGCAGCAGTCACCACAATAAATCCCTTCCCAGTAGAAATTGGGATCAGTTTGATCAATGAAATAGTGGAATTAACCATTTCATTCGGGTTCCAGTGGCTGAATAGTATATGAGCTTGCTTTGTAACCGGAAAATCCTGGGTTTGAACCCCAGTGCAGTGGGTGTATACTGTCGATGAGCCCCAAACTAGGATTAAACAGCTGTTCAGTACTCCTTGATGGCTTTCAATGATTCTCCAAATGATATCCGTCCAAGATCAAACTCGAAAAAAAATCAAATCTTTACAAATCCATTCTTGAAAATATTTCAATTTCGCTGAGATGTATTATAAATGTGTCTACAATTCTCACTACTATAACAGACCATTTCACAAAACAAACCAAGTTAATATAATAGTAAAACTCGAGCACTTTAATAGAATATGAATCTATATTTGATATGACACAGTGATATATTATTCATGACTGGATGAGCTTTCGAGTACAATGTACAATTTATAAACATACCAATATATTCATCACAAGACTTCCCAGCTTGCTTTATCTAGTTTTAGATGATTTTTTGTTTTTTTGAAGCAGTTTACCATACACACCCAGGGCATGTGATACGTTTTTTTCTGTGGCATGTAATCGGTGTTGGCTCGATGAACAAAGATTCAGCAATTAACTTCTCTCCACTTAACCACATTACTTTTTAATACTTCTACTCTTTCCTACCCTATTGTGTGATTGCTCGCAAGTGCAACCCATAGCAGTAGCCGAGTTTCTTACTGGATTATTTAACTTAGTTGGGTCGATGATTTTAGTTCCACGTAGATTCTTATGACCTGATAGTTTCTGATTTTAGTTTTATAAGTTCTCATAATAGAAGAACATCAGGTAGGAAAATGAAAGGTACCAACCAGCCATTTCACTCCAATTTGAGATCCTGACATGAGCAGTCATTATCTGGGGAGATAAAGTTACCAGGCGAACACATTACCACCTAACCTAACCCGGTGGAATCCAAACACTTGCGACTTCAACTTTAACAATGTACTGGCCAAGTCTCTTACTGATGCCTATAATTTTACCAGTTCTTACACCTAATGTTGTTATTCCCAACAGCAGCCACATCTCATTAGGACTTCTACTGTGAAGTTATAAGCAGGCAGCTGGTACTAAGATGTTGAATCTGAGAGAATTCGATGACGTTTCTGGAAACTAGTGGCTTTATATCGCAAACTGAGATTGAAAATTCCATTTTAATTATTTATTTAAACACAAAAAAACTTGGTGTAATATGGAACCAAGATGAAGCGCCACACAGTAATAGTAAAACAACATATGAGACACTAGGTAAAAATATAGGTAGAGAACGGAAAAGATACTTCATCTGGGAGGAAAGCAGACATGCTCAACAAGTTCAAACAGTATTCGTCAATTATTGTCGGAAAAGTAATAAAGAAGGAAATTGCAGCATGTTTGCAATTGATTGCGATTGATTGGTCATATCCGACGACGCTTCTTTCGAACTACGACCAAGGGAGTCGTGACGCATCAACTAATACAAATATCCTTCATCCTACGGCGTCACGTCATGCGCTGACCACCTTTCCACTTTTCCCATCCCATCCCAGGGCTAGCGGACAGAGACCTGTACGAAAACCTCTGGGATGACATTCGAAGCACATGTTCAAGCCACCGGAGCCGGTGTTTTAAGATGACAACACTCAATGAATGGTGATCTCCACTGTGTTCAAACACACGCCGCCGAACCTCAGAATTACTCATGTGATGATGCCATCGAATGCAAGCAATTTTACGGAAATAGCGATGATCGAATACGCAGAGTCGTCGCACAACATCAGCACGGAAGCCAAATTTCACAGCACGCACAGAAGTATTGTAAACCCTAACTTCGACAGCCAAGCTAACTTCGCGACGGGGTCAGAGGTGGCTCAAGTTAACGTATACCACCATAGTTATGATGATACGGTTGGAAATCTCACCTGTCACGCCTCCGCCAGCGCTCACACAACTACCCAAATACGTGAACTTATCGAAAACTTCAAGTGGTTCGCCTGCAGGAGTGAGTGCAGATACAAGCTCCCGCTAATCTTGTAACACTACTCTGTACTTAGACGGCACAAATCACACACCATAGTTATAGACACTGATCGGCAACTGATCAAGTGAGATTTGGGCAGCCTGCAAGCTATCGCACAGTAAGACGATATCATCTACATACTCGAGGTCAAAAAGTCCCTCTTCAGGGAGCAGATCTACACCACCTTCACGCATGTCCTTTAGAGCTGACTGGGATCTAGGGATTGAAAAGCCATGGAATTACAACCCTTCAGATGATTGGAAAAGTTTCCACCATGCAACCTGAAGGCTCTGAATTTGACCTCTTACAAATTCGCGGATGTGCAGAATAAGCGTGGTTTGAGTAATATATATATATATATATATATATAAATGATAAATCACCTTTGTCCGGTATGACTAAATGAACGAAGAAAAATTTTATCCTTGTTGTGACTTAAATAGGTAACCAGCTCATGATGAGGCCTGTATAAATAAAGAAAAAAAAAGAAAATTTGTATATTCACAGGCTCATACTTTCGTCAGAATGATAATAAAATACACATTCACGATGTATTCATAGAAGATATTTTGCAAATCTTTCTTTTCAATAAAAACTAGCCCAGTATAGTTCAGTTGTCCCGACTGATAATTGCTTAGTGTGTATCTATCTGGTGGTATTCAAAATTATTATCCCAAAAGGGTCTACTACATCACGAAGATGATTTGTATACTGATAAGCATAAAAGCGACTACAATAACAGTATAAACAATATACTAGTGTACAGTGAATTTGTACTCCTGAATGGGCATGAATATGAAGTCATTAAGGTGTTTTTTCTTCTTTCTTGAGCAACAAGCATTGCTTTTGCTTTCTGCTTCAAAAACAGTTTCACTTCACTTTATCTTTCCTCGTTACTAAACTCACTGCTCGTTGTCAACCGGAATCCAACTTAAGTTATTTTGATTAGCTTTACACAATCAAACATATTTTTTGAAAGATATTTGGCTACCCCTCCCCCTCCAGTACCAGTTAGCTGAATTAATGTCCAGACCACTGACCCACTTGTAGGAAGTGAATTCTTTAAATAAATTAGCCACTGTTAACATTAGTCATATAGTATTTACGATTTCTGACAATCTTATTTTAACTGCTTTTGCTCTCTATATAATTTTATTGATTTTTGATTACAGCTTGATTCCACACCGTATTTTTGGTACACGTATAGAATTTTCAGCATGTGATATCGGTAGCCCAAATTTTGCAGGCCAAACATAGATATCAAGTGTTCGTCGGCAGGGGATCGAACCCCAGACCATGTGCATGATCGGCGAGAGTCATAACCGCTGTGCCACCGACACACAGATACACCCATTGACTGGGTATTGGTTTTCAAGAGAACCAAACACACCCATCCCTGCTTCTTGCGAGACGAGACCGGCATGCAGGATCACCCTGTGGCGCAACCACTCGAGAGCCTTCTCCCTCGGTGGACCAATTCAAAGCCGGCAACATATGATATGAAAATGATAGATATGACAACCTGTGCCACTAGGCAGAAGTGTAACGTCATATATGGATAATGGATGACTATTTTGTGCGCTCTTTAAAACTAATTTAATTACAAGATAATTCGACTCGTAAAGTGTGACAAAAGTTATAGCAAGCACCAGACTTAGAAGCATATTTCTTCACCTCTGCGTTATTTACACTAATTGGTGTTTCATATTGCTATATTGCCCAGGACATATTGTTTATATACGTGTTTAAAATGAAATCTCACCTAATAGGCATATCACTTTCACTCAAATTGATCACAAAATCCCATTCCCAATCTCGCAAATTAGTGGACAACTCGTTCAACGCTGATAAAAACATACTGAGCAAGCTCTGTCCACCCCAAACAGGAGAAAAACGCGTGGGTGTTAGGTGAACATTTGATGGATAATCTTGAACAAACGATTTGACCTTGGAATACAGGTAATCACACCGCTGAAGTCAAAAATAGTTCCAGATATTAATTCACAACTTGGATTTAGATCACTTTCTAAAACAACATATAGTAATAATCAGAAGGAAAACAGATAGATAGATAGAATCTATGACCACAGACTGTTATATTTTCAACATAATCTCGTAAGATTATCACGTGCTTCAAATTTTCTGTTTAGGAGAAAGAAGTAAAGTCGTTAGGTATCTTACTTACTTCACCTACATGGGAGATGAAGACAAGGAGATCATTGGACATGAGAATTTCATCCAGTTTACTGAAGAAAAAAAACTCACTCTAAGTGGCATCTTGATGTTGAAGCTAACTACCTAACCATATTTCGCTCGTGATTCACAGTCGTATATCACTGACATCTATAATTCAGTGTGTTGGAGAGATGACTCCAAAGCAAGCACAACAAGTTGTAGAGATTTGGCTTATTGGCTTAGGCACTCAGTTCCCAGTTGGTATGGTACGGGCTCGAGTCCCACCCAGCTTACTTCAGTCTGGGCAAATGCGTAGTACCACTCGCTTTCACTTGATGGGTGTACCTCTTAGCTTGGTAAATGCAAAAACTATTCCAGGTAATTGAGCTGGGACACAACACTTATTATAGAAAGCGACAGAGTAACCAGCAATTAAGCCCCAAATTCAGTCTACATCCATATACTATCTAGTTACAAACTAGAGGTTAAAACAAATTCCCAATTAAATCTGACCATACTCAGTTCAAGAAGGAGGGTACAATAAACACCGAAATCTCAATCCCACCAGTCATTTGATATGTGAACACAAGCCACAAAACATGCAGATATAATCTCAAATAAGAAACCGTATATCTCAATCATAAGAATTACCATATACACGGAACAAACGCATATGAACAACCTGTCTCACTGCTGAATTTAAAGAAAAAAGAATTTCTAGACAATCATTACTAACCGAGTCCACATGGATGTAATAATAATGTCGAGTGTGATATATGAGCTTGAACATTCGACGGATATGCAGCCAACTTCTACCATTCCACACAAGTAGGTAGACTATTCTAATTGGTTTTTTTAACACCAGATCGACAAGACCAGATTTCAGAGGAACTAAAAAGTAACAAAATAAAGGAGTTGAAATCTACTACTGTCCACCTACTTCCCAAGATTTCATAAAAAGTGAATTTAAAGTCAAATTTGCATAGACTACGTTTACAAAAAGTGTGGTGGTCCAAATTGTGGTTCAAAAATATGAAATGAGCCATAAATTATCTTACTGGTGTAATCAGATACATTATGCGTGAGGCCAGATGTGTTACAGCTGTTGAACTAATTACAATTGACAAATAAACGTGGAATGTCGTACACAAATACATCGAATAATAATAATAATAATATTAATAATATGAAGGCGTTACGTGCATGTGACACAGATAACAATGAAAACAAAACACATAGGATCAGCGAAGAGACTCTTTTCGGCGAATTCATTTTCTTAGCTGTACAATCGCAAATATATATATGTGTCATTTTATATGTATGTGTAAATTAAGTTTGTCAAACAAAATTACAATTGGTTATGGTTATTTTAACTAAACAGGTGAAGATTGGTAATACAAGTCAAGAAAATTAGGTGTTAATCAAATTAGGGTAGTAAGTAAGGTGATGGGTTGTCACAAACAGTCAACTGACAAGCTTCTATAGCTGGGTACCCATTCAACAAAAGCGGAATTTAATTAAATCACTTGCCACCCGCATCCGACGCATCTGTAGTCCCGACGTTCTGGAAACAGAATTAGATATTCTAAGAGAAATCTTCATCCAAAATGGATAACCAATAAGATTCATCGACAAAAATATCAAACCAAGAATTCGGAGAAACAAAACTTTAATTACACCTAAAAAAGAAACTCTATATGAACTTGGATTTCAAGGGAGATTTAGCAAGTGATATTCTCAAGAGAAGGATCACATCATCTCTGAGAAGAGCATTCTTTGCAGCAACGCTACGAATAGTATTCTCCAGTCGCCTACTGATCTGCAGAAGCCTCAGGGACAAGATCCCGCAACTGACCACTTCTATGTGCATATATCAGTTTACCTGCCGCTGTGGAGCCAGGTACATCGGTCGTTCGACGTGCACCCTATCCAAGAGGATTCAAGAACACTATCCAGCATGGTTGCGAAAAGGTAATAGTGGTGCAATAAGGAGTGCGATAATTGAACACATGGTTAACACTGATCATTCCATTTCAACAAACGCCTCCTTCAAAGTAATCTGCAGAGTCAAGAATAACCCATCAAAGGCAATACGATTTCGTCTTCGTCGTATCGCTGAAGCTCTGGCCATTCACATAGAAAAACCGGAGCTGTGTGTACAAAAGAAGATTACTCAACCACTTCTGTCATGGTAACCTTTTTTATTTGATTTTTTTGATTTTGATGACTTAATTTTGTTTCTTTGCCTGTTCTTTAATTGCTTAGAACTCTTGTATTCATTCAGAACTCTTACGTAATTTCGTATTATCTACTTTGTTTCTATGTGTATCCTGAGTAAAACTCACTCATCAAACTACTCATATTATTACATAACTTCCTTTAACAACTGTTTGTGACAACTCATCACCTTACTTACTACCCTAATTTGATTAACACCTAATTTTCTTGACTTGTATTACCAATCTTCACCTGTTTAGTTAAAATAACCATAACCAATTGTAATTTTGTTTGACAAACTTAATTTACACATACATATAAAATGACACATATATATATTTGCGATTGTACAGCTAAGAAAATGAATTCGCCGAAAAGAGTCTCTTCGCTGATCCTATGTGTTTTGTTTTCATTAATGCCTGAATGGGGATTATCCATGAACTGAAACAGTGACAATAATCAAATGATGATTAGTGAAGTTGTTAAGAATCTGGAAGATGAAAAGGAATGAAGACATCTATGTTACTGTGAATGATTTTCGTAAAACTGAGAGTTGTATTCGATTATATTGAAAACGGTGATGGAATATAAGTAACACTCATAGCTAACCCCTTAAACATGCTAAATGCCAATGAATATTTTAAAGTGTATATGCCATATTTTACTATTTTTATACCACATATTAACAAAACAAAGATGGAGTATAATAAAGCAAGGTGTACACAAAAATTCAGATTCACTAGTGAATACTAGAAGTAATAGAATAGTTAACACACAAACTCAAACATGCCTAAATGCATAAGATTTAGTGGAAAAACTAACGAAATAGAAAATGAAATCACCTTCAGTATCATATTGGGGTGCGAGTAATGAAAGCCTTGCAATACAGGAAAAAAAGTGCATCACTAGTAGGTTCAGCTGACAACATTTCGGCTACTTATACGTTTTAAAACTAACAGTGCTGACAGAAAGTGTAAAACACAGCATTCAAAAGACATCAGATAGCACCAACTATTATCAAGAATAAATAATTTCTGCTTACGGTAATCGGTATGCAACTATATCTGTGGTTTTCAGCAAGAAAAATGAAAAGACTGAACCGGTGCTTGTCAAGAAGTAAACATATTTGACGAAAGAGTTTTGTTAAAATGTAGTTAAACTAGACCTTTATTTAACAGTAGAATTTCGGTTACCGGTAATTACACAACTTATCACATTGTGAATCTCAAAAGTACGTAAAGGAAATACCGACCAGTCATCATCTTGCTCGGGTGAAGTGACAAGTTCAAGTGGATCAGCTAATGGTGTATTTGAAGGAAATCAAGTGAGAATAACCTCATCTAGTAATCATCTGATTAGCCATCAGATGAGACTTAATTAAAAGGCGTAAACAACAATCATCGTCTGTTGATGAAGTGTCCTCTTTAAATGAAATTACATCTGTATAACTACCTATTCGAATGTCGAATAGATCAACACATTTAGATGCGAATAGTACTTGGAGTCATGCTGATCAATCTGTTGAACACGAAAGTGGTAATTTAGACACATTACAGTCATGTTGAAATCAACTGATTCATTTGGTGTTTTAGCTAAACCTAAATGAATCTGTAATAATTTAGGTGTTCCTGTAGATCCTAATCCACTAGTTCATGGGCTTCACGTCACCTTTGCAGCTTATCAACCACCGATCTCAGTTAATTTTCAACCGCTGTCCATGACTTAAAATGGTCAAAAATCCTATGCATTTGGAGGTGCCAGAGTTCTCTCTAATTTCAACAATAGTGGTGTATCTGACTGAGATACAGCGTGCACCAATCAAGATTTCCCTCTATCCTCGTCGGCATATTATCTTCAACAAACACAATAAGGAAAACTCCGTGGCATAAGATTTGAAGCCAGTGGAAGAGGAAATATCTAAGGATTTCATAATAACGAACACAAAATTTGCGTTTTAAAAGATATTGAGGAAAGGCAAGAACCTTTAAGGATATATAGTCGAACAGTGGATGCAGATGTGGCAAGAGCAATTTGTATCATATCTGCATCTTATTCAGAAGTAGACAAGGGAAAGCAGACTGGGTTTCAGGGGGCAGTGCTGGTTCTTTTGTATCTGTTCTTTGTTATTCTTTCTTTTGTGTCCACCTTTATACTGCTTACCTCTATAACAATAGAATGAGAGAACCTTTGATCTTTGGATGATTGCATAATTGTAGGTGGAGGATATTTTGGATATAAGAAAATTGAGATAATCACCAGTGTTAATAACTCTGCATTGATATTGTTTCACTGTTAATATATATTTATGTATTCTTTCGGGAAAGAAAACGCCAGATCATAAGTTATTACAAATACGTGATGACTGTGTAGATTTTTCTGTTGTAGCATGTATCTCACAGGCGCACAGTGATTGTGCATTTTATGGCATTCAACCGTTGCCACTTCATAATATGAATACGGTATTGTAGGCGAATCCTGTTATTTTGAACTCGATGCGTCACTTAACACGTGGTTTGATTAGTCAAGTGGATTGCCCGGATTTTTTTTAGAAGGAATCTATGGTTATACTTGGTTTGACTTCTACGCACGCCCATCCCCTTTAACTGACGTGGTACAGTGTAAATAAACGCTGGTTTCCTTTTCGAAATGCTCTCGTGGAGTCATGCATTGATAGCTTCAATCAAGTAGGCTGATAGGCACTCCTACAAAAATGAAAGGGTGAATAGGAATGTTCGACGCTGTCTGTTTTCGAAACAGAACTTTGCACATATGTGCGGTAGTTCACGTCGCCACACTCCATGTAGCACACAAACCAACAGAAGAAAGTAGAAGAAATGCATAGTAGCGACAGTAAACAGAGGTGTGAGACAAAGGAATAATAATAATAACGAAGAACAATATAGTTTCATTGGAAATCATAAGTCACAAAGAGTGGATGCATCTGCGCTATGCATTGAGAACGATTTTGAACCATGTCATCAATTGTTTCCAACCATTGGTTTTTACCGTCCCGAGGACACCAACCACTGAATTGGTGGATATGGAGGTCTACCTAAGAGGGGGGGTGGAAAATTCTGATCCGAAGCCTATGGTGAATAATCGGAAAGAACTGAATGGCATGCAGACCGGTTTTGGTTACTTGCATCCATGAAGATACAGATGCACCACCTAGTGGGTTAGATATCAAGTCAAAGGCTAGGGAGTGGTTATTTTAAGTCAATCGCATGCTTTGATCTGGACATCAAGGCAGAATCTCAGCCATTCCACAAATCACTGGACAACAATCAGTGGGACATTCTACTAGAATGTCAATAATTGATAGAAAAATGAAACTTACGAGGAGTAGGATGATAAGGCGGATTCGCTCTAGTTGCATAAATGCGGACTGGAACCGGATCAGGACAAAGTTGATAGTTCTCAGGAGTTATACTTTGTTCATCAAAAGCACATTTGATGGAACACAGAGAGATGGATACATTTTCTGATCGATTAGGAAGATTCATACGACACCAGCAAGAATGATTGGGACCTATCCAGGAATAAGCTACCCCAAGTGAACGGCATATACTCAAACAATCGTTCATATCCTTGTATTCACTTGATTTAACCTTTGAAAGTTCACTGAAACTGACGAAGAAACATCCTACGAAAGACGGTTGCCTACTTAAGTTCCCTGAAAATAAAGCAAAGAAATTATCACTTAATTTATGCAAATATTGTGAAGCACTTAAAGCCATTTGTAGAAACTTAAACGGTCTACAAAACGTGCTGATTGTGAATGACTATTGTTTTGAAGCATCAAATGGAAACGATGTATTTGAGCATTGAGAATATTCCACGCGAAATGCATACGATTCGGCGCAAAATAAAATAACCTTCAGGTAGCAACTCTATTTCCTAACGTGAAACTTAATGTAAATTCGATCACAACATACTTTACAATTCTATGAAATCTAATAGAATATGATACAAAGACAAGATAATGATTTGTAATAATACCACTATAAAAAGAACCTAACCCAACGTTTAAATTATCTAAACAGAGTCAAATAAATGACTTACACAACTTCGGGGACTAAAAGGCGTTTAAGTTGTGTTTACGTGCAGAATCAAGGTTATGTTATTCCCGCTTAATTCTACCTATCATTTGCATTTATAAGCAATGAGAACCTAATGAATACCCATTTAGAAAAGAACCAAAATTCAAACCATGAAATTCCATCAGTTGACTAAACTTAAATGATTTCACGTAAGGCACGGACAATAAATTGAGATAATAGTGATTTTATATCAAGTAAAATAAGAACTTCAGTACATCCCTAGTGTCAGTTATGTAGACAATATAATACCTCAATATGTACTAAGGAGCTATCATTTTATCACCAACAGCAATCAAAGCTCTCATGCAGTGGGAACCAATCTCCTCCAGCATGATGACAGCAAGACTCAACTCAATAATTTGGTGAATGGAGATAGCGTATACGAGGACAAAGATATACACAAAGTGACATGGATCTCACCTGACAGAAACACCAAAAATAAGATGGACTTTATCGCAATCCCAAGAAAATGGAGACAATCTGCTGGACATGAAATCTAGGAGAGCAGATGTAGGTTTATACCTTTGTCCAGGGCAAAGAGCTCTTAAGCTCAAGCTGATAGCATTCAAAGCAACTGAAGATAGTCTGTCTGTCTGGATTCAACATAGAACTGAAGATAGACTAAATTTCAAGTCCAACACTCGTAAAATGAAAGGCAAGACTACGAAGGACACCACTGCATCCACTAGAGCAAAGTCGAAGATACTACATGGCATCAGTGAGCAAACCTGTGTGATGGAAGAACATTGGGTAGGTAGACGGTAGATTGGTGACTGAACAAACTTCTTTTGTATGCAGAGTCCGGGTTTCAATATGTGAATCGCCATTGCTTTTGCAGTTTGAAGATCTTTAATTCGTACTCTTTAAGAGAAATTCCCACTTATTCTGTAGATAACTTTGAAGTTACTTTGTGGATTTGCTTGGTGTTCCGATTCGATCAGGTGTCCCAGAATAGAGCTTCTCCTTTATAAAACCATGAGGGTAAGTGTTCAATGATACGTTTGGATTGCAAACGCTCTGTACGGCCAACATACCTAGCTCCATACGACCAGGTGAATTGGTAGACACGCATTGATGAAGTCAACAGTGGTAGCTTATCCTTCACGTTCATGAGAATCACTGGTTAATCGGAGTTCAACCGTGAAGATTTTCTTCTGTGAGCTGGACAGGAGTTTCTCAGTATTTCTGATGATGAGTCTCCATTGAATTGTAGATTGAGGTAGAGAAGTTCCTCGGGAACAGAGAGTGTGGACGGTTTGGGTTGTTTAAGTTTCATAGATTTTGATTCTGGGTAACCGTTCTCTAGGAGGATTCTCCTCAAAGTGTTTAGCTCCTCATCTATAGTATCAGGCCTGCGGATTCTGTGGTTCAGTGAACGGATTAGGTTTTGCTTTGTATACAGGGTAACCCAACTGTGAAAGTTGGTAAGTTGTCCATCTCATGTTGGCTTTCTGTAGATGGATCTTTTTCGTGTTCCATTTTGTTTATGTCTTGTTAATTGGAAAGATATATCTGTGTCGGATTCCTTCTCTAGGGTGAACTGAATTGCTGGATGCAGCTATTAAGGAAGTCCAAGATGTTACCCGAATTCTCTTCATTATTGGAGATAATAAAGGTGTTGTTCACGTATATCTTGTAAAACCCAAAGTTGTCAATCATTTTCTTTAGATGTGTTTTCTAGTTTTGACTTGAAAAAGTATGCGAGCGACAGACCAAGTGGCGAGTCCGTAGCTATATCACTGTTTTGTCGATATATTTCTTTATTGAAAGAGAACTGGACGTTAAGGGTGCGTCTCAATAGGAGTTCCTTTAAATATTCAGTGGGTATACCAATGTTCATCATCTCCTGTAAATCAATATTTTCACTAATATAGCATATTTTTGTTTAGTGGGACGTTTGTAAACAATGATACCACATCTAGTGAGAGAATGTTTTGACTGGGAGCATTGACGTTTTCAATGGGATTGACAAAATCGAAGGAACACCGGAGTGGGTAGCAGGTAATTCGCTTTCTGACTGGTTCTAATGGGTCTACTAGCCATTGGGCAGTACGATGATAAGGTGAATGGGTCAAGGAGGTATGTCTTTCTCGTGCACTATCAGTAATCCATAAAGTCGGGGTATATTTGAGTCAGATGGCCTCAACGATTCGAAGGTTTCAGCATCGATGAATGATTCAGCTTTTAGTTTTCACAGAGTATCTGTTAGTTTTTGTTCAACTTGCTGTCATGTTGTTTTCATTTCTTGGTTTTGTGAATCTGGACTCATTGAATATGATAGTCAGCACTTTACTTATGTAGTCTTCACGACTTATAACTACGATTCCCCCACCTTTATCTTATTTCTTATTTTCTTATCAGGGCGTATCAGAATGATGTCTTTGCTGTTTATTAATTCCTTTAGCTCTTGATAGTGTTTTTTGGTAAGTATCGACCTGCCATTTGGTTTGGCATTTATAAACTTATGGCAGCTGTCAAGGACTGACGATTTGAATTGTTGCTCTATTCTGGGACACTTGATTGAATCGGAACACCAAGCAAACCCACAAAGTAACTTCAAAGTCATCTACAGAATAAGTGGGAATCTTGCCAAAAAAGTAGTTTCTACACAATTAACACTGTCTACATTACGTCATTCGTTATCTAAAATTTACAGTTCTAATGTAAAATCTTTGTAATATTTATTTTGTTGCAAAGAAAATTAACTGTATACATGCGATTGTATAGCTTGCGGATGATATCGCACAAAAGAGTTACTCTTCGCTAAACACCTTTTCTTTTATATGACTTAATGGGAATTTTTATAATAGGTAAGCAGGTCTCTATACGGGAAGGGATCAACAAAGATGGAACTAATGATAGTCAATAAAACTGTTATGTACTCGTCGCCAAATTATTATTATGTACTGGTCGAGAATTTAATAGTCCTGACGCAAGAAAGACGGAAATCAGAAGACCACTAGGTTTGCGATGATAGTTCTATTTTCCAAACACAAGGAGAATCAAATCACACAAGAGTGTGCGAGCAAAAATATATATGAATGTCCGAACAAGTGTGTGAACAATCAATGGAGTCTTAACATGATTGGCTAATTATAATGGAGTATCGATCCATATATACATAGCAAAATATAGCAGACATGTCAACAAACACACATATTATATGGATATATATCACCAAGGGCAGACTTTCAACAAACACACATCTTATATAAACTATAACGGGAATATACATTGTTAAAGGAGACAGGTTCATCAAAGTGAAATGGTCACAGACTAAGAGAGCAACAGAAAGAGAGACCATCATATATATATATATATATGGATACATATCAAAAACCTAATTACCAAATGGGGAATTACACAATAAATGGGCTGCTCACTTTAAATGACTTCTCAACAGACCATCACGTACAACTCGCTCAGAAACACTACTAACAGCCACAAAACTGCCAGTTGATATCAGTCCTCTAACAGAAGTCTTCAATGCAATCAAGTCACTGAAAGCCAGTCGGAAAGATAGGAAGACCTTACGAAATTTCCCTTGAAACCCGAATGGGAGATGACGAGATGGGCGTCGAGTGTGACACGGAAGAGACCGTGTGTGATGAGGGCCTGAGGGCAATCTTGGAGGCAGTCAGAGAGGGCTACAAAGAACAGGATGAAATGGAAATGTGCTGTTGAAGCTCTACGTTTTCTCGGCACCCAAGAGAATACTAATAATATACCGTAGAAATAAAATATAGAATAAAACAATATGCAAAAAGACAGAAGTCATCAGCATGGAAAACTGCCTTGTTTTATAGTCGTTAACATTAACTCACAACACAGCTAGCGAGGAATTATTGGCTTGAGTAGTTAAGGGACTAGTTAGTGTATTGGAATCCAAGGTAGTTCTTCAATATTCATGTAAAATATTGCTCACTGAAGTTTATAAGCATGATAAATCTGTGTGTGGCAGGGAAATCACGTTGGCTGAAATAGTCTCTTAGACAATTGGATCCACAGCCATATGAAGACAATTTGACTGGGGAAAATCTATTCCAGCAAACCAGTCATGTATCAAGTTCTGTAAGAAGTACATTGTGCAGATCTGCATTCTTTGTTAGGTCTCAAAAGAAATACGTACTGAGCGAAACTTAACACATTTTTTTGTCCGAATGAGGCAGTCAACTCTATGGATCGAGAGGTTTTGTATAAACGTTCAACCGTACACAAATATCTGTAAACTATATTATGGGAATCAATGAACTCTATTTTAACCTACGTAGCAATGTAGGAGCTTGTGGCATTTTCATTCCGAGTGATAACAGTTACGGTATTCATCAGAAATCCTCAATGATACTGCCCTTATTTAATTTTATTACATATGTGTTACTGGAGGTTACGTTGTTTGACTTGGTGCTATCAGGAATTAACTTACTGTAAGCAGAAGCTCTAGGTGTTAAAGATGACAAATTCTAAATATGAGGACGATACACGTAGTTGGAGCTGTGGAAATAGGAGGGAATAACTCTCGTCGATGTATACAAAGAGCCTTGTTCTACCTTTATCTCAACCTTAGCCAAAGTAAATTCAATAAATATATATGGGCCGCTAGAGCTTTTCAACTTTTTATTCTTTTATTGCATATACTGTCTCATAGCTGACATTTCGCGACATCCAGTTTCATAAGATTTTTAACCAGTTCATTCATCGATACATTTAAATGATGCTGTTTCCACTACTTTTATAGATACCTGTGTTAACCAGTAGTTTTGTTAGTGGAACTTTTTATTAGTTGCTTCTGCCTTAAGAATTAACATTTAACCCACGCATAATCACTGGTTAGAAATCATACAAAACATGTGTATATATAATTCTATGTTAGATTAAGGGCTAAAGAACTAACTGAAAATACTATTATCTGTTTTTTTTTTTTTAATTTAAACAACCTTGTTAGGTGAAGGCATTCAAAAATTATCCTCAGCAAATAACTAAATGTCTGATGCAAGTGCTTTGCTTCTTTAGACAGAGGGTGGTGCTGTAGGATTGGTCTGCACCTAATTCTGGGTTAGGGTTAGAGAATTGAACAAACATTTTGACTACTAGACTCAGTGAAATACCGATAGATTGGTTGCCAGCAGTTTCACAACAGATATATTCAGCATCCGCCAACTTGAGCCTTTTTTATGTTAGGACGATATCGTGACTATCAATGATTACTACATTTCATTACTGCTTACACTTAAGAGACATGAAAACTGAAAGACACGTTTCTGGTCACATGCATCAGATAAAACCACGAAAAAATTAACGTTGCTATAACTTATATTATTACATAAGAAAGGTAAGTAAATGGACAAAGTAGGAAGGATCCACCCACTAAGATGGGATAGATGTTTTACGCATCTTGACTCACTTTCTTTCTCAGAGAGATATTAGCTGGTGTGAGATTATGTTCGCAAAGAGTTATGCTTGATCATAACGAAAGATGGCATTAATTCATGAAACCCTTCGCTAGTGTAGATGGCACGGTTGTCTACTATTGATAACACTGATCAGAACTGACCTATATGGTTCATATGAATTCACTTTTGATAATCTTCAAGTTTGTTTAATTATCTTATCTTCTCACAGTTAGGTACTACTGTAGTGTCATCACATTTTTATTTTTTTAATCTACCGGAATACGTTAATTTATCAGACTATTCAAATACCCCTGAGGTAAAAATCCAGTGAAACTCTTACGGGATATTTCCAGAAATCAGAGACCCAACAACGAATTATATACATGGTTGATCTGTCATAGTTGGTACCATGACAAATTCTAGTTCCCCGTGGCGAAAAAAATTCACTTCAATGTCCTTGTAAATTCTTCAAGATCAAAGGAAAATATGAAAAGCAACAGAGTTTTCCAACTTAGAAAAGTAACAATTAAAACACTGGAGTGCTAAAAAATAAATAGACAATGAAATACTACTGCTAATTAATCGGGTGGAATTTTCCATCTAATGGGCGCGACTCACTACCCACATGTTAGCAGTTTTCACGACAACATCCTAACAGTGAGTGATTAAAAAGTATTATAAAATTCCCTACCGGAAGTAAAATTCATGCTGTTTAGAAGCGACTATAATGTGTGTAGAAAATCACTATTTCCATTGTATGGGAACATCAGACTGAAAAACTAGGGATATTCAAAGTATTGACTCACTGGACCGTACCTTGGCTATGGCAAGAACTGTGAGAGAAGCCATCGTAACTGACCGCCTTGCATCCCACGTCTATGAATACTTTTTTGCAGCTTTCAGAACGCGTGCGGTTATATGCACTCCATAAATGCTTGTTTTGACTGAGACAGTTGGTATCCCCAGCCAGAAATGATGTTCCATGAGTTTGGTTTAATACCTGAGTGAAATGAAAGTCCTATAAGAGTGGAAATTGAGTACAACACGACTAAACCTACAAATGTATATGTTTCTCGAAATATGTGTATGTATAGGAGAGCATACAGTTCTACGAATATTAGAACACAAACCAGCACGTAAAACAAACGCCTGAGGTGTCCAAATACCGAATATGTCATTGTTATCAGTGGGTGAAACCATTTCCTCAAGGCATAAGTAACGCAAGCATTTCAAAGTAACGCATGTTCAATTTCAACGCTAAGTTAAGGGACAGTGATGACTGAAATTATCCGTAACTTACAAGGTCATTGGTGGAGTGACAGTCACATGCTATTTAGATGCATTGTTGATGTTTAAAGTATATTGAGATGTATGATAATGCCTAGTAAGTGAATATAAGTCAACAATAATTTTGATGCATTTATTTTAAGCCCAAAATAGGATGTATGCATTTTCGATTACTAGAAGAATATAATTTAACTACAATTTCTAAAAATTTAATGTCCTTAATTAGCACATATAGATAGACGTATGTGTTAATTAATCTACTTTTTTAAGTAGTCAGTTCAATGACCTGTGGGATTTGTGCATACTAGGTCAGCATAAATCAAGTAAATTTCCCTTCAAATGGTTGAGAGCGACAGTTTAAAGCATACTTTGGTTGACTGTTTCGTGATGAGAGCGATTTGGAGTTCGTTATAAATTACACCGATCTGTGTCTTAATTGCTACGTTTTTCAGCTGAGCATTTCCGGTTCATAGCATATCCTGAATAACGGTGATTAATACGATTTATCACTTAGACCGCAGCACCTCCAAGCTTACAACAATTGTAAACTTATTCTAACCTATTCCTCGATAATGCCTTCTTATGGTAACTGAAGATCTTATTTACCCACTATGTTCTGAAATGACACAGGTCGTGCTTAAAAAGACGGCTGCGTGCTGAATCAAAACTTTCCGCTCTGGAGTAACGCTACTCCATGCTTAATATGTCCTGCGAGGGCTGGAACAACGTTGATAAGCAAACCCAGTAGGTTCGATTAAGTGCCACTAAAGCCGAAACCCAGCGCACAGTTTCACTGTCAAACGACGGCAAAATAGTTAGGGAGTTTACTGTTACTATTATTAGCATAGTATATGTTACTATATCAGCATAGTAAACGTTAATTAGCTCAATGATTTTTTTTATTTACAGCTTGATTCCACACCGTATTTTTGGTACAAGTATGGAATTTTCAGCATGGATATCGGTAGCCCAAATTTTGCAGGCCGACCATAGATATCAGGTGTGCGCCGGCGTGGGCTCGAACCCCAGACCATGTGCATGGTGGGCGAGGATCCTAACCACTGTGCCACCGACGCACAAAATTATCCCCGCGAGGGGCTGCCAAATAATGGTTCGATTCTTGGTCGACGGTTCTTACCATGCAATAAATCACAAGAGTAAAACCATGACGGTAGAATGATTGCAGGTTTACCATAATCCTTGACTACCAACATAATAACTGTGAACTTCAGGCCAAAAATAAGCTAACTAGTAGCATCCAGTGACAAAAACTGACCTACACACTGCAAAATGAGCAAAACATCCAGAAAAACCTTTAAATATCAATGGAAAACGAATACACGAAAACATATAACTAGCCGACGCAGGAACTCATCATGACCTAGAAACTGACTGTAACCTCTTTCTACAACCAATATGCTTGTAACAGGCAACCAGCAGGCACACCGTAATGAAAGCAGAACACCAACTGCACAGAAAAGAGTTTATTCAGCGAGAATGGACTTTTAAAAGGTGCGCGGTACAGTTTTAGGGGAGAACAGTTTTACTGAGCTTCATTAATGTTCAGGTTCTGCAATTCCTCGTCCAGGCAGTTGCCTCCCTGGTGTCTTCCTGCAAGTAGATAAAACAAAACATTGATTAGTGTTGCAATATTAGTTTTGTTTCTCTTACATGCTAAAAGTGTGTCGCAGTCAGATCACATGACGCGGACACCAACATAACTAGCCAAAAAATGGGAATTTCCATCAATCTAGATAACATATAACACAATTTTATTAAAAATTGTTGGCAAAAAAATTTCCCAGTGGAGTTCAACATTATGTGATAAATAAGTCCAGCCGTAGTGATGCAATCGAGCGAATACATTAAAATGACGATTATGGGCGGCTACAACTATAAACTATGAAATAACACAGCTGAAAAACGGACTGACACAGATGGTGACTCTAAACTATGGCAGCCCAAATCGAAACTTCCTAGTGAACGGCCTTGACGAATTCGTGTACAGAGATCGGTTTAACATCACTATGGGGACTCCTGTGAGAAATTGGTGGGTTTTTTGGAACATATACAAGAATACTATCCTATGTAACCATTTCTTAACACTGCATTGCTTGTATATAGACGTTTATTTCAAACCACTCACTTCTACTTCTAACGAATCTGACTGGTCGATAGAGGTAGATTCGTTTTGGGCTGCTGTAGTTCAGAGTCTCCAAATCGAAAAGACTACAGGCCATTTGTTTGAAATTTGCGAAACTTCATTGATCGGACCATATCATATTGATCAGAGTTGATTGATTTTGGTACAGAATTCCCCTCTGCCCCAGTACTTTTCCAATCATGAAAGAAGCGGTCCACCATACCCTGACTATTTTATGAGTCAGGAGATTGTGCCAAAGGGCATCAGCTACCTTTGCGAGATCACGGAAGATTGCACAGACTAGTATATTCACATCTGAGCATGGGGTATCAGCCACTCTAATCTCATAAAGTGTATGCTCATGGTTTTCGGTTTTCTTCCCAATATGAATCGAGTAGCTTCATTGCAAATCCCCGCTATGATGCTTGTTGGTATAAGTTTCAAGTGGCCTTGGTTTTCGGGGAAGATTTAATTGATGTAATATTGCGATTTCATAGACATAACTTTGGTCCATAGGCGAAAGGAAATTATTATCCTGGAATAAGGACAAGTTGTTCAGAAGGTAATGAGGACTGTATTTTTCAGTTCATTCGTATACATACCATTGCGCATCGAGTTGCACTGCTATTCCACATGTAGCAAAATATTATGAATACCTTGCTCTTCTCCTCTGTATAGGGAATTTACTTCACAAGATTCGCTATATTAAGCTCAGTAAAGACAAACATAAATTTTTCCACTTCAGTGTTGTGAGTTAACTTGTGAACTGTGTAGGCCCTTAAAGTGATGCGTTTGGCATGCATACTTCAGAGTGAAATCAGGAGCGCACTTGTTGTACTAAATCTTCTGAGCTTTCTGTATGGATTCGATGTTCATCAAGTGGTCATTTAACGACTGCTGAGTTGCATGCGATCAAGCTAAAATTATAGCTAATAATTCCAAGAATTGTTGTCGTTTTCATTGGCAGCAGTTCACAGACTACTGAGTTCACACAATTACAATGCCCATGTCTCACTTTACTGAGGAGACATTAACTAGGATTCTCGAAAAGTAGTACGTCAGAATGTGAATTTCATAAATCTGTAGATTGCATTCCATTCATTTAATAGTGAAACTAAGCTATGAGGCAACTGATATTTCCAAGAAGGATATAATACCAGGCTCATTTCTACAATGTCGTCATTATCTTAGTTCACTTTCATCATACATGTACTAAGAGAATTGTCTGTCGTTGACTTTTGGGACTTAACAGGGAACAATCTCGTCAACTTAGTGTATGCTGATGATGTTGTCCACTTAGTCTGTGAGAAGTGATCATTGAAACTGGAAGATTTGAAAAGACTACTGGTTTTTTAAACGCAGTGTCTGTGCCCTTTCTTCTCTGTTCAGTAGTCTAATATGGTGAGTAATATTGGAGTTACGCTTAGTGTTAAGTAGAAATGTGACTCCGAATGTTGTTAATGACACAGATGCTTTCACTCCATGTAATCTCACCTATCTGAGCAACCCTTATATTTTTTTCATATCACTATTCATTTTCCATCACATTTATACTCATTAGGGGTTCATTTAACTCCTTTTCTCTCCACACTTGTTTGCTGCCTGGAATATAGTAACTCGAACAGGTGCACTTGTGTGCAAGCTTCTACGTTGGAAAGCAGACAGAATGAAATATACTCTAGGTATAACGAAATGTTAAAAGTGGATGATAATAACCGAAATGTCAACAGATGATAATCGTATCTTGTCATTTGGTTCTTGTCTAACTGAAAGAAAAGATTATCTTACGATAATTTCTCCTGTTACCCGAGATACCTCTAACACTATGTCTCGTTATATCTCTTGAATTAGTTTATTTCATCCCATAGCCCAAGTGCGAATTCGAAACACATCTGATGAAATATTTTTTGCTTATTACCAGCTAAGTATAATATTTTCCAAGCATAGAATGTAACAAATTTGTGCTGGAAACGTCATCAGGTAATGTTGCTGTAAAATACCATGTGGTTTATCAAAATAAAATCTTATCCATGATGGAGTTATACTATACCACAGTGTCCAAGTTTTATACTTATATCAAAAATACTTATCTTATGCGTTATTTGTCTCTTAATTGTTTCATTTTTGTCTTCCTCATTGTAGGTTGTCAGTCTTCTTAGACATTCTACTAGATTTCGTCATACAGTGTCTCCAAGCAGTCTTTCAATACATCCACCTCCAAAAACGTTGTTGGTATGAAGCCTTGAGATTATTGAATTCGGGCCGTAGTACAATTATTATGCTTATATTAGTGATGCAATCAAATACAGGACTTGTACATGTTTTTGTTAAGTCTGCCTGTAATAACATTCCCTTCATAGTAGATCCAATGCTTGTGATAACAATTCGTCATTATCTTTTCATTCCGTTGATAGGTGCGTATATATTAGAAAAAAGCTAACCTTGTAGTATTAGTTCCCTAAATTGCAATCACTAAGTGCCTATACCTCTGCTGAGTACTAGGTGTTACTCTCGGTCAATGAAATACTTTTTACTGCATCAAACCATTATTATGTGGAGTAGTGAGACAGAAGGCGTATGAAATTTGGATATTAATGTGTATTAATGTGTTAATAATAATAATATATATTTCTTCCTGTTCATGCAGGAGCATACCGATTGTACAGGCATAGATAAGTTATTATATAAATTACACATAATTTGATGTATGGTAAATTTACAATTTGGTGTTCCCATGCTTTTCCTGATCACACTTGTAATCCGTTTAGAATAACCATTCTACAATTATATTCTAATCCTGTAATTTTTTGTTTCTATGCGTCTTGAGTTCTATATTCACACCTCCTAACTTACATTTCAAGTTGAAAGTTTTGATTTTAATTTGTTTCCATGCTCATTTTGTTCACACCTGTAAATCATTCTATCCCTGAGTTTCTAAGCCTCTTGTAATTCATATCAGGTTGAAAACAATTATCACCTTTTATTTGACTTTAAAATTATTTCTCCAGTTATCAAATATTGATTTTGCATACTTTTGTAGCGGTAAATAATTCCCCAAAATTATTGACCACAGCAATCACTCATTGGATGCTGACCACCACTGTTTAAGTCGACTTGTTTAGCTGAAGGCTTCCGGTCAAGCATCCCCGCCATTTGGTACCCCGTCGTGTCACGTGCACGATCACTAGCTAGCTAAGCGTTCGTCTAACGGCTTGTTTTGGTTCCTAAATATATCTCTTGGTTTGGACGATCAATTATTGGCTTTTGCTTTGTCTTTGGTACGCGAGAATAAATTAATTAGAAGTTGTTGAACGAGATATCACGTCAACTTCTAAACTGGTGAGCCCAACCGCGAACTTCATCCACGATAAATCCGCAGATAACCCCGGTGAGTTCGTTCCATTTTGTATTTGTTCTTGTACCATATATTATTCGACATAATTTTCGTCATGAGTGATCTTAGTCCCAAGGTCATCCGTATCCGCTCAACTCCTAAAACCATTCAGCTCGTACCATACTGGCCAGATAATGCTGAAACGTGGTTTCTGCTAGCTGAAGCAGATTTTTGTGAGCATGGGATAACCGATCAACGTTCACAGTTACTTGCAGTTATTCACGCCCTACCGCGGGAATTCAGCAAGTACGTAACATCACAGATGTTGAGTCCCGAGGTAAGTAACTCGTACGAGTTGCTCAAAGCATCCCTCCTCAGGAGAAACGTTCTCACGGACCGACAACGTCTAGATGAATTATTTCGTAACATCGAGTTAGGAGATCAGTCAGCCGTGAGCATGCTGACAAGAATGAAACAAATCGTCGGCCAAAGTCAGTTCGACGAAGGACTATTTAGAGAACTCTTCTTATCCAAGTTGCCACAGTCTGTACAGACCGTACTTGTGACACTTCAGGGTACTGTAATAGAGGACTTAGCTATTACTGCAGATAGGATTCTAGAGATTACCAAACGGTCTGTTCCCGAAATATGCTCGATGACTAAGCAGACTTCGAGTAAGGATCCTGCAATGATAGAGTTATGCAACTCCATCCAGCAGATGTTTAGGTCGAACATGCATTCTAACTCCTCCGACCGTCGTCCTAAATCTCCTCAACGCAGGAACTCACGTGGTCGATCTAAGTCCAAACCACGTTCACTGAAAAACCCTGACTGGTGCTGGTACCACAACACCTATGGCCAAGAAGCGAAGTGTTGCCGTAAGCCTTGTAACTTCGGAAATGTCTCAAAGTCTGCGGGAAACTATCCCGCCGGCACGCGTTAGCGGCAACCGTCGCCGGTGGCACTAGCCGCCTACTTTACATCCATGATGTGATAAGCCAGACTCGATACTTAGTCGACACAGGCGCCGAAGTCAGCGTCCTTCCTGCTACAGCAGCAGATCGACAGAAGGAACCTACCTTCAACTTACAGGCTGCAAATGGAAAACCAATCGCAACCTTTGGTAGGAAATACGTCTATCTGAACGTAGGTTTACGCAAACCTATTCGGTGGATTTTCCTTCTCGCTGACGTTACAATGCCCATCATTGGCACGGACCTACTTAATCATCATGATTTACTCGTAGACGTCCGCCGAAAACGACTGATTGACAATACTACTAGTCTGTCTATCAAAGGCATCAGCTACATAGGCCCTAGTTTGTCACCCGTTAAGATAAAGGCAATCCTTGATCCAACTTTTCAACCTATCGTTGACAAGTATCCGGAACTTAACTGCCCGTCGAACGACCTACCGTGCATAACCAGCAATGTTATGCACCACATCATTACCACAGGACAACCTGTGACATCTAAAGCACGACGATTAGCTCCTGACAAACTGAGAATCGCCAGGAATGAATTTGACCATATGCTTAGCCTTGGCATCATTCGACCTTCGAATAGCCCATGGGCATCCCCACTTCATATGGTTCCGAAAAAGGATAGCAACGATTGGCGACCCACCGGTGATTACCGGCGAGTGAATGCCAAAACAACCCCTGATTGCTACCCGTTGCCTCATATACACGACTTGACGGCAACCTTATCCGGCGCGACTATATTCTCCAAAATCGACTTGGTTAAAGCGTATAACCAAATCCCGATGGCAACAGAAGATCCCGAAAACGGCTATCATTACGCCTTTCGGACTTTTTGAATTTCTACGTATGCCATTCGGTCTTCGGAATGCAGCCCAAACATTCCAACGCTTCATCGACGAAGTATTTCGCGGTCTCGACTTTGTATACGCATACTTAGACGACTGCCTCATTGCCAGTCCAGACAAGGAAACTCACCTTAGGCACTTGGACTTGGCATTTGAAAGGTTACGCCAACATGGTGTTACCATTAATATTCAAAAATGTCAAATCGGCGTTGACTCACTCGACTTCCTGGGTCACACTTTTGACTGCAAGGGCATTCGCCCACTAGCTACTAAGGTTGAGCCCCCCAAGGAAACCCGTTCTGGACGCACAGTAAGGTTCCCAGAATATCTGCAGACTTATTTGACTTAACGAAGTCGTGTGATTCACGCAACTCACTCGTTCGTGGTACTATTTCTTTTGGCGTAAAACTTTTTTTATATACAGTACCACAGAAGACAACATTTTTTTTCAACAGTTCATGAAACATAAACAAAAAAATTAATTAAATGTATTTTATTCGATGTTCTGCACTAAGCATTTGTCAATGGAGTTCAAGATTGAACGATCAATTCTTGGTTGTTTGCTCAAAATCAACTTCCCCAATTTTTGCGGAGGCATCAATACGACAGTCATCGTCTCATCGGTCGCTGTTCAGAAAGAAGAGTGAAACATCGTCAGAAGTAATACAGAGATTTATTATTGTAATATTTGTTCACAGACCTTAGTTCAATTAGTATTTTTATATGTTGGTGTAACAATAAAGAAATATCAAGCGGCCAATCGGTGTTTTGGTTTTTTCGTCCGTTATTACTAAGGGTTTCTGAAAACTTCAAGGAACAGCATGGGCCCGAGCGTAGCGAGAGCTGGGCATTAACGGTTTATGAGACGTGACTGACAGTTTCTGACGATGGAAACAGATCTGGCGGATTCAAACAGCTGGTGACAGTTTGGATAGTCGCCGTTCATTTTTCCTGGTGCCGGTCAAGTCCTCTTTGAACAAGCAATATCTGGAACTTTTTTGGAATTGGGTCAAGTTCAACAATGCCTGGGTCAAAGAAGGGACAGAGTGTCTTGGATACAAACAGGAAAGTAAGTCATTGTGACTTGTCTGTTAATTGTAACGATGTGTCTGATGTTAAGCCTGACATGGTTGATGTTACTGTTTCACCGTTCAGGGATAATAGGAACATCAAACTCCCTAAATTAGAACCACGGTGTTTTGATGGAAACTCAGCTGATTATTTACAATTTGTAAAGGAGTTTGAGATCATACTGAGTGGTTTTCTATTAAGTGATGAATTGAAGTTAATGTATTTGATGAGATATTGCACTGGAGATGCTGCAAGAGCTATACAGTGTTGTAAGTTTATGAAGCCAAAAGAGGGCTACGATGAGGCTATGAGCATATTACGTCAAAGGTTTGGAAGACCTTCAATGATTGTAAGGAACGTATACGAAGCTGTCAAAGGTAATGGCAGCCAACTTCGAGATGACTCCAAGGCACTTACTGAGTTTCTAGATAATCTTATGACTTATAAGAATACCTTGATTTCTATGAATTGCATGAGTGACTTCAACTCCAGCTAAGTCCTAGAGATAATTGCGAGACGCATACCTACTCGACTGCAAAGGAAGTGGGTGAAGATAAGCTCCCGTATGGAGGATGAGGGTATCGAGCCAAAGTTCGATGATATCCTGAATCTGGTAAAAGATAGTGTGAATCAAGCTATTAGCAAGTTTGCCAGTATATTGAATCTCACCTCTAGAATAGAGCAGTCTGAGGGTAAAACGCAATCATTGATGACGAATAGGCCTCAGAGAGGTGGATATCGAGAAGGCACCATGATGTCCAGTAATGCATATAGACCTAGTGAGTGTAACAGGTTTCGTAGTACATCCTCAACAGATAAGTTACAAGATGCAAGACAAGCACGGTTGTGTTTTACACGTTTTCAAGAGGTGCATACAAAGGTGAACTGTGAACCAGTGAGCAAGTTCAGTGATAAGCTAAATGTAAACTCCAGGCCTGACTCCGAATTGTGTGACGATAACGGTGCGGTCAGGAAGTCTGTAGTTACAACTGGTAAGCTATTGTTGAATAGAGTGTCACAGAATAGAGTTGCTGCTTCAGAGTGCAGTTCTGACTCTACAAGTTTACAAAGTATAACTAGTCAGAGTGAGGATATAAAACCTTTAATGATTTGTGAGGAGGAGCCAAAATTGTCTACTTCTGTCATTAAAGAGTTTGAAAATGATGAACTTGACGGTAAATTGAATATTTGTGGTAATGATCATGATAGTGCAGATTTCTCTTTGGTTGATCATGATGAAATGGAGGGAATGCCTACTACTGCTAAGTTAATTAAAGGTTCTGTACAACTTGAACGTGAAGTAGAAGTAAATGCAGGTGCAGTTACAGAAGGCATGCATACTTGTGAGACCATCAGTGTGAGTGATCAGCATGTAGCCCACCTATCATCAGATGCTAGTGCTAAACCGGAGCTGATAGTTATAGACAGCAGTGGTGGTGGTCTTGCAGGTAGACAAACTTCTGAAAGCCGAGCAACAACAGCTTTTGATCCACCGCTAACTTCATCAACTGATATCAATCAGTCGTCGTTGGTGCTGTCATCCACAATGAAACAGTCGCCCATCAACTCAAGTATCTTGTGCAATGACTATGCTAGTATCAGCTCGTTTGAAAGGACGAATATCAATGGTCAGTTTAGTGAGGATAAGCCAAGTGTAAAGGAGAGAGTAATTGTTAAATTGACTTGCATGAATAAAGGCATTTCTAGTTTCAAGTTACTATTTGAATGTGATTATCTTTCGTGTAAATTACTCTGTTTCTACACTTGGTTGATGAGATATGCCGTGTGTTTTTTCGTCATCTATATTCTACGATACAATGATATGGGCGTGTTGCCGTTGAGATTTGAGGATTTAGCTGATAGAAGGAAGTCAGCAAATGATCTCTGCGACGATTTTCCAACCTAGGGCGTCAACCTGAGAAGGGTTGTAGGCGTACTGCTGTAAGTCCTACAGTTCTTCAAAGGGTAGCGCATCAATGAGCAGTCCAATGTGCTTGGTGTGTGATTTTGTACATATGTTCATGTTGTATATACTGAATTGATATCATCTGTCATCTAGCTGTTGGTAATTCTGTTTGTGTCCGGACATTCCACAAATTACAATCGTCAACCTGAGAAGGGTTGTAGGCGTACTGGTGTTAGCCCTGCGATTATTCAAAGGAATTCCATCAAGACATGAACTGCGAGTTTGTGTGTACTGTTTGTATATATGTGTGGTGTGTCATATCAGTTGGTGTTTTTTGGATTCATTGTGTTTACTCGTTGTTTTCGTACCTTGTTTTTATTGCATAATTTTGTTAAAATTTTCGTCGTGATTACTTCTGAAGTTGTGTCCACTCTTCTACATCCATGAATGAATTGATTGATGTTAGAGACAGCAGATGGGGCGTATATGCCGGGGAGGCTAGGCTATTGGTGAGAATGAAATGCACACGGAGATAATTGTTAGCTGCGGTCCGACAGGCCGGGGAGAAAGAGTGTAAACGACTGAGGCTTGCATGCGTTACCGTTACTAGAATTGAAGCAGAATGAGTGGCAAGCGATTGCAGTGGTAATTGGTAGTGAGTAGATAAGAGGATGTGCGTAGAATATCGTGAGGTGCTGCCATGGTCACTTTACATTCTGCAAGAGTCATTCTAGCAAATGGCGATTGTGTTGCAAGATGTCAAGAGGAGGTCTCTGTCTGGAGGCGCAGGTCGTCAGCGATGTGTGAGATTGTGCTGTGGGTATGCTTGTGGTGTGTTGGCTTTTCTGTTTGTTTTCCATTTCAGCTCTATCCGTGTTACCCAGGTTCTCGCAATGGCATCCAAGTCAACGTGCATCGGTCGTGAAGGAAAAAAGGGTTGGATCCGTTTTTGCCGGGGAGTGTTAATGGAGTAGAAGATTGAACGATCAATTCTTGGTTGTTTGCTCAAAATCAACTTCCCCAATTTTCGCGGAGGCATCAATACGACAGTCATCGTCTCATCGGTCGCTGTTCAGAAAGAAGAGTGAAACATCGTCAGAAACCTTAGTTCACTTATTCTTTTATATGTTGGTGTAACAATAAAGAAATATCAAGCGGCCAATCGGTGTTTTGGTTTTTTCGTCCGTTATTACTAAGCGTTTCTGAAAGCTTCAAGGAACAGCGTGGGCCCGAGCGTAGCGAGAGCTGGGCATTAACGGTTTATGAGACGTGATTGACAGGAACCTATACCTTGCAATCAAGAGGCGAGCACATAGTAGTCAAATTGGTTTATACTAGCTCGTAAAAACAATATTGGATGTCGGATATCACTCGTTTATTACTAACACCCAATTTGAATATAAATCAAGAACAAAATACGAGGCCACACGCAACAAAGTTATGTGGAGGAATTGACTTCAAGCTTTATTTTTCCCAAATATTTGCAGTCCATCCAACTTACACTCGGGTTTTTGTTGTTAATGCGAGGACAATATTTCTATATTTCTTAATGTGCTCCACTGAATGACTAGCTATCAGATTGTACTCACAAACTAATATCAGAAATGACAGCAATCATGTAATTTGACCATAAATCAAATAATACTTATCCATACATGTACAACTGGTGTGTCCTACATAAATAGGAATAAATATATTATTATTAGCTGAGTGAGTTCATATGCACCCAGCAGAAAATTTGATACTTCCTAAATAAAATACTCCTATCTCAAATTAATGTAGCGAGTTCAAGGAGGACTGATAAAGTAAATACATTAGGGTTTTCAGTGATATTAGGGAATGGCCAAATAAGCTCACCTACGGCAGTTGTTGATGTCAGTAGCAGCTTTTTGCACCAGAAGAGCCTAACGGCTAAGAAGTTGTAGTGGTATTTGAGGGGTGTGTAAACTTATGCTTAATGCAGAAGACATAATCCTTTTCTAAATGTGCATGCTTACTGAAGGCTTGCAGCAAAATCCAGCCCAAAAGTTGATGGCTAGAGGAAATATTACAACTGACAACTATAAGGATAGGACTTGGACAAAACACTTTGCAATTACTGTGAGGTGAACTGCATAGGTCAAACCAGTAGAGAAATTTAGCTAGGGTTAGAATGACTGACCCCGTTAAGATACGTAATTATAAAACTCAGCGATCGCGCCGTATGCATTAATACACAACCACGCATTAGGGTGGAGCAGAGTCAAAATTCTAATAAATAACATCGTTGAGTGATGAGATATGTTGATCACTGAACCCACGTTCATTGAATCTACACCTAACATATGCAACAGAAGTGACTCAAAGCAAATACCAGATATATGGAAGACATTGTCACCAGTCGAATCAGAGGATATCAAATAAGGTTAACAAATTTATTTCAATTCATATTACAACACTCTAACGAGTTATTTTTTTATTACACTGAAAAAATATCCTATTTCCCATCTGATTGACTAAACTCACCGTCTCATTTCCCACTGTATTATATTTTACTGATAACAGATTTTCCAGTAGTGACCATCGAATGGTACTCTACTCTCTGCCTTTTTCACCAATAAGTATAGGGAACAAAAAAGATTCAGGGAGCATGATATGCCGTAGTTACAAACACACAGACTGGGGA
This sequence comes from Trichobilharzia regenti, assembly GCA_944472135.2. NCBI lineage: Eukaryota > Metazoa > Platyhelminthes > Trematoda > Strigeidida > Schistosomatidae > Trichobilharzia > Trichobilharzia regenti. The sequence continues at coordinate 62,575,937 of OX235270.1, forward strand.
TTAGTCCAAGAAATCATTCGACTCTGTTAATGGAATGATTATTTCGCCACTTACACCCCGGAGTCTGTAGTGTCCCTATTTTACAGCAATGTCACCCTTTGTCTAGATACTGTTACTCTTAAGGAGGCAGTAAAGTTAATTAGGCACTAAACTTAATACATTCCAAGGGCATACCTCAATAAGTTAAGGAAGTTATTGAAACTGTACTATTCCACTAGGGATATATTACTACTGCACTCGATCCATGAGTCACATGAATCTATCAAGCGCCTACTCCCTCAAAAAGACCTCAGTGAAGAGCTAAGTGCTCTTAAAAGTACCCCTTAAATTTATAACCTAACAACACCTCTTCAAAAACGAATGCGGTTGACGAGGGACATCGCTCACTTGCTTCACGACAAAGTAATCTGCAATGAGCTCATGAACTATTCATTGAGTGGTTTGTGAACTTTAGTTTAGAAACGCGTATGCCTGCTGGAACCGCCCCCTTACTAGCTCTTTCCTCAGGAACAAAGTGTTCACCAATCAAGTATTAGAGCAAGTAGCTAAAAGCCCTAGACCTCCTACTAGCTCGGGACCGGATGGCCTTGCTTCGATAATTTTCAAAAACAGTCGGTGTGGCATTCCCCTATTACTTCTCAAATTCTTCTCAATGTCTGAGGACACCTGCACCTACCCTAATGAATAGAAGACTAGCTCTATGATTCCACACTACAAATCTGGTGACGGGGAAAACGTTCGCAATTATCATTATTATTCCTTTGCCTTCCGATCGGAGCATAGGGCCTCGAAAACACATCTTTGCTGTGTTCTGTTTTCTGCCGTCCTCTACGGATGGGTACATGACTAATCAAACTCTTCTTCACTCAGTCTCCTCCATGTCACTCTATGACAAACCACTGGTCGCTTCTCACTGGGACTTCACTTGAGCGATGGCCTGCATTGCGCGCAATGTCATTCGACGGCCTCCTCAGCGTATGCCCAGTCTATCTCCGCTCTTCCCTGCATATTTGTTGAGCGATCGGCTCTTGGTTGGTTCGCTTCCATAATATCTTGTTGCCCATTCTTTCTAGCCATTTGATCTTCAGTAGGGAGAGTAGGCAGCTGTTGATGAAAGTCTGCAACCCGTTGAGAATCCTTTTCGTGACACGCTGGCTGAGTTTCTGGTGTTGAAAATGCGATTCTTGTTACTTATGTTGAGTGCGGAATATTTCCAAATTAACTTCAGGTTGATGAAGGCGTATCCTGCCTTTCCGATTCCGCCATGCGTTCACATCTTCATCCGTTCGACTGCCTGTATTTGAAACGATGCTTCCCAGATACGTGAAGGAAGTTGACTGTGTTGAATCTCTCCAGTTGATGGTGATTGTTGCTAGTACAGGGAGGCGTAAGTCACTCTACTTTGGCTGTTTGACGGGGTATCCCTTCTTCCAATTGATAGGCACCTTTCCTTCTTTTCACTTTTTGCATTTACGGAGAGGGAACATATGTTGTAATCTCTGAAGCCGTCTTCAGCGCTTCGGGGGCAATACCGTCTAGTCTTGCTGCCTTCCCGGACTTCGGTAGCTTGATCGCATTGTGGAAGTAAAAAAGAACAACTTCAAATCTAGGTATTTTCTAGATATGAACATATTTACTTACTATGGCAACAATTTAATCTTAAAGATATCAACCTTTACCTAGTAATTTGGATCTGAAAGTAAACACCATGTTATTAAGTTATTCAGAAGACAGAATGATGAGTGAAATAGCACTCGGATACCTATTCTAACGAAACCGAATAATGATAATCATTTAGCCTACCAATATGCCGCTTACTTTCAGTCTTAATTCAAAAACAAACTTAGTTATCCACTGAATTAATAGTTTCAGAAGACTCCTCTACTCCTGTCTTCGAAATACTTTGCCAGATCGTGTTTTACTTCAAAATATGTGTATACTGGCCAGTTGATCTTGTTTTCCCCTGTTATACTGTCTTTCAGTTACAATTTCCCACCTATTTCCAATGAAACAAAACATCCCTTAAACCATCAACAAGTTAGTATCATTTCTAAATAAATAACCTTAACCACTCGCACGTAAACGATGCTACAAACTTTATCACCTATGTCATGTTTCAATTTTCGATTAATCAGTTTTCCCTTACATGAGCAACTGTTTCAATTTTAACGGATAGTTCTAACCTTTGACTACTGAATTAGTACGTTTCGTTATATACCATCCTTACGAAATATAGGTACTGATAATAATTACTGCTAACAGATTTATCACGAGAATGTACTCCATAGTGAGGACAATATACCTCAGAGGCGGACGTATCTTCTAAACGCACTACCCAATATAACACATGACCCTAACCCCCTAGCTCTGTAGCTTACAACATTCTAAAAAGTTAGTAGTGACCATTAACAAGTAGAATGTCTATTTGAGGTATAGAGAGTACATTTATTAGTGATTCAACACAAAAAGTACAAAATCAACGATACTGGAAACCACTTTCTTCAGCAACGAATCCCACGAGGTCATTAGAAATACAGATTAGCTAAAAAAGAAAACAAGGGTTCACAGGATGTATACATGAATATAACTACCAATATAATATTAACTAGATAGCACAGTAAAAATTTATGAAAGTTTATGTCAATGTGCGATTACATCAATCACTATTTTTGATGCAAATGGATATTTAGACGAAGTAATAAGGAGACGTAATTTGTCTGAGTCGAGTAGTGTTGTATTTGTGCAACACATTTTGGACAATCTGGTCACGCATGAACTTGTCATAGGAATGCATATGAAATTAATTCAGTTAAGAGGTTAGAAAATAAATTCAGGTGGAATTAAAATCACATATTGAAGGTCAAAATAACAATAAAGACCATTAAACCGAATAACAGAGATATTAGTACATCTACCCTGACTGGTATCAAAACGAAGTTTGACAAAGAAGGTTTCGTGTGATGACGAATAGGTTTGGAACTCATAAAGGTGGATTACATTTCCTAATCACACTTGGGCTTCTACAAACTTTGGGATGCAATCCAAACACGTTTTACAGATAGGTTTAAAAACGTACCAAAGTCAATTTTATGTCCTGTCAGCATAAAATGTTTCGCAATAGAGGAGCTGGGGCTCCTATTCTCACCATCAATAGCTTCTGAAGATTCTGTTTGCTTCTGGGGGCATTTAGGAATATGATGCGTAGCCCTTACTTGCAGAAATCGATGAATCCTCCTTAAATGGATACAGCAACCGCCTCTAGACCTTACGTCCATAGCCTTGAGAGATGTCGGACACTACTTCTACGCAATTTCAAAATAATTTTGTGAATTAACTTCGAACAAACGCAAATAATACGGCGTCAGGACAATAACAGAAATCGGAAGTTTATGAAACCAAGCTCAATAATGGGACAAAATGACGTACACCTCAGATGTCTTTACGTACCTGATCACGAGGATGGTATTGAAATCCACCATATTACTAAAATGTTTCAGAAAACAGTGAATGTTTTAAGTGATCGCAAAAATTTTGCAGTTTCTGCCCATTTGTGAACACTAATTTTCGCTTATATCTATTCATTCCATTGACTTTCAGCTATCAAAACACCACACAAAAGTGCGGAAGGATGCACGAATTCGATATCAATCATATTCTTCTGTTCCTGCAACAGAAGTAAGTACTGCGAAACAACTGATTGGGAAATTTATTTACTTTGGGGGCAATTCAATCTTTTTATCAAAATCCCTTAGGGATATCAACCTTATTAATTAAAAGCCAGAAGCAAACGCCATGTTATTCGAAAGACAGAATTATGAGTGAAATAGTACTCGGATAAACTTATTCTGATGTAACTAAATAATGCTAATCATTTAGCCTACCAATATGCTGTTTAATTTGAGTCTTAATTCAAAGACAAATTTAGTTGCTCACTAAATTAATAGCTTCAGGAGACATCACACACGAAATTACCACAACTCCAACGAAGGAAGAAGTCCTGAATGCGATCAAGCTACCGAAGTCCGGGAAGGCAGCAAGACTAGACGGTATTGCCCCCGAAGCGCTGAAGACGGCTTCAGAGATTACAACATATGTTCCCTCTCCGTAAATGCAAAAAGTGAAAAGAAGGAAAGGTGCCTATCAATTGGAAGAAGGGATACCCCGTCAAACAGCCAAAGTAGAGTGACTTACGCCTCCCTGTACTAGCAACAATCACCATCAACTGGAGAGATTCAACACAGTCAACTTCCTTCACGTATCTGGGAAGCATCGTTTCAAATACAGGCAGTCGAACGGATGAAGATGTGAACGCATGGCGGAATCGGAAAGGCAGGATACGCCTTCATCAACCTGAAGTTAATTTGGAAATATTCCGCACTCAACATAAGTAACAAGAATCGCATTTTCAACACCAGAAACTCAGCCAGCGTGTCACGAAAAGGATTCTCAACGGGTTGCAGACTTTCATCAACAGCTGCCTACTCTCCCTACTGAAGATCAAATGGCTAGAAAGAATGGGCAACAAGATATTATGGAAGCGAACCAACCAAGAGCCGATCGCTCAACAAATATGCAGGGAAGAGCGGAGATAGACTGGGCATACGCTGAGGAGGCCGTCGAATGACATTGCGCGCAATGCAGGCCATCGCTCAAGTGAAGTCCCAGTGAGAAGCGACCAGTGGTTTGTCATAGAGTGACATGGAGGAGACTGAGTGAAGAAGAGTTTGATTAGTCATGTACCCATCCGTAGAGGACGGCAGAAAACAGAACACAGCAAAGATGTGTTTTCGAGGCCCTATGCTCCGATCGGAAGGCAAAGGAATAATAATGATAATTGCGAACGTTTTCCCCGTCACCAGATTTGTAGTGTGGAATCATAGAGCTAGTCTTCTATTCATTAGGGTAGGTGCAGGTGTCCTCAGACATTGAGAAGAATTTGAGAAGTAATAGGGGAATGCCACACCGACTGTTTTTGAAAATTATCGAAGCAAGGCCATCCGGTCCCGAGCTAGTAGGAGGTCTAGGGCTTTTAGCTACTTGCTCTAATACTTGATTGGTGAACACTTTGTTCCTGAGGAAAGAGCTAGTAAGGGGGCGGTTCCAGCAGGCATACGCGTTTCTAAACTAAAGTTCACAAACCACTCAATGAATAGTTCATGAGCTCATTGCAGATTACTTTGTCGTGAAGCAAGTGAGCGATGTCCCTCGTCAACCGCATTCGTTTTTGAAGAGGTGTTGTTAGGTTATAAATTTAAGGGGTACTTTTAAGAGCACTTAGCTCTTCACTGAGGTCTTTTTGAGGGAGTAGGCGCTTGATAGATTCATGTGACTCATGGATCGAGTGCAGTAGTAATATATCCCTAGTGGAATAGTACAGTTTCAATAACTTCCTTAACTTATTGAGGTATGCCCTTGGAATGTATTAAGTTTAGTGCCTAATTAACTTTACTGCCTCCTTAAGAGTAACAGTATCTAGACAAAGGGTGACATTGCTGTAAAATAGGGACACTACAGACTCCGGGGTGTAAGTGGCGAAATAATCATTCCATTAACAGAGTCGAATGATTTCTTGGACTAATCCCCAGTCTGTGTGTTTGTAACTACGGCATATCATGCTCCCTGAATCTTTTTTGTTCCCTATACTTATTGGTGAAAAAGGCAGAGAGTAGAGTACCATTCGATGGTCACTACTGGAAAATCTGTTATCAGTAAAATATAATACAGTGGGAAATGAGACGGTGAGTTTAGTCAATCAGATGGGAAATAGGATATTTTTTCAGTGTAATAAAAAAATAACTCGTTAGAGTGTTGTAATATGAATTGAAATAAATTTGTTAACCTTATTTGATATCCTCTGATTCGACTGGTGACAATGTCTTCCATATATCTGGTATTTGCTTTGAGTCACTTCTGTTGCATATGTTAGGTGTAGATTCAATGAACGTGGGTTCAGTGATCAACATATCTCATCACTCAACGATGTTATTTATTAGAATTTTGACTCTGCTCCACCCTAATGCGTGGTTGTGTATTAATGCATACGGCGCGATCGCTGAGTTTTATAATTACGTATCTTAACGGGGTCAGTCATTCTAACCCTAGCTAAATTTCTCTACTGGTTTGACCTATGCAGTTCACCTCACAGTAATTGCAAAGTGTTTTGTCCAAGTCCTATCCTTATAGTTGTCAGTTGTAATATTTCCTCTAGCCATCAACTTTTGGGCTGGATTTTGCTGCAAGCCTTCAGTAAGCATGCACATTTAGAAAAGGATTATGTCTTCTGCATTAAGCATAAGTTTACACACCCCTCAAATACCACTACAACTTCTTAGCCGTTAGGCTCTTCTGGTGCAAAAAGCTGCTACTGACATCAACAACTGCCGTAGGTGAGCTTATTTGGCCATTCCCTAATATCACTGAAAACCCTAATGTATTTACTTTATCAGTCCTCCTTGAACTCGCTACATTAATTTGAGATAGGAGTATTTTATTTAGGAAGTATCAAATTTTCTGCTGGGTGCATATGAACTCACTCAGCTAATAATAATATATTTATTCCTATTTATGTAGGACACACCAGTTGTACATGTATGGATAAGTATTATTTGATTTATGGTCAAATTACATGATTGCTGTCATTTCTGATATTAGTTTGTGAGTACAATCTGATAGCTAGTCATTCAGTGGAGCACATTAAGAAATATAGAAATATTGTCCTCGCATTAACAACAAAAACCCGAGTGTAAGTTGGATGGACTGCAAATATTTGGGAAAAATAAAGCTTGAAGTCAATTCCTCCACATAACTTTGTTGCGTGTGGCCTCGTATTTTGTTCTTGATTTATATTCAAATTGGGTGTTAGTAATAAACGAGTGATATCCGACATCCAATATTGTTTTTACGAGCTAGTATAAACCAATTTGACTACTATGTGCTCGCCTCTTGATTGCAAGGTATAGGTTCCTGTCAATCACGTCTCATAAACCGTTAATGCCCAGCTCTCGCTACGCTTGGGCCCACGCTGTTCCTTGAAGCTTTCAGAAACGCTTAGTAATAACGGACGAAAAAACCAAAACACCGATTGGCCGCTTTATATTTCTTTATTGTTACACCAACATATAAAAGAATAAGTGAACTAAGGTTTCTGACGATGTTTCACTCTTCTTTCTGAACAGCGACCGATGAGACGATGACTGTCGTATTGATGCCTCCGCGAAAATTGGGGAAGTTGATTTTGAGCAAACAACCAAGAATTGATCGTTCAATCTTCTACTCCATTAACACTCCCCGGCAAAAACGGATCCAACCCTTTTTTCCTTCACGACCGATGCACGTTGACTTGGATGCCATTGCGAGAACCTGGGTAACACGGATAGAGCTGAAATGGAAAACAAACAGAAAAGCCAACACACCACAAGCATACCCACAGCACAATCTCACACATCGCTGACGACCTGCGCCTCCAGACAGAGACCTCCTCTTGACATCTTGCAACACAATCGCCATTTGCTAGAATGACTCTTGCAGAATGTAAAGTGACCATGGCAGCACCTCACGATATTCTACGCACATCCTCTTATCTACTCACTACCAATTACCACTGCAATCGCTTGCCACTCATTCTGCTTCAATTCTAGTAACGGTAACGCATGCAAGCCTCAGTCGTTTACACTCTTTCTCCCCGGCCTGTCGGACCGCAGCTAACAATTATCTCCGTGTGCATTTCATTCTCACCAATAGCCTAGCCTCCCCGGCATATACGCCCCATCTGCTGTCTCTAACATCAATCAATTCATTCATGGATGTAGAAGAGTGGACACAACTTCAGAAGTAATCACGACGAAAATTTTAACAAAATTATGCAATAAAAACAAGGTACGAAAACAACGAGTAAACACAATGAATCCAAAAAACACCAACTGATATGACACACCACACATATATACAAACAGTACACACAAACTCGCAGTTCATGTCTTGATGGAATTCCTTTGAATAATCGCAGGGCTAACACCAGTACGCCTACAACCCTTCTCAGGTTGACGATTGTAATTTGTGGAATGTCCGGACACAAACAGAATTACCAACAGCTAGATGACAGATGATATCAATTCAGTATATACAACATGAACATATGTACAAAATCACACACCAAGCACATTGGACTGCTCATTGATGCGCTACCCTTTGAAGAACTGTAGGACTTACAGCAGTACGCCTACAACCCTTCTCAGGTTGACGCCCTAGGTTGGAAAATCGTCGCAGAGATCATTTGCTGACTTCCCACTATCGGCTTTATCCCCAAATCTGAACAGTAACACGCTCATTTAATTGTATCGTAGAATATAGATGACGAACAAATATACGACGTATCTGGTCAACCAAGCGTAGAAACAGAATGATTTACACGAAAGATAATCACATTCAAATAGTAACTTGAAACTAGAAATGCCTTTATTCATGCAAGTCAATTTAACAATTACTCTCTCCTTTACACTTGGCTTATCCTCACTAAACTGACCATTGATATTCGTCCTTTCAAACGAGCTGATACTAGCATAGTCATTGCACAAGATACTTGAGTTGATGGGCGACTGTTTCATTGTGGATGACAGCACCAACGACGACTGATTGATATCAGTTGATGAAGTTAGCGGTGGATCAAAAGCTGTTGTTGCTCGGCTTTCAGAAGTTTGTCTACCTGCAAGACCACCACCACTGCTGTCTATAACTATCAGCTCCGGTTTAGCACTAGCATCTGATGATAGGTGGGCTACATGCTGATCACTCACACTGATGGTCTCACAAGTATGCATGCCTTCTGTAACTGCACCTGCATTTACTTCTACTTCACGTTCAAGTTGTACAGAACCTTTAATTAACTTAGCAGTAGTAGGCATTCCCTCCATTTCATCATGATCAACCAAAGAGAAATCTGCACTATCATGATCATTACCACAAATATTCAATTTACCGTCAAGTTCATCATTTTCAAACTCTTTAATGACAGAAGTAGACAATTTTGGCTCCTCCTCACAAATCATTAAAGGTTTTATATCCTCACTCTGACTAGTTATACTTTGTAAACTTGTAGAGTCAGAACTGCACTCTGAAGCAGCAACTCTATTCTGTGACACTCTATTCAACAATAGCTTACCAGTTGTAACTACAGACTTCCTGACCGCACCGTTATCGTCACACAATTCGGAGTCAGGCCTGGAGTTTACATTTAGCTTATCACTGAACTTGCTCACTGGTTCACAGTTCACCTTTGTATGCACCTCTTGAAAACGTGTAAAACACAACCGTGCTTGTCTTGCATCTTGTAACTTATCTGTTGAGGATGTACTACGAAACCTGTTACACTCACTAGGTCTATATGCATTACTGGACATCATGGTGCCTTCTCGATATCCACCTCTCTGAGGCCTATTCGTCATCAATGATTGCGTTTTACCCTCAGACTGCTCTATTCTAGAGGTGAGATTCAATATACTGGCAAACTTGCTAATAGCTTGATTCACACTATCTTTTACCAGATTCAGGATATCATCGAACTTTGGCTCGATACCCTCATCCTCCATACGGGAGCTTATCTTCACCCACTTCCTTTGCAGTCGAGTAGGTTTACGTCTTGCTATCACTTCTAGTATAAAACTCGACTTAATGTCACTCATGAGATTCATCGAAATCATTCCATTCTAAAAACTCTGTGAGTGCCTGGGAGTCATCCAGTAATTGACCGCCATTACCCTTAACAGCCTCGAATAATTTCCCTGCAATCATCGAAGGTCTTCCAAACCTTTGACGTAATATGCTCATAGCCTCATCGTAGCCCTCTTTTGGCTTCATAAACTCACAGCACTGTATAGCTCTTGCAGCATCTCCAGTGCAATATCTCATCAAATACATTAACTTCAATTCATCACTTAATAGAAAACCACTCAGTATGATCTCAAACTCCTTTACAAATTGTAAATAATCAGCTGAGTTTCCATCAAAACACCGTGGTTCTAATTTAGGGAGTTTGATGTTCCTATTATCCCTGAACGGTGAAACAGTAACATCAACCATGTCAGGCTTAACATCAGACACATCGTTACAATTAACAGACAAGTCACAATGACTTACTTTCCTGTTTGCATCCAAGACACTCTGTCCCTTCTTTGACCCAGGCATTGTTGAACTTGACCCAATTCCAAAAAAGTTCCAGATATTGCTTGTTCAAAGAGGACTTGACCGGCACCAGGAAAAATGAACGGCGACTATCCAAACTGTCACCAGCTGTTTGAATCCGCCAGATCTGTTTCCATCGTCAGAAACTGTCAGTCACGTCTCATAAACCGTTAATGCCCAGCTCTCGCTACGCTCGGGCCCACGCTGTTCCTTGAAGTTTTCAGAAACCCTTAGTAATAACGGACGAAAAAACCAAAACACCGATTGGCCGCTTGATATTTCTTTATTGTTACACCAACATATAAAAATACTAATTGAACTAAGGTCTGTGAACAAATATTACAATAATAAATCTCTGTATTACTTCTGACGATGTTTCACTCTTCTTTCTGAACAGCGACCGATGAGACGATGACTGTCGTATTGATGCCTCCGCAAAAATTGGGGAAGTTGATTTTGAGCAAACAACCAAGAATTGATCGTTCAATCTTCAACTCCATTGACAGTTCCTGATCTTCGGTAAACTTCTGCATAGCTCGTTCCACCACTCGACTGTATTAGCTTTGGTTGACTCCGAAATCATTAGCACTGGGATTAATTATATGTGGTTTGTAATATGAGGTGTGTTAAGACTGTTACTACTGTCAATGAAGTTGGTCCTTTCGCCAGTTAGTCCTCCGATATCGTCGACAAAAGAAAAGAGATAATAATAGATATAATTAGTGAAGTTATTCAGACTAACAGACAGAAAAAAAATAAGAAAACGTAACAACAGTCAGCCGATTAAGTTAGAAGAATAATATGAAAAAATATATATATATCGGTAATAACGATAATAATAGGTATAGTTAAATTTTTCAGAAGAGTAAGACGGGAGAGAATGTGAAGAAGTAAAACGACAAGTTTAATTGTCTACCCCTGAATGGTGTATGCGATTTTAAGGAGATAGGCCATTTGGGTGAAGTCCTTGTGTCGCTGTATGATTGTCCAGCCTTCGTATAAAGGCGTCCACAGACGGTATCATAGCTACATCTGCCGGTAAGGAATTCCAAGGACCGAAGACTCGCAGTGAAAAGAAGTGGGAGCGTACCCGAGTCCTCGACCTCTGGCGAGCTATCCTTCAGTGGTTTCCACGAGGGAGCCTATATCCGATAAATGGCAGAACCCCTTTGTTTGGGTGATTCTGGTTATTTGTTACTTTGTAGGCAGCAATTAAATCCCCCCTAAGACGACGGTAGCTAAGTGTGAACAGACCTAATTTCTCCAGCATTTCATCATATGGTTTATTACGGAGACAAACCACTCCTTTTGTTGCCCGTCGTTGGACTCTTTCCAAGGTGTTGGCGTCTCTTATAAGCATTGGGGGCGCAATAATATGATGCACCTCAACGTGTGGTCTGACGTATGTTTTCTACAACCTTGTGAAGAGCTCAGGAGTGAGTGCAGCTATCTGTCTTTGCCAATGTAGTTGAAGATTGAACGATCAATTCATGGTTGTTTACTCAAACCCAATTTCCCCATATTTTTCGCGGAGTCATCGATCCATCAGTCATCGTATCATCGGTCGGTTTTCAGAAGAAAGATTAAAAACTATCAGAAATAATATCGTGATTTATTAATATGACATTTATCCTTAGATCTTTCTCTGTAACAGGAGTATTGTCGGTTGTATGTTGGCGTTAGGATAAAGAATTCTTGAGTTGCCAAACGGTGTTTTGGTTTTTGCGTCGGTTAATACCAAGCGTTTCTGAAAATCTTCGAAAGACACCATGAGGCCCAGCGTAGCAAGACCTGGACATTGACAGTTTATGAGACTTGACTGACAGTTTCTGATAGTGTTTGGATAGTCTCCGTCCGTCTTTCCTGGTGCCGGCCAAGACTTCTTGAAACAAGCGCTATCTAGAAATTTTTTGGAATTCGGTCAACTTCAATGATGCCTGGGTTAAAGAAGGGAGAGAGCGTCTTGGAAGCAAACAGGAAAGTAAGTCATGTTTAATTATCTGTTACATGTAACGATGTGTTTGATGTTACGCATGATGTGGCTGATATTAATGTTTCGCCGTCTAAGGATAATAGGAATATCAAGCTTCCTAAGTACGAACCTCAGTGTATCGACGGAAACCTAGCTGATAATTTACAGTGTATGAAGGAGTTTGAAATCATGTTGAGTACCTTCTAATTAAATGATGAAATGAAGTTAATGTATTTGTTGAGGTACTGCACTGGAGTTGCTTCAAGAGCTACACAGTGCTGTAAGGCTATGCCCCAAAAAGAAGGATATACTGAGGCGATGCGCATCCTACGTCAAAGATTCGGAAGACCTTCAATGATTGTAAGGAACGTATTCGACGCTGTTAAAGGTAATGGTAGTCAATTACGAGATGACTACAAGGCACTCTCTGAGTTTCTGGATAATCTGATGACCTACAAGAATACGTTGATTTCGATGAATTGCGTCAGCGATCTGAACTCAAGTTCCGTCATAGAGGTAATAGCGAGACGCCTGCCTACTCGACTACAAAGGAAGTGGGTGAAGATAAGATCCCGTATAGAGGATGAAGGTATTGAGCCAGAGTTCCATGATATTCTGAAACTGGTAAAAATAGTGTCAGTGTAGTCGAAGATCGAACGATCAATTCATGGTTGTTTGCTCAAACCCAACTTCCCCAATTTTCGCGGAGGCATCAATACACCAGTCATCGTCTCATGGGTGAGGATATAGGCTATAACCAGGTGTTATCGCGCTGTGCCATCGGTTACCGAGTTCGCGGCAACAGACGTTATAATCGCCTTTTTTTCGAAATAGATTATATTTGACTAGTTTTAGACTTCTGTAGCTCGATGGCAGTATTTTGCTGTATTTTGTTCTTGTTAGACCGTAAAATTTTATATTATAGCTCGGACGAATTATCAATGAAGAAGTCATCCTTTTTAAGAAAGTTCGCATAGAAAGACTATAATTTGCATTATAATGCGCTGAGGGATTGTTTTTTTGCGAGTTGTTTCAGATCCTAGTGCTGTAAATATACTGCGGCAAAGTTAAACTTTCGACACCACTAACAACCAATCGGCAAACGACCTCGAACAGACCAATCACATTAAAGAGGCATATATGATGAATGGAAATGTATATTTATAGAAAAAAAGCATAAAATAGATAATAAAAAAGGTTACATGGGATATCTTTCTCAAACATGTGAGAGAAAAATCTCCCAGTTTAGCATGGGACTGTCAATGGAGAAGTTACATCATATCCTGTACATATATTCATCCAAATGACTATAAATGAGATCCTTTTGAGATACATTTATAGCCCTTTTCGTATTTTCCAACCTGCCCCAAAATCCTTCATTGGAATTTGTATATGTCCTCGTAACGGGATCCACAAAATCACTTGAATGGTTGTCTCTATGATGAATATATCCCAGAGATGACAGCGAACTGTAGCCTTTCCGTGTGTATAATTGACCCCCGCTTAACAATTCTGGTAACAATAGGTATAAGAGTAGTTGTTTTTCTATCTGCTATCCTTAGGGAGAGAGGCGACCTGGCGAACAAAGTTCCTACGAAATAATAAAATTATCAGCGTACCCTCTCCAGTGTTAGTAGGCTTCAAACATACAGCACAACGATGAACAAACCCATCAGTTGATTTGGTATAGCTTTTTAAAGTCATGATACCACCACACAATCAAATTCGTTCTTTCCGGAGCAACTCAAATCTAGGAAATACTGGAAAACACTAACCTCCTCGAATTGCAACAATAGCCTTGTAAGGTCACGCATTAGAAATGAATCAAGCGCTATACAACATTGAACTGCGTTCGTGAACCTCATTGGATAATTCGACATCGTTCGTGAATCTCATTGAATAATTCGCTGATTGGTAGTTAGTGGTGTCGAAAGTTTAACTTCGCCTATACTGCAGGCAATGGCTGTTGTCATTCCAGTGAATCTATGAGAATCTGGCCTATGAAAGAGAAATAGCATGCAGAAATAGGTTAGATGGGTGTTTTGAAGATGTTAAACACTTCTGTTATCATTCGGGATGACTGAAATATTCCATAACACATCGACGACATCATGCGAAGAATGAGACAGGCTGCTGAATTTTCGGTGATTATATCTATTTTGATGAAGTTCCTAGTTAAAAGTGCTTGGGCGAAGATGTGATAATAGTTTAATTGACATTTGCACATGGAATTTCAGAAGGCCTTAATTGCTCAGTGCATGAAATGGTATCAGATTATATTGACATCAGTGTTCATCGTGTCTCGAAGAATAGTATAAATGGTCCTTCTCAAATGTCAGAGTACTTAAAATGAGTATCAGCTTTCTGTTGATTAGTAGCTAGCACCTGTGTCATACAACTACTACACCTGTTACATAGGTTATAATAATCTTAATAATTATTTTGTTTCACATCACTAAGATATTCTGAGGTCCTTAATGACTTAATTGTGGCTATGAAAGATGTGGAAGATGCACTTATGGCTCATATATATTTAACGCAGTTATTATTAAATAAGTTATCTGTAAGCAACTTGTGATGTTCTGAATACTGTAAACTGTTGATAAGAAACTGCATCAAAGGAAAAAATGCCGAACAGCTAGAAAATACTACTGCAGTTTCGTTGGTTATTACCTTTTGGATTTGTAACTCATCCTTTCAAAGCTCCGGTTGACGCCAAACCATCCATGGTACCCCACAGCACCTACAGAAATTTGTGAGAGATCTTACATGTCAGGTTGTCTAACGAATTGTAAGGTTGCAGATCCTTCAATTTATCTGTCAGTGGAATATCACTTATCTACTTCACGATGTTCTTTTCATTTGTGCACTATTACACTACATTTTATCTTAACTGGATATGCCTTTATTAAAGCTGAGACTTACTCTTTGTGCCTATTAGTTGCTTGCTTACTGTCTGGTCACTTTTATTAGAAACACAACAGCACCAGTGTTTGAACAAAGCTGTATTTTCATGGAAAACGTCATATTTTCCATGCTTACACCGATATGGTTGGCATTAAACATTCAAAATGTATACTAACATTCCAAGGACATAGCACTTAGCCAAATGCACAGTGTTCATTGTGAAGGGTTTACAATTTAACTCTTATCATAACCTGTTCTAATTACTCGTACAATAGTTGAACGACCAAAACTTTTGAAGATGCACTAATTTATGATACTTCACGATTGCAGTTTATAACATAACTCATTGCGCCTGTATAAATGACATGCATTCTTTGTAAACATTGGTTTATACGACATATGAAATTATTATTTTATGCTTGCTGCTATCCTTTAGAAGATGAACAATGTGTGTGGCAGTGAAAACCACAGAAGAATGCTGTCATGAACAAAGAATGAGAAAGGAGAATGAACCATTTTCAGCAAAGGTAGGCAAATATAAAGCGTTTAACTTTGATATTACTTCTTTCTTACTTCAGCGATTTAAAAAACACTTTGTTTACTTATTTGTAGATATCCGGTTACGTAAGTCAACCCAGTCACAGAGATTCGACATTGCCCAAATTATTACGACAAACAACTGCGTAAAGACATTTGCTTGTTATTATTTTTCATTAAATATATTTAACATCCTGCTTACCAGACGTTTCTTATTCTATCTGAGTGTAGATATATTTGTCATGATGACTAGATGCGGGCATGACTTATTAATGAGACCTGACGAAGTAATTGGTGGCATATTTTAGTGTAAGGTAAATCTAAATACGATTGCTAAAGCCCAACGAATTCAATAATTCGTCTCGTGTAGACTTCAATTTACGCTACATGTTAACAGCCTTAGTCATATAGATTAACATCACGCTTTAAGTGAAACATTAATAATGCAATACTTTTGAATACACGTAACCGTATAAGAACTGGAACTCGAATGCAGTGCCTAAGTTATGTCTACTATTGTCATTTGTCCCTAAAGACTTGTATATGACTATGAGACGTATGCACGCAACCTCACTAAAATACTTATAATTTAACAAGTATGACGACCAACATTGTTCCTACACAATTACACTTACGTATAGTTAGTAGTTAAAGTCCTACAGAGCACTGGTCTAGCATGCCGTGCTCACAAAGGGAACACATGAATTGAAAGACAACAAGATTTACATGAAAATTTTGTTTTAATTATGATACAAATTTAGTTTATTTACATATTAGGAACACGATTGATTCCTGCGATTACTCCGTCTGCATAAGTATTGGCAAACACTTCTCCGAATTTGTCACTAATTCTCGTAATGCCCGCATTGATAATACTTTTTTTGGATAACCTCCCTTGCGGCGTATGGCGTCAGCAATCGTGTAATTGGGATGAGACGTTATGAACAGGGATAGGTGAAGCATCGCGACTGAGCAATAATCGCCTCCTGCTGTATTCTTGAAAAACTTTGCTGATACCATTTATACACCTTCAGCATACTTTTATGCAAACTACCTGATCTTTGCAAGTACCGTTTCATTTGCTTGTGGGAACTCTCGACGCGATTATTTGTATCATTCCCAAAAGTCAGCACGTTGTCTCTGAAACATGCTGCCCACAGATATCGTCGATGCATCCAACGACATTGTAGATATTGACTGACAGTAGCATCCAATCTGCTAATACCTATGAAATAGAAATAAAATCTGGAAAATGAGAACATTAGAGGCATTACTCTGATCTCCTTTTACACTGCACTAGACGGCATAAGTAGTTCTTCACAATGGGATTTCTTGTCTACGAATAAAATGTAAAGTATGCTTTGAAAAACTTACTTTACGACAGAATGCTCGGCAAACATGGAAAGAACACAAAACAATGTGCGCTTGTCTGTGCGTTAACTTGACGGCTGCTATTTCAGCTTGCGCACAATTCATAATGAAAGCTTCTGTTTTGGAGATATCTTCCATTATTCGACGAAAACAGTCTAATATCCAAACTACATCACGTTTGAATTCTTTTCTAGTCCACGCAAATAAAACTGGTCGTCCGCGGCCGAAATTATCCGTCACAAGTAATTGGAACAAAGAAAACCTGCACGTTGATTCATGAATTGGTAAACTTACTTCCCTTTATTTGTATTATACGTCGAATCAATACCAACAACCTCAGGGAACTGTTTATACAATTCCATTTGCTCATAAGTTGCAAAACAAATTCTTGTTAGTGAATTCCTGATCGGTTCATCGGAATAATACTCCATTAACTTCCCACGGGATTTGAGGAATTCAAAAATGTCACGACGACTCGAAATACCTTAAGTATTTAACAAGTACGTCAACGTTGCCTTTAGTAACTGCGGATTTCATATTTTTAACGTCGATGCGAGTTATATCCTTGTGGTACTTCTCCTTAACATGCATTATTATTTCATCGGATGAGTGGGATTGCTGAAAAAGCGGTTCCACATTTTCTTTCTCTTCAACTGTTAGTCGTCTATACCATGGGTCATTCTGCATGTACACCCTGCTGCATGGATGGTTATGTAACACCTCGTGGGAAGCAATTATGTATTCACTGCAACGCAAAACCACGCGAAATGAAGACGAGCAATTGCAACATTTAGACCTGAAATATTCATGAAATCATATTACACTTCTTCTTACGATTTATTTTTCAATTTCAATCCAGGTCTTGTACGATTCACTCCAAAAGTGCATTTAAAACCAACATAAGCGTACTTAAATCTGTCATCCGGTATCGTTTTGCTATAATTATGAACATAGTGAGTGCAGGACAACTACATTGTTAGCATTAAATGACTTCCTCACTTTTTGAAATTCTGCTAATGACTTCTCAAATTCAACCCAGCTCAAGAAACGCCCTCCAAGTATGTATTCAGAGAAAATTCCACTCAAGTCTGTGCGCCTTTCACTCGAATTGACTACCTGCAACGGACTAAAATAAAATTATCAATTAGTATCCATCTATGTCACAACTATTCCAAGATAAATCGTAAAAAACAACATTGAAATACAGGGATGATCAATTACCATCAAGAAAATACCGCACGTATAACCTAAACTACAGAAAAACACAAGAAACCGCCGGTTCGTTGACATTGCAAGAAACCGATAGACCAAACAACGAATTGTACGACAAACAAAGCCTAGTACATGCACAAACAAAGAAAAACAAGGCGTTACAATAGTCTAATTCATGTTTATAGTCATCACATATGCTCGCAAACGACGCAAACACAACCAGGCCAAGACAGCACCCGACAGCACGCACCCAAGGACAATTCAAACTCCAATTGACCGCCACAGGTTCCAGCCAATGAAAGACGAAAAAACCTAAGTCGCGGAAAATATAACACGTTACAACGTATATCCCGTATAGAGGATGAAGGTATTGAGCCAGAGTTCCATGATATTCTGAAACTGGTAAAAATAGTGTCAGTGTAGTCGAAGATCGAACGATCAATTCATGGTTGTTTGCTCAAACCCAACTTCCCCAATTTTCGCGGAGGCATCAATACACCAGTCATCGTCTCATCGTTCACTGTTCAGAAAAAAGTCAGGAGACAACTGTCAGAAGTAATATTCTGATTTATTAATGTAATATTTGTTCATAGACCTTAGTTGTAAAGCTTAGATATACATTGGCTACATATTGTCATTAGAATAAACAATTCACGAGTCACCAGAATGGGTAATGGTTTTGCGTCCGTTCGTACTATTCGATTCTGAGAAGCTTTGAGGAACAGTGTGAGACCCAGCGTAGCAAGAGCTGAACATTGACGATTTACGAGACGTGGCTGACAGTTTCTGACAGTGAAGTCAGTTTCTAACGGCGGAAACATTTTCTGACGGATTCAGATAGCTGGTGACAGTTTGGAAAGTCACAGTTCATCTTTCCTGGTGCCGGTCAAGTCCTCTTTGAACAAGCAATATCTGGAACTTTTTTGGAATTGGGTCAAGTTCAACAATGCCTGGGTCAAAGAAGGGACAGAGTGTCTTGGATGCAAACAGGAAAGTAAGTCATTGTGACTTGTCTGTTAATTGTAACGATGTGTCTGATGTTAAACCTGACATGGTTGATGTTACTGTTTCACCGTTCAGGGATAATAGGAACATCAAACTCCCTAAATTAGAACCACGGTGTTTTGATGGAAACTCAGCTGATTATTTACAATTTGTAAAGGAGTTTGAGGTCATACTGAGTGGTTTTCTATTAAGTGATGAATTGAAGTTAATGTATTTGATGAGATATTGCACTGGAGATGCTGCAAGAGCTATACAGTGCTGTGAGTTTATGAAGCCAAAAGAGGGCTACGATGAGGCTATGAGCATATTACGTCAAAGGTTTGGAAGACCTTCAATGATTCTATGGAAAGTGTATGAAGCTGTCAAAGGTAACGGCAGTCAACTTCAAGATGACTCCAAGGCACTTACTGAGTTTTTAGATAATCTTATGACTTATAAGAATACCTTGATTTCGATGAATTGCATGAATGACCTGAACTCGAGTTTTATACTAGAAGTAATAGCAAGACGTCTACCTACTCGACTGCAAAGGAAGTGGGTGAAGATAAGCTCCCGTATGGAGGATGAGGGTATCGAGCCAAAGTTCGATGATATCCTGAATCTGGTAAAAGATAGTGTGAATCAAGCTATTAGCAAGTTTGCCAGTATATTGAATCTCACCCCTAGAATAGAGCAGTCTGAGGGTAAAACGCAATCATTGATGACGAATAGGCCTCAGAGAGGTGGATATCGAGAAGGCACCATGATGTCCAGTAATGCATATAGACCTAGTGAGTGTAACAGGTTTCGTAGTACATCCTCAACAGATAAGTTACAAGATGCAAGACAAGCACGGTTGTGTTTTACACGTTTTCAAGAGGTGCATACAAAGGTGAACTGTGAACCAGTGAGCAAGTTCAGTGATAAGCTAAATGTAAACTCCAGGCCTGACTCCGAATTGTGTGACGATAACAGTGCGGTCAGGAAGTCTGTAGTTACAACTGGTAAGCTATTGTTGAATAGAGTGTCACAGAATAGAGTTGCTGCTTCAGAGTGCAGTTCTGACTCTACAAGTTTACAAAGTATAACTAGTCAGAGTGAGGATATAAAACCTTTAATGATTTGTGAGGAGGAGCCAAAATTGTCTACTTCTGTCATTAAAGAGTTTGAAAATGATGAACTTGACGGTAAATTGAATATTTGTGGTAATGATCATGATAGTGCAGATTTCTCTTTGGTTGATCATGATGAAATGGAGGGAATGCCTACTACTGCTAAGTTAATTAAAGGTTCTGTACAACTTGAACGTGAAGTAGAAGTAAATGCAGGTGCAGTTACAGAAGGCATGCATACTTGTGAGACCATCAGTGTGAGTGATCAGCATGTAGCCCACCTATCATCAGATGCTAGTGCTAAACCGGAGCTGATAGTTATAGACAGCAGTGGTGGTGGTCTTGCAGGTAGACAAACTTCTGAAAGCCGAGCAACAACAGCTTTTGATCCACCGCTAACTTCATCAACTGATATCAATCAGTCGTCGTTGGTGCTGTCATCCACAATGAAACAGTCGCCCATCAACTCAAGTATCTTGTGCAATGACTATGCTAGTATCAGTTCGTTTGAAAGGACGAATATCAATGGTCAGTTTAGTGAGGATAAGCCAAGTGTAAAGGAGAGAGTAATTGTTACATTGACTTGCATGAATAAAGGCATTTCTAGTTTCAAGTTACTATTTGAATGTGATTATCTTTCGTGTAAATCATTCTGTTTCTACGCTTGGTTGACCAGATACGTCGTATATTTGTTCGTCATCTATATTCTACGATACAATTAAATGAGCGTGTTACTGTTCAGATTTGGGGATAAAGCCGATAGTGGGAAGTCAGCAAATGAACGCTGTGACGATTTTCCAAACTAGGGCGTCAACCTGGGAAGGAATGTAGGCGTACTGCTGTAAGTCCTACAGTTCTTCAAGGGTAGTTCGTCAAGTCAGAATCTACAACATTTGATGTATTGATTGTACATATGTTTGTGCAAAGTAATTGAGTGGGTTCTAATTATTGTAATTATTGGTTAGTCTCGATTGTGTCCGGACATTTCACAACTTACAGTCGTTAACCTGTGAAGGGTTGTAGGCGTACTAGTGTAAGTCCTGAAATTCTTCAAAGGAATTCCACCAAGACATGATCCGCGAGGTTATTTGTACTGTTTGTATATGTGTATGGTGTGTCATATCAATTGGTGTGTTTGGATTCACTGTGTTTACTCGTTGTTTTCGTACCTTGTTGTTATTGCGTAATTTTGTTAAATTTTCGTTGTCCTTACTTCTGAAGTTGTTTTTAGTCTTCTACATCCGTGAATGAATTGATTGATTTTAAAGAGAGCAGATGGGTCGTATACGCCGGGGAGGCTGGGCTAGTGCTGAGAATGACATGTACACGGAGATGAGGATAAGCTGTGGAATCAATGATTGAGAATGAATGTTACTATTTAGGCTGTGGTCCCACACGCCGGGGAGCGAGAGTGTAAACGACTGAGGCTCGCATACGTCACCGTTACTAGAACTGAGGCAGAATGAGTGACAAGCGATTGCAGTGGTAATTGGTAGTGAGTGGATGAGAGGATGTGCGTAGAGTATCGTGAGGTGCCGCTATGGTCGCGGTGCATTCTGCAAGAGTCATTCTAGCAAATGGAGATTGCGTCACAAGATGTCAAGAGGATGCCTTTAACTGGAAGGCGTAGGTCGTCATTGATGTGTGAGATTGTGCTGTGGGTATGCTTGTGGTGTGTTGGCTTTTCTGTTTGTTTTCCATTTCAGCCTTGTCCGTGTGACTCAGGTTCTCGCAATGGCATCCAAGTCAACGTGTATTGATCGTGATGAAAAAAGAGATGGACCTATGTTTTGGCGGGGAGTGTCAATGGAGTTGAAGTTTGAACGATCAATTCTTGGTTGTTTGCTCAAAACCAACTTCCCCAATTTTCGTGGAGGCATCAATACGACAGTCATCGTCTCATCGGTCGCTGTCCAGAAAGAAGTCAGGAGACAACCGTCAGGAACCTTAGTTTTAAAGCTTAATTTTAAAGTTGGGTATATGTCGGTGTTACAATAAATAATTCTCGAGTAGCCAATCGATGTTTTGGTTTTGCGTCCGTTATTACTAAGCGTTTCTGAGAAACTTCAAGGAACAGTGTGACTCCCAGCGTCGCAAGAGCTGAGTATTGACGGTTTACGAGACGTGCCTGACACAAGTTTTGATGATATTCTGAGACTGGTGTAGGTGAGTGTCAACCAGGCGATGGGCAAATTTGCCAGCATTTTGCATTCTAAGGTAGAACTTAAGTAACCAGTGAATGTAAGGAAAGCATTTGGGGTGAAGTCTCAAGAGACAACGGGAAAGGATGAGTGTATTATTTGCCATAACATGCATCAATTGAGTGATTGTAATCGCTTTATCGCTATGTCACCCGCAGGAAGGTTAAAATTGGCAAAGCAGAAGCGGCTGTGTTTCAGTTGTTTAAAGATTGGGCATACAAAGTGGAATTGTAAGGCGACAAACAAAGGAAGTAGTGGTTCAACAGATATGCACCCACTTCTGAGGACAGCAAACGAACCTGCGTTAATTGTAATAGTATCTCTAGACCCGTTGACACCCACAAGTTTATTTAGGGTTATTACCAGTTAAGGTGAAAGGACCGAAATCTTCAGTAGAGACTTATGCACTGTTGGATAATAGTTCAGACGTTACGTTGATGGATGCTAAGTTGGCTGGTTGCTCGGGTGTTAAAGTCCCAAAGCAATCCTTGGTTCTAAATACTTTCAATTCTTCGAAAACGGTAGTTTGTGAACGAGTGTCATTTCAGTTAGAATCCTTGACTACTGGGGAAACCGTGTAAGTAGATACTGCTTACACCACCTCCAGTATGAAACTCGGTGACGCTATAGTACCTAGTTGTGAAACGGTTGTCGGTAAGCCATACCTGTGTGACATACCTCTTCCAACACTGCAAGATGGAAGAGTGAGAGTACTCATTGGATGTAGCGTGCCAGAAGCTCACAAGGTATTAGAGGAGAGATTCGGAGGTAGAGATGATCTGTTCGCGACGAAAACACCACTGGGATGGACAGTGAGAGGACCTATACCCATAGTCCACATATCATCATTAGTTGCAAACGATGGGGACAAACTAGAGACTATGATTAAAACTATCCATGACAAGGAGTTTTGTAACTGCGGTGTCCGTGAGACGGGTCGTTCTGTAGAAGACTTAAAAGCAGCCAAAATAGTTAAGGAGTCTTGTAAATACGAAAACGGGCGTTTCAACGCTGGCCTACCATGGAGATTCAAAGAAAGACAGTTGGTTTGTAATAGAAAAGTTGCTCTTAAGAGACTAATGGGTTTACAGAAGAAATTTCTGTCAGATGCAGAACTCTGGGCCAAATATAAGGATGTCGTCGATAAACATATAATGAAGGGTTACGTTGAAAGACTAGTTGATCAGAGTGAGCCAGGGAAGTGGTATTTACCCCATCATCCCGTCTTTAACCCGAGGAAGCCAGGTAAACTCCGTGTGGTGTTTGATTGTTCTGCAAAACATGAAGGAGTCTCTTTGAATGATAATCTGTATAGTGGCCCAGATTGCGTGAGCTCATTGGTGGGACTGCTGTTAAGATTCAGAAAGTTTACAGTTGTTGTCGCTGCGGATATTGAGGAAATGTTCCTACAGGTGAAGGTGCCAGAGATCACTTAAGGTTTTTGTGGTTTGATGACGGTCCTTGTGGGAAGGTGTCAGAATATAGGATGACAGTCGATCCATTTGGTGCCACGTCCTCCCCGTTTTGTGCTTATTTTGCTCTACGAAAGGCAGTGTCCACATTTGGTTCTAATGATTTGCTGGATGTCATCGATTGCTGCTTCTACGTGGATGATTGTTTAGCCTCCTTCGATGATGATAAGTCTGCAGTTAAATTTGCAACAAGCATCACTGAAGTGTTATCTAAGGCCGGCTTTCGTCTAACTAAGTGGGTCTCGAACAGCCTAGACGTTTTGAAGCATATAGTTCCAGAAGACAGAGCACCCACTGTACGAGATTTGCCTGTTGATACTCTACCAGCTGAACGCACATTAGGTATGAGGTAGGATGTGAACTCTGATACCTTTGGATTTAGTGTTGGTGATATTGATAAGCCAGTTACTCGGAGAGGTGTGCTCTCTGTGTTGTCGTCCGTGTTTGACCCACTTTGACTTTTTCAACTGCATCACTAGTAGTCGCGAAGCACGTAAGCTAGTAGTTGTTCTATACTTCGATATATCTCGGGCATTGGACATGGTGTCTCACAGTATTCTCTTTGAGAATCTGTGCTTATGTGGAATTCACAACCCATTACTGAATTGGTTAAAATCGTTTCTAAGCAACAGGGTACAAACAACCAAAGTTGGATCTGTATTGTCTCATCCTAGGCAGATCTCAAGTGGGGTTGTGCAGGGTAGTGTCCTAGGTCCACCTTTATTCACAGTTTACATTAACAGCATTTGCAAGTGCTTCACCTCAGGTAAACCATTCCTATATGCTGACGACCTCAAAGTCGTCTACTCCTGCTACACTCATGGATTAAGCGATATGCTTAATAAAATACATCTTGAACGAAGTAGTCTCGCAACATGGTGTGCTGAATCCTGTCTAATTTTTAACATTGAGAAATGCGGCTGGATTTGAATCGGCAACAGTAACCTTGATCTAACTCTTAAAATAAATGGACGAAAACTAGTCAAGCTCAACTCAGTCGTAGATCTCGGTATCAGATACTCTAGTAACTTAACGTTCTCTCAACAGACTGATTATGCCAGATGTAAAACACGAAGGCTGCTAGGATGCATAACACGCAATTTCTTTTGTTGTGAAACTACGGTTTCATCATACAAAGTATGTGTCCGACCTATTTTAGAATACTGCCTATTTATTCTCAGCGGACTCAGACAAAATGACAAGCTTAAATTAGAGGGAGTGCAACGGAAGTTTACCTCAAGAACTCTTGGTTTAGAAAGTGGTCTGGAATACCATGCATGAGCGATGCGACATACTAAGATTAGAACCACTCTGGAAAAGACGTCTTAAGCTAAACCTAATCTTTTACTACAAGCTAACTTATCTTCTCTTCCACTCCTCCGAGCCAATAACTAAACCTACCGCTGTCATCAGTTACGACCTTAGAAATCATCACAGCCTAGCTGCTACAGAGCACTGTCAGACTTACGTGCGGTACAACTTCTTCTTAAATAAGTTTTCAGTCATTTGGAATAGGGTACCAGCTAATGTGCGCGATGCAAACACACTTCCAGTGTTCATCTCCTCAGTCATCAGACTGCTCAAAGATGACAATGCACTTTTGCGCCTGACTCTTACACCCTCTTTTTCACCCTACATAGATATTTTAAGTTCTTTAAACGTGTAGTTACAACAAACTACAATTATAAATTTTAATATTATTGGAACTAGATGATAAACATTTCTACACAGGACAGTAACATTATTTCACACATGATTTGAAAGTTAGCATAACGGGACTAGTTAGTTAATGAACAAAAATAAGCATAGTTACTAGACAGAATATATAAGTATATATTTATTAATCACTCCTTAAGGACTCCTCTTGCTTTCGTTTGCTTTGTTGTTGTTTGTCTTTTTTCTCTCACCATTTTAGCTTCCATTGGACTTTTTGAATGAGAATGAATAATGTGGATGTTTGACCATTTACAATGACAAGTGATCTGCAAACATTATTGGTCCCGTATCTTTCAGTTGCCCAGTTAATAACGAATTAACTTTCCCCGCGACGCAACCCGGATTACATTTGTGGAATATACTCTTATACCAATGGAAAAGTATCAATTTGTAATACAACGTCACGATTCGTTCTTATTACCCAATTTGGATATAAATCAAAAATGAGATTCGGAATTACTTCAAGCTTTATTTTTTCCCAAGTATTTTTAATCCATCCAAAACTTAATTGTGTTTTTTTGTTAATGCGAAGTCAATATTCCTATATTTCATGATGTGCTCCATTAAATGACTGGTTATCATATTGTTCCCACAAACCAAAGACAGAAACGTCAGCAACCATGTAATTTAACTGTAAACCAAATTTATGAAATTTAATAATGCTTATCCATGCCTGTACGTTTGATGTGTCCTACACAGGTAGGAAAAAATGTGTATTTTATTAAAACATTATTATTAAGTATGATTGCTAATCGTATATGTAATGTATCATATTGATGATGTCTGTAAACTGGCGTCCCTCATGTACAAAATGAGAATATACTATTATTATTATTTGGTGCCACGTCCTCCCCGTTTTGTGCTAATTTTGCTCTACGAAAGGCAGTGTCCACATTTGGTTCTAATGATTTGCTGGACGTCATAGATTGTTGCTTCTACGTGGATGATTGTTTAGCCTCCTTCGATGATGATAAGTCTGCAGTTAGATTTGCAACAAGCATCACTGAAGTGTTAGCTAAGGCCGGCTTTCGTCTAACTAAGTGGGTCTCGAACAGCCTAGACGTTTTGAAGCATATAGATCCAGAAGACAGAGCACCTACCGTACGAGATTTGCCTGTTGATACTCTACCAGTTGAACGCACATTAGGTATGCGATGGGATGTGAACTCTGATACCTTTGGATTTAGTGTTGGTGATATTGATAAGCCAGTTACTCGGAGAGGTGTGCTCTCTGTGTTGTCGTCCGTGTTTGACCCACTTGGATTAGTAGCACCTTATCTACTTCCGGCTAGGAGGTTATTTCAAGAGACATGCAGGAAAGGGTTACAGTGGGATGAACCATTAAGTGAGAGGCAGAGAGAAGAGTGGAAGGGGTGGGTTAACAGTTTAAGAATGCTGAATCTACATTCCGTCTCACGTCCACTTAAGCCGTCGAGAAATCATGATATAATTGACTTCCATGTTTTTTCTGATGCCTCTGAGGTTGGATTTGGTGCAGCCGTATACATCAGAACCACCTTAAGGAATGATATAGATGTTAGCCTGGTGATGGGTAAATCTAGAGTTGCACCTCTAAAGACGGTTTCGATTCCGAGATTAGAACTTAATGCAGCCTTACTAGCTGCGCAGTTATTCACAACGGTGTGTAAAGAGTTGGATTACCCCAAGCATCCCGTAACGTTTTGGACTGATTCGATGTCTGTGATATATTATATACGCAACGAGTCAGCAAGATATGCATGTTTTGTAGCTAACAGAGTATCTCAAATTCGTGAACTAACAACTGTTGAGCAGTGGAGGTACGTACCGTCTGGAAAAAATCCAGCTGATCTAGCCTCGCGAGGAGTTATTGATATGAATGTGGTTAAAAATAAGTGGTGGAAAGGTCCAGAGTTCTTGCTAAGGGCTGATAGTATGTGGCCTCGTAGAGAAGATGAACCACCGATAAACGAGTGTGCCTTGGAGTTGAAGACAAGTGTCAGTTTAACATCTACTCAAGAAAGACATTCAGGTTTACATCCACTTTTTAAATATTATTCTTCTTGGTACAAACTACTGAAAGCGGTTGCGTGGTTGACACGATATGTTACGTATTTAAAGGTCATGCATCTTGCGGGATACGAAAATATGAATGTGGGGCCTTTGAGAGTCGAAGATATTAGAAATGCAGAGTTAGCGATTTTGAGGGCTGCTCAGTGGGAAGCGTGGGGTGAGATTGCCAAGGAGGATAGTCCCGATTTCGCAGATTTCAAGGTGCGGTTAGATAGATTATCTCCGATAGTTTCCGAAGGGATCGCTAGAGTTGGTGGACGTCTACAAATGTTAGAATCGTCATATGAGACCCGTCATCCGGCTTTATTACCTTGCTACCATCCAGTCACTGATCTCATTATAAGACACTACCATGTTCTTGAAGGTCATTTGGGTACTTCGCAAGTACTATCAAGTATTCGATGTAAGTTCTGGATAGTGAAGGGAGGTACTGCTGTCCGTAAAATAATTGATAAGTGCATGGAATGTAAACTCCGAAATGCTCGTCCAGTACAGCAGATGATGGCACCACTCCCAGCGTGGCAAGCTTCTGAAGGGAATTATCCATTTGAGTACGTTGGGGTGGATTTGTTCGGACCTTTTGTAGTGAAGAGAGGCAGAACCCTATGTAAAAGATATGGCTGTTTATTCACCTGTTTGAAAATGAGAGCTGTGCATATTGAGATGGTTCATACGCTAACTACTGATTCATTCGTGCTAGCATTACATAGATTTATAAATCGCCGGGGTGTACCGAAGATGATGTTCAGCGACAGAGGGACTAATTTTGTTGGCTGTCACGCCGAGCTTAAAGAATACTTCGAAGGTCCTCAAACGAGAGTTCAGGAAGAGTTACTGAAAAGGAACATCGAGTGGCACTTCAACCCACCACATGCCAGCCATAGAGGTGGGCTATGGGAAAGACTTATAGGAATTATCAAGCGTATTTTAAGCTCCATAATTAAAAACCAGAGTTTGAATGACGAAACGCTGGAGACATTTTTTGTGAAGCTGAACGAATATTAAATGACCGGCCGTTATCACCTGTGAGGGACGACGTCAAGGATTTTGATGTGTTAACCCCAAATAAATTATTGTTATTGAGAGGCAACCCTGGCATAGAGGACTCAAGCGGGGAAGGAATACCTACGATTAAAAGATGGAAACAAGCCAGGCACATGAAAGATATATTTTGGAAAAGATGGTTAAAGGAGTATGTTCTAACACTGCAAACCAGGGACAAGTGGAAAAAGTTGTGCCGAAACTTAAAGGTTGGTGACCTGGTATTAGTAGCAGATAAATGTGCTACAGGTAGATGGCCATTAGGACAACAAGATGTGGAATATTGGTGCGAGATATTAGAAAACTCTGTTTACTGGAAGGTGCTGAGAGTCCAGAGTCGGAGGATGAACCACTACACGACTTTCCAACCTAGGGCGTCAACCTGAAAAGGGTTGTAGGCGTACTGCTGTAAGTCCTACAGTTCTTCAAAGGGTAGCGCATCAATGAGCAGTCCAATGTGCTTGGTGTGTGATTTTGTACATATGTTCATATTGTATATACTGAATTGATATCATCTGTCATCTAGCTGATGGTAATTCTATTTGTGTCCGTACGACTTGTTTTTTTTTGTTTGATTTACAGCCTGATTCCACACTGTATTTTTGGTACAAGTATGGAATTTTCAGCATGGATATCGGTAGCCCTAATTCGCAGGCCGACCATAGACATCAGGTGTGCCTCGGGCGGGCTCGAAACCCGGAGAATGTGCATGGCCGGCGAGAGTCCTAACCACTGTGCCACCGACGCACACACATTTATCAACTTCTATCCTCAACCTGAGAAGGAATGTAGGCGTACTGCTGTAAGTCCTACAGTTCTTCAAGGGTAGTTCGTCAAGTCAGAATCTACAACATTTGATGTATTGATTGTACATATGTTTGTGCAAAGTAATTGAGTGGGTTCTAATTATTGTAATTATTGGTTAGTCTCGATTGTGTCCGGACATTTCACAACTTACAGTCGTTAACCTGTGAAGGGTTGTAGGCGTACTAGTGTAAGTCCTGAAATTCTTCAAAGGAATTCCACCAAGACATGATCCGCGAGGTTATTTGTACTGTTTGTATATGTGTATGGTGTGTCATATCAATTGGTGTGTTTGGATTCACTGTGTTTACTCGTTGTTTTCGTACCTTGTTGTTATTGCGTAATTTTGTTAAATTTTCGTTGTCCTTACTTCTGAAGTTGTTTTTAGTCTTCTACATCCGTGAATGAATTGATTGATTTTAAAGAGAGCAGATGGGTCGTATACGCCGGGGAGGCTGGGCTAGTGCTGAGAATGACATGTACACGGAGATGAGGATAAGCTGTGGAATCAATGATTGAGAATGAATGTTACTATTTAGGCTGTGGTCCCACACGCCGGGGAGCGAGAGTGTAAACGACTGAGGCTCGCATACGTCACCGTTACTAGAACTGAGGCAGAATGAGTGACAAGCGATTGCAGTGGTAATTGGTAGTGAGTGGATGAGAGGATGTGCGTAGAGTATCGTGAGGTGCCGCTATGGTCGCGGTGCATTCTGCAAGAGTCATTCTAGCAAATGGAGATTGCGTTGCGAGATGTCAAGAGGATGCTGTCAGTCACGTCTCGTAAACCGTTAATGCCCAGCTCTCGCTACGCTCGGGCCCACGCTGTTCCTTGAAGCTTTCAGAAACGCTTAGTAATAACGGACGACAAAACCAAAACACCGATCTCCCGCTTGAGATTTGTTTATTGTTACACCAACATATAAAAGGAATAAGCGAACTAAGGTCTGAAAACAAATATTACAATAATAAATCTCTGTATTACTTCTGACGATGTTTCACTCTTCTTTCTGAACAGCGACCGATGAGACGATGACTGTCGTATTGATGCCTCCGCGAAAATTGGGGAAGTTGATTTTGAGCAAACAACCAAGAATTGATCGTTCAATCTTCAACTCCATTGACAGATGCCTTTAACCGGGAGTCGTAGTTCGTCGTCAATGAGTGATATTGTGCTGTGTGTATGCTTGTGGTGTGTTGGCTTTTCTGTTTGTTTTCCATTTCAGCCTTGTCCGTGTGACCCAGGTTCTCGCAATGGCATCCAAGTCAACGTGTATTGATCGTGATGAAAAAAGAGATGGACCTATTTTTTGGCGGGGATTGTCAATGTAGTTGATGATTAAACGATCAATTCATGGTTGTTCGTTCAAACTCATCTCCTACATATTTTTCACCGGGGTCATGTGTACATCACCAATATATAGATATATATGATGATATTAAAGTCTTATCCAAAATATACTGATTGCCTAATGTCCATGTCCGACTACACTGGACCTCACGCTCTCTTTGAAAGGCCTTCGGAAACTGTTTGTGGTAAACAACGCGAAAAACCAGAACATAGATTGGCGACTAAAGAATTCTCTATTCTTACGCCAGTATGTAACCAACCATAAAGCTATTATACACAAGGTCTAAGAATAAATGTTATAACAATAAATCACGATGATAGTTCTGATAGTTTTCTCTCTTCCACCGAACGACGACCGATGAGACGATAACTGCCGTATCGGTGACTCCCGCGAAAAATACGCAGGAGTTGAGTTTGAGCGAACAACCATGAATTGATCTTTCAATCTTCAACTACATTGGCAACTTGTCTTCTTGCTTTATTCAAATTTACTTCCAATGACGTTTCATCCGTACTTGTATTTTGTTCAATTTTGTAGCTTTCTGGGACATTCTTCTCTTCCCGAAATAGCTTTTAATTTTTGGGGGCATATCACCTGCCTAAATAAGGCTGTTCACTTGTTGACCATAACTATAAGCAGGAAATCGAACGACGTTTGTGTTGTCGCCCAACCTTGATGGCGACCCCAGTGAAGGGTTAGCAATTTAAAATTTATACAGACCTGTTCTGATTGCTTGTAGAACTTGTACATTAGGTCGAACTTTTGAAAAAGTTCCACTTTATGATATTTCACAATTGGAATTTATAACATAACTGATCGTACCTGTAAATAGGGCATTTATTTCATGTAATTCCACACGTTTATACGAAATATAAATCATTAGTGTAACTGTTGAGGTTTTCCGGGATTTTTTCCGCAAGATTGATTAGATATTACGATTCCTCACTCAAGATTTTTACCTCGCGTTGAATCCCACCTTGTGAGTACGCTTCACGGTAAACCTGGCTTCTGCAGTAACGCCTGGTAAACCCAACTTTCCGATTTAGTCGCCTATGTTATTACACAGGCAAAATAGAGTGTCGGCCCACTTTTGGCGCTCTTAGAGAACGACATTAAACATTAAGACCGTTTGACCACCAGCGTTTTGACCTGAAAATTCTCCAGTAATAAATGTTTACCAGTCAGGATATAATCGAATTCGACAACTGGATCCCCACCTTTACGTTCTCAGTTAGTCCTGCACTTTTGATGTTGTGAAGTAGCTTTCTATTAAATTTCCCTTGGTCAGAATACGGTCTCAGGTTAATAGGTGGGGCCAGCCACGTTGATTTGGCCATAGTCCAGATTCCATATATCCATAACAGTACCGAGGAGTAGTTTGTTGTGTTTTACTCCACATTATCGTGGTTGGTGGATGCCACCCAACAAATACTTGGTGTGTTGGGCAGTGAACTGGCAACATACCCAGTCTGGGGGTTGACTGAGTGATAGATCCGTCGCTCGTATGCATCTGGGCTGCTCGCTGACATGTGAGGCAACTCTGTACTCTTCCTTGAAATCCATATCTTGTCCAATCAAGTGCACGCCACTTACACTGTCCTCCTGATTCGCAGTAACAGGTACTGGCCAAGTTTCTGTCAGTATTATTTCTTGAGATCTAGGTGGGATTGTGTATTTCTGAACCCGGTTAGTTTGCCCTTCAGCCTCACACGTTGCTGTGTAAGCAACTGACATTTTGTCTCACCACTCCACACCGTTGTAGGCTGGTTTATGAGATGCAGGCTGCTTGATGAGGAATTAATATTATAACTGGTTGGACGACTCCAATGGAACTGACCTGCCATCATCTTTCCCTTAGATTCTATTAGGGCACTCAGCTAATATTTGTTATCGCCCCCTTAGTATTGCACCACTGTAGAAACTGAGGCATAGGGCGCACTGTAACCTCAGATTGTTTCTTTCCTAACTTTTGAGATTGGCCAGCAAGTGTTTCCTCTAACAGTGTTTTTCGTTTCAAACTTTTCTTGCAGCACTCTAGACAGTCGCTTTGCGAAGCTAAATTTATTGGCTAACTGCCATAGTAACCCCATCGATATGAAGAGAGTAGGATGAGGTTGGTAAAGAATGGAGGATGATTCAGAACAATCAAAGACCATATGAAGGGAAAACCACCTCAACTTCTGTATATCGCGCGTGCCCCCCCCCAGTGAATACTGATTTCAAGCTCCGGAACATTACGCATAAACATGGTGGCGCTAGGTATTAGGTCTGGTGACTGCCTTGCCATCTAGCTTGGTGTGCATAGCTTGTCGAATCACATTTTTGCACTAGAAGTTCTCTGCATGACTAGACCTCATAAGAGTAGGCAGATATTCTGAACATCCTTGAAGAATTCAGTGTTGCCCCCAGTACGGGTAGTCACCTTGAGGTACCTGAGCTTTCTATCATAGTTTGTAAAACTTCGCAGGCTGAATGCTAAGCCCTCATTTGTTTGCATAAATTAGACCACAAGTCCTGATCAAAAAGCGCTTTCTGTCTCAATAGACCGCTGCTGCACACCAGCGCGTTGAACAAAATAAGTCAGTTTGATTGACTAGCCATATGCTTACGCGTATCAGTAACCTTAACCTGTTTAAGGATGCTACCATAGTTTGGCACACTGTAAAGATAATGTTTGCTAGTGGATGAGGATGGTCTTATGGTAGTATTAGAAATATCTGCTGCTCTAACCACGGTGTTTGTGATGATTATACCAGCAAAATGTTTACCAGGTGTACCTTTTTGCATCTGTATTGTTACTGAATTTATGCTCCTAATATAGTAGGCTAGAGTATGTTGTTTTTGGCTGCCTTCATTAGTATGCTCTCTTTGTTTCCTGCTGAAATTTTCGTAAGACTGGTCAAGACACAAACACCAAAATGACAGGCATAGAATAATTCGTTTAAACTTATATTGTGCTGTCGGTATTCCTTTGTCCATGCATTGACTGCGTAAACTGCATTCAAAGGCTGAGCCAAACTGCAGGCGCGGCAGTCAACACTTCCATTAAATGTCTTCGAGGTCTTGATTTCTTGGCATCTTGAACGTTATCATTCAGTTTCGTTAAGGGTGACAGCTTAACTTACTATGGACAGGAGAGAAACTACCCACCATATTCGGCTAGTGTTGTATCATTGCCAGAATGTGAGGACATAGACACTAATATATCCTAAGGTCTTCAGAACAGGTACGGGTGACGCCTTTAATTCAGCTGGCTTGTCGCCACTCCTAGCTGGAATTGTAGTCATGACTAAAAATCGAGTAGCGGTTCAATTTACAAGGCAAGAGTTGACTGTTTTGTTACCTTTATCTTTAGGGGGGAATAAAAGGAAATAAAAACAGGATAATTCTCCAATCGAATAGGAAAGGAGACTGATAAATTTTACGGAAAATGGTTTTATATTTACCCTGAACTTTCAAGTTGTTCTGCTTGATGGTAATCACCTATGAACTAACAGATCTTGTTCATTTGCTTAAGTGGGGAAGATTCTATTTTGTTCAGACAGTGATTTCATGACTACGGCGTTCCACGATGGTGTTCTACTCGTATCGTATGAGAAATATCTTTTGGGATTTAGCGGAAAACGTTTCTAAATGTCTGAACTTAAAGATTCCTTTCTGTTTATCTCAAGCTTATAAAGGCTATAGAATAACGATTTTTGTCTTTATAGTCAATCAATCTCTCCAAATGCGTAGGTACCAAATTTTTTCGTACTTATATTCATTACCGTCTAGTCTTTTGCCATATGAATACACCAGGTAACAGTTTTCATAGCTCGGTGAATATTTAATCCTTAGGTATTGAAAAGAACATACTACAGTGTGTAAGTCACCGCACGGTCACGCTTTGAAGAAACAGTATTGCAGTCTTCCACTGAACCCGAAACAAACCCAAATCCAAACAGAGTTTTACTGATAACAGACTGCTCAACCACTTCAAGATTATTGTTCCTTCAAACAAAATATGTCAGATTACCATGGTGCAAACCTGCAAACATGAGGTTATATGGCATTCAGACACGAATAACGCAAAGCTGGACTCTAAGATGCTTCGCGCTCAACAAAAATGTGCATGCAAACGAAAAACTCAACGGTCGAAAGAACTAAATGGTATAATTAACACGAGATGCAGCATGGCATATAAAGTAAAACTTTAAAGATGCAATATTAGATATAACATATAGTATACTAAAATATTTGTTTTGGGTCTCATTTAACTTTATTATAGATGGACACTTTTCTCAAAGCTTTCATCATGAAATTACGTTAACCATTACAACCACTAGAAGGCTACACTATTTCACAAAAGTAAAGTAGTGGCTTCTGCAATACGAAACGGCTAATTACTTTGCAAGGTATCCCTTATTTTAGGAGACATTTTCACTCTTTACCTAGTCTAAGGAGGTTTTGGTGAACGTCAAAATTAACGCCTCAGAACACACTGCAGAGAAGTTTATTTGGCCGTTATTCCTTTCTTCATAACAGTCATATCCGAGACTGCTCCAAACATCATACATGAGTAGATTTAATTAGAGTCAGTTGATTACTGTGACTGATAGAGTGTGGATCAGAGCATTCTCTGACTACGGCCAATGTACCTTGCTCCACAAGAGCAGGTGAACTGGTAGATGCACATGGAGGCGGCCAGACGGGGAAGCTTATCTTTTACAGAGGAAGAGAACAATTTGCGGCTCGTGAACGTCATATGTAATCTAGCTGCAGGGAACGTTTCACTAACTGATTTAAAAAGACGATTTTTGAGCATATCTGAAGCTTGATCTCCTTTGAATTCCAAGTTCAAGAATAAGGTTTTCTTTGGAACTGAGTCGGTGACCAGTTTAGGCTGCTCATCTTTCATGTTTCTGTCAATGAATCGGTTAGGGTAACCGTTTTCTGCGAGTGTGGCTTTCAGCAAGTCAAGTTCTGAGTCGACGCAATCAGAACTACAAATTTTCCTTATCCTAAAGCAGAGTGAATGGATTAAATTCTTTTTCCTGGAAATAGGCACCCAACTGTAAAAATTAGTTAGTTGTCCGTTCCATGTACGTTTTCGGTGGATAGATCTTTTGAGAGATCCGTCATTACGTCTGCTGAGGCACACATCAAGAAACGGAATACTTAGTTCAGATTCCTTTTCTATGGTGAATTGTAAAGAAGGATGGCAGTTGTTGGAAGCGAACAAGACATCATCAAGAACTACGTTCTTATCGCAGATGACGAAAGTGTCGTCTACGTATCTTTTATAAATGTCAAAATGCATGATGGTTTGACTAAGTTGAGAATTTTCCAGCTTTGCCATAAAACAATCAGCCAACAAAGGACCCAGTGGTGATTCCATGGCAATGCCATCTCTCTGTCAATAGATCTCATTGTTGAAGGTGAACTGGAAATTCAACGTACATCTCAATAAAAGTTCTTTGAGGTGGATTGTCGGTAAACCTATTTCCAAACCATGTGTATCAATATACTCACATAAATAGCTAACAGATTCCATGAGAGGAACATTGGTAATTAGCGACGTCACATCTAATGAGAACAGGACTTTTTCTGAGACATTAAAATCTTTAATACTATCAATAATTTTGATGTGGTTTTGTTCTCTGAGCTGGATGGTTAGTTTGCGAAGCTTTCATCACCACATCAAAATCATCCACCTGAGCTACAAATCTTCTCTATAATACTATCAATAAATTTAAACGTATCATCAATGGAAAACTTAGATACTTGCCTTCTGACTGGTTCCAATATTTTGGCTAGCCATTGAGCAATTCCGTGATAAGGAGAGCCCGCCATATTGAGGATTGGACGGAGGGGTAATCCTGTCTTATGTATTTTAGGTAGTCCATACAAACTTGGTATAATGGAGCCTACTGGTCGGATGCGTTCGTATATTTCTGACGATATTGCTGACCTATTCCTCATATTCTTTAAGACATCAGTCAGTTGATTTTCAATTAAATGTGTCTTGTTCTTTTCACCGTCGGGTTTGGCGAATTTTGTTTGGTCAGAAAGGATCGCTGAGATTTTATCATTATAATCTTGGCGATTCATAACTACGACACCCCCACCTTTGTCTGGACGGCATATGATAATATCATCATTCTTCTCTAGTTCTTTCAGTTGGTCTATATGCTCTTTAGTCAGAAGATTATTCGAGCTAGGTTTTGAACTAGTAAACTGATGACAGCAATCAAGAACTGTGGATTTAAAGTATTGGAATTCCTCAGGTGATGTAGGTGTAAGATCGTTGGTCTGATTAATAAGATTTTCGAATTGCACTTGAGCATGCAATCTGTTGACTTTGGATGAACTATTGCAGAATTTGGGGCCCAGTGATAGGGCTTGTAGTTGAATTTCAGAAAGAGTAACGGAGTTTTTACATGGAACATTTTACTGCATAGACAAATGGGTATATGGAATGGTGGGAGGTCGTAAGAATGGGTAACCACGAAGCAGTACAGTCACCATTCTTCTTACCTTCAGGACTCACTCGCCTTCCATCACTTTCATTTTATGTCAACATGAGAAGTAAATTGATCAAGGAAGGTGGATTATCCGAAGCTTCGTTTGTTCCAAGAAGTTTTCCATTTTTTGGAGACCACTATGCCTAAAAAATTGCCAAACTAATCTCGGCCAAATTATGGTCTGACGTTGCAGTCATAATGCTAATAGTCGTCATTACTCCGAAAAATAACAATAACTATTCAAAAGGAAATTTTCAACACTGTCCACATTTCAACTATTTGTCTCCTTTTACGGACAAATAAATAAGATAGTAAGAATAATAAAACCTCACATCTGAATTTAATAGGAAAATGCTTGTAGTAATTTATTGTACTTGGAATATTAGTATTTCGAGATGACGGAATTACACGAATCCAACCAAAACTCAGAGAGGGCAGCAATCAGGAATTTGTATTTAGCGGAATTCTAATGCAATTCATATAAGAAACATATCAACAGTCAACAGTAAGTATTTTAAACAATACAGAGATAGAAATTGTCAATCACCACATCCGCCACACCTCGAATATCTCCTCGCGTATTTATAACGATGTCTCGGTTTGCTTGCAAGTAGCTTCGACCTAACTGATTCTGTGATATTATTTTCATCAGTATTATCTGGACCTATTTCTGAATTATCTACAAAATCAGGATTATTAGCGGAATCAATAATATTATAATTGGAACGACCTACTTCATTTATTGTCACTTTGTCCAGGTGTCCGTTATGAACTGAGTGATCTTTGATGTCTAATATCTTCACCACTCGATTTCCCATTTTTTGTAGTATAATTCCAACAGAAGGTCTATAGTTATTAGCTTTGTAATAATGTACATTAGAAGTCGTGGACATCAGATGCTTTTTGAGAATTCGAGATTTGAAAAGTTTTGCAGGACTTTCACGGGTACTTGTATGCTCTGCATTCGACAGACGCAGTCTATGCATATGCAGTAATTCCTCAATTTTAATCAGTTGCTCTCTCATCTCATTCAGGTCTTTTCGTGTTTTCGACAGTTCACATTGTAACTCAGCTACCTCATTTTTGAAAACAGTTGACACTTGAGTTGCCGAACTTGTAGTGGAGGTTTTCATCGGATTAGCTTGAGTATTTTGAAAGGTTGAAAGACACATTGACTCCATTTTACTAGACAGCTTGGGAGAATTATAAGAATGTTGAGCAACATAAGTATTCGAACTTCTGCAAACCGTCTTGATGTGTCCAACTTTACCACATTTGTGACACTTAGCACCCCGAAAACGGCAAGTGCTTCGTAGATGTAACTTTCCACAGGATAAACACGGTTTAATGTTTTTGATCTCTCGCTGCATTCTATTACCTGTGGACGGCAGTTTGGATTTCTTTCCATGAACACTTGTATTTTCGACTTTAGAAAGCATAACATCAGACATTGACGTAGTGGGAGCAGAGTATTCATTATTGACATCTTCATATGTAATACATACATCTTTAGCAGTTTGAAAAGTACAAGAAGGAATCTGAATTAACTCTTTCTCTAATTTAGGAATATTGATTCCAGCAATTAGACGATCACGTAGTTGAGTATGCAGCTGATCTCCAAAGTTACACTTTGAAGCTTGTATTTGGAGTTGAAGAATGAAGTCTCGAATCTTCTGGTTGGGAGAACGTACCAGTTTGTTGAAGTGAGCCCTCTCTCTGGTCTCAAATGTAGTCACATGAAAGTGATTTGTCAGAAGTTCACGGATCTTGTCATATGACAGAGAAATGGGTTTATCTGGAAACGCCAGATTCTTCACCAGGCTATATGCATCAAGCCCAATAGTAGTGATGAAATGTGCTGGTATTTTGTCATCCCGAACATTCTTGGAAATGCACCACGCATCGAAGCATTCCAAATAATCAGCAATCTCCCGCGGAGACCCATTAATGGGGAATTTTCCCAGGTTACTTAGCTCCATCGCGACGCCAATTTGTAGTAATTTATTGTACTTGTAATATTAGTATTTCGAGATGACGGAATTACACGAATCCAACCAAAACTCAGAGAGGGCAGCAATCCGGAATTTGTATTTAGCGGAATTCTAATGCAATTCATATAAGAAACATATCAACAGTCAACAGTAAGTATTTTAAACAATACAGAGATAGAAATTGTCAGTCACCACAATGCTGCACGCAATAATAATGCTGGCAATAAGTTGTTGTTTATTTACAGATTGTGAGATAAGTTTATTAGCTCTCTTCTGATATTTGTCCGCTAAGACAACACCTGCGCTATATATGGTATGGCTTAGTTTTATATTTAGTTGTTAAAACACGCATCCTAATGAAATTTCTTCCTTTTTACCCGGAGAGATAAATGAAGGGAATCAGCAATAAAAACGATGTTAGTGCTCAGAAACATGCCTCAATTCGATAGCTTGAAGGAATTAAGATGCCCGTCAACACTAATGTCAGTTGGGTCGAAATCGCACCATCACACTCTGCCTAAAGCCTTTGTAGTGCCACATAATAGAACGCAGCTTCTCTCCAGAAGTGCACGTTCAGGAAACCTACCAGCTGCTCTGCTTGAATGACTTCGAGCTTGTCTCCCATCTATCTTGTTGGACCTGCGGTGTAGCCGCACTGCCTGCTAACTCTTTGGCCTGGCCCACCTAACCTGGTGATCAGGCTTCTCTTAACACAATCCTATCTAGCAAAGGGGGAGCATAATTCTCACGGCTTTTCAAGGGTTTATTTACCATAGGTGAAAGGAATGGGTTAAACATATATACAATCACACCACAGGGTCATCGCTGAACTGCTGTTCCTTGAAAATCGCACTGACCACTATGTTTCAATCCGCATGGATAACTGATCGCTGACTATGAAATGACTGGGCTTCTTTCGGGTTGTCAAACTTCTTTGATAGAGAAGAATGAGGAGGGTACATCGATCGGTAAATTTTGTGAGAAGTTGCATTACATCAGGAATACTCAACTTTCTCGCTTAACAGGTCAAGCGAAATATTTTCCGATAACAGTAAGATGTTGGATGACCAACGCAGACTGGAGGAGAAACCGATGACAAAATAGGCTAATTTCAGTTTGCTTTCTACCACAGTGCCACTGACGTTACAAGAATCATAGAACTGAATCATTCCATGCAAGTCTTGTTCATGTCTGCAACTAAAATTAGCGATCTGGTGATTGGAGAAATTCAGTTTAAGACCATTTGAATAAGGATGTTGGTAAAACTCGGGTAGTAAACTACTCCTTTCAGAAAGTCTGTTGCAAAAACAACTGTAGCGTGAATTGTCAGATTATCAGCATATTCAGTCAATTTGGTTTAAAATAATACACGTTAAGTTGTGCAGGACAAAGAACAGAGAAGTAGGGAAAGTACGGCACCTTAAGACTAAGTGACTTACGTAAGCGAAGTGATGGAGCGATTCTCAATCGAAACTGTTGCTTCCTACCCTAAAAGTAGGAAGGAAACCGTCTCGCGACCAGCGGCTCAGTGTATTCTGAATTCAGCTTTCTTAAAGAAAGTGACCCTTATAACAATATATTTATTCCCGTTCATGTAGGAACATACCAATTGTACAGGCCTGGATAAGTTATTATATAAATTACACATATTTTGATGTGTCGTGAATTTACAGTTTGGTCGTTCTTTCTGACATTAGAGTCAGCCAGGACAGTCTTCTAAATAGTCTGTTTGTGTAACGCATAAAGAGATGTAGAAATATTGTCTTCGCATTAACAAAACACTCAGACATCGGATGAATGTAATACAAATATCTGGGGAAAAAAAGCTCGAAGTCAGTTCTCCTATATAACTTTGTTGTGAACAGCATCCTTGACTTAAAGTTTGTTGGCGGATTATGTTGAGATCAGTGATATATCTATTCCATTTTTTCAGCAGTCTTACCGTAGTTTTATAACGGGAAAAGAATTTGATCGTGTATGCAAAGACTGGATAAGGTCATGTTGGATTGTTTTACGGTATCAAATGGGGCCTAGGTCGATTCTAGAACTCTCCATTGGCGCCATTTGTGTCTGCACGACAGACTGTACACGTAATTTGAGTAAGACATTGAAAACTGTTTTAAAACCAGTTGCTTCTTTATTTCAGATCGTGAATACCCCTTGTACAGAATGTTGGGCAGGGTCTTCAAGAGTAGATCCAAAAGCAGCAATGAAATCTCGAAAAGTAGATCAAACAAACTTCTCGTATTTATTCAGACTGGAAACAGAACTATGGTGTAATACAAATGCAGCATTTAAAGAGTTCATAGGTTTTCGAAAATGGGGCGGTAACGGTGATTGATCTGAACTTCAGACCCAGTGCAGAAGATAATTCAGGCATCAGTAAAGAAATTTTCTACCCGGCTTGCCATCACTGCATCCTTCTGAAAATATCATTTCAAAATATGTATGCGATGGTGACACAAAATGCCGGCACGCTTTTGTGGTAAGACGCCTTTTACGTTGAGTTGTGTAGTGGGTCTCATAATTTGAGACATGTTATTTCATCCACTTCATCATAACCCGGAAAAATGACACTTTTGTCACCTTAGCTTTTTTTTTCTCAGAATATGTCGATTTAAGGCCTATGCACTGGAGCAGTCATCAATAGAGACGTTTTTTGTTAATAGGTTGATTGAACAGTGTCCAGATAATAATAATAATATATTCTCATTTTGTACATGAGGGACGCCAGTTTACAGGCATCATCAGTATGATACATTACATATACGATTAGCAATCATACTTAATAATAATGTTTTAATAAAATACATATTTTTTCCTATCTGTGTAGGACGCACCAAATGTGCAGGCATGGATAAGCATTATTTAAATTTCATAAATTTGGTTTATAGTTAAATTACATGGTTGCTGACGTTTTTGTCTTTCGTCTGTGGGAACAACATGATAACCAGTTATTCAGTGGAGCATATCAAGAAATATAGAAATACTGTCTTCGCATTAACAAAAAACCCAAGTATGTTATGGACGGATTACAAATACTTGGAGAAAAAAGGACATTCCAAATTGGGAAAAAAGTTTCATTATACATTGAATTCCGTCACTAATTTCAGACTTTTATATAAAATAACAAAAGATTAATGACAGTATGTCACCTATCTGACGATGAAAATCGCTACAACCAATACTTTAACTGGAGCTAATACGAAATGGTACTAATTCAATCCTTTTCCGTTGTCGGGAGCAATCAAGAATTCATACATAATGTTCCCTGAGATTTCCATTTGAGGAAATATGTTATCCCATAAGCCATAAGGTTAATGTTCAATGATATGTCTTGCCGCTAAAATAATGTTTATTTTGTTCAGTATTAGGTCTAAACAGAAACATTCTAGAGTGAACAGGTGGGATTAGAGAACCCCTTCTTTGGTCGTTTGTAATAGAATGCGTTTCCATACTTTCATGAGCCGGCGAGTGCCAGCGAATACGGTTATTTTACGTGTGCTCTTCCCTTTCTTCTGCTTGATCTACTGGATCAAATAACTATAAATAAGACAGAGTTTGGCAGACCTGCCATGTATTTGGAAACTTCTCCCTCCATGACGTATAGAAGAGGGGAAGCACAACTATTATAGTTTCTTCTCAGTTAGGTAGTTGTGTTTAACTTCGTTGCAAATAACACATTAAGTTCAAAAAGCCATCAGGAAAATAGTGATTCATTACCAAGTGATTCGTATTTTAAACAAACCCGATAACATGTATCCATGTTCATCAGGTGGTTTGATTTGCACGTTGAGACAAAACATCTTTGCGTCATTCCCAGAACTTTAGATACTGATCTTTTTAAGGATTTTTGGCTATTGTAGGTGATTTGGGACTTTCCGTCGTATTCTTCATAAGAAACTTTGTATTGATGATGAGGACTGATTACGGTGTAAGCAGCGGAGAAAGCGGACTTTAATTAACTTAAATTTAAGCTTAACTTAAGTCATTACCTGTTACGTCGGTGACACTCTG
This sequence comes from Trichobilharzia regenti, assembly GCA_944472135.2. NCBI lineage: Eukaryota > Metazoa > Platyhelminthes > Trematoda > Strigeidida > Schistosomatidae > Trichobilharzia > Trichobilharzia regenti. The sequence continues at coordinate 62,619,357 of OX235270.1, forward strand.
GAAGAGCAAGGCTATCCAAAACAGTTTTGCCGCTGAAATACTCAGGACTTCGTGTCCATGTAAAGTGAACCAAATATCGCTTTGGAGTTGGATAGAACTTGTTGTGTTGCTCTGTTTGACCGAAATAGCGTACACGTATATTTTAGTACCTCTTCGCTTTTATAAATGTGTCCTAGCGTTGTGATTACTCGACATTCACAATGTAAACCAAAAGGCACTTCAGAAGAAGTACGAACGTGTATTCTCGTAGCAGTCAAAATTAAAACGTTGAGCGAGAACAATGTATCAATTATTAACCCGCAATCTTTAGAATGATAGACAAATCAAAGTCCAACTACATAGTCAGAGTATACTACAATGATGAACCATAAAATGGGTTGTCAGTCAAGTCTCATGAACCGTTAATGACCAGCTTTTGCTACGATGGGCCTCACGGTGTTCTTCGAAGATTTTCAGAAACTCTTAGTATTAACCGACGCAAAATCCAAAACGCCGTTTGGCGACTCAAGAATTGAATTGAATCTTTGTTTTTCCCGTCGATTGATTCTTTATCCTAACGCCAACATATAACCGAAAATACTGCCATAACAGACAAAGGTCTAAGAAAAAATATAACAACAATGAATCACGAAATTACGTCTAACAGTTTTTCCTAGGTTCTTTCTGAACAGCGAACGATTAGAAGATGACTGGTGTATTGATGCCTCTAAGAAAATATGGGGAAGTTGGGTTTCAGCAAGCAACCGTGAATTGTTCGTTCAATCTTCAACTACATTGACACTCCCCGCCAAAACATAGGTCCATCTCTTTTTTCATCACGATCAATACACGTTGACTTGGATGCCATTGCGAGAACCTGAGTCACACGGACAAGGCTGAAATGGAAAACAAACAGAAAAGCCAACACACCACAAGCATACCCACAGCACAATCTCACACATCAATGACGACCTACGCCTTCCAGTTAAAGGCATCCTCTTGACATCTTGTGACGCAATCTCCATTTGCTAGAATGACTCTTGCAGAATGCACCGCGACCATAGCAGCACCTCACGATACTCTACGCACATCCTCTTATCCACTCACTACCAATTACCACTGCAATCGCTTGTCACTCATTCTGCCTCAGTTCTAGTAACGGTGACGTATGCGAGCCTCAGTCGTTTACACTCTCGCTCCCCGGCGTGTGGGACCACAGCCTAAATAGTAACATTCATTCTCAATCATTGATTCCACAGCTTATCCTCATCTCCGTGTACATGTCATTCTCAGCACTAGCCCAGCCTCCCCGGCGTATACGACCCATCTGCTCTCTTTAAAATCAATCAATTCATTCACGGATGTAGAAGACTAAAAACAACTTCAGAAGTAAGGACAACGAAAATTTAACAAAATTACGCAATAACAACAAGGTACGAAAACAACGAGTAAACACAGTGAATCCAAACACACCAATTGATATGACACACCATACACATATACAAACAGTACAAATAACCTCGCGGATCATGTCTTGGTGGAATTCCTTTGAAGAATTTCAGGACTTACACTAGTACGCCTACAACCCTTCACAGGTTAACGACTGTAAGTTGTGAAATGTCCGGACACAATCGAGACTAACCAATAATTACAATAATTAGAACCCACTCAATTACTTTGCACAAACATATGTACAATCAATACATCAAATGTTGTAGATTCTGACTTGACGAACTACCCTTGAAGAACCGTAGGACTTACAGCAGTACGCCTACATTCCTTCTCAGGTTGATGATACAAGTGGAAGTCGTCCGGACACAAATAGAATTACCAACAGCTAGATGACAGATGATATCAATTCAGTATATACAATATGAACATATGTACAAAACCACACACCAAGCACATTGGACTGCTCATTGATGCGCTACCCTTTGAAGAACTGTAGGACTTACAGCAGTACGCCTACAACCCTTCTCAGGTTGACGCCCTAGGTTGGAAAATCGTCTCAGAGTTCATTTGCTGACTTCCTTCTATCAGCTATATCTTCAAATCTGAACGGCAACACGCCCATGACATTGTATCGTAGAATATAGATGACGAACAAACACACGACGTATCTGGTCAACCAAGCGTAGAAACAGAGTAATTTACACAAAAGAAAATAACATTCAAATAGTAACTTGAAACTAGAAATGCCTTTATTCATGCAAGTCAATTTAACAATTACCCTCTCGTACACACTGGGCTTATCCTCACTAAACTGAGCAATATCTTTCGTCCTTCCAAATGCACCAATACTATCATAGTCATTGCACAAGGCACTTCAGTTGATGGGCGTCTCTGTCATTGTGGATGACAACACCAACGACGACTGATTGATACCAGTTGATGAAGTTAGCGGTGGGTTAAAAGCTGTTGTTGCTCGGCCTTCAGAAATTTGTCTGACTGCTAGACTACCACCACTGCTGTCTATAACTATCAGCTCCGGTTTAGCACTGTCATCTGATGATAGGTGGGCTACACGCTGATCAATTATACTGACGGTCTGACAAGTATTCCTGCCTTCTTCAACTGCATCTGCATTTAATTCTGCTTCACCTTCAAGTTGTACAGAACTTTTATTCTACTCAGTAGTAGTAGTAGTAGTAGTAGTGGTACGCATTCCGCTCATCTCATCATGATCAACCATAGACAAACGTGCACCGTCAATTTCATCATTTTCAAACTCTTTAATAACAGAAGTAGACAATTTTGGTTCCTCCTCACAAATCCTTAAAGGTTTTGTACCTTCACTCTGACTAGTAATACCTTGTAAACTTGTGGAGTCAGAACTGGAATCTGAAACTGTAACTCTCTTCTGTGACACTATTCAACAATGGCTTACCAGTTGCAAATACAGGCTTCTTCACTGCACCATTATCATCACACAATTCGTAGTCAGACCTTGATGACGCTGGTTTCACATTTAGCGCACTACTAAACTTGGTCACTGATTCACAGTTCGTCTTTGTGTGCACTTCTTGCAAATGGACGAAACGCAACCGTGTTTGTCTCGCAACTTGTAACCTATCTGTTCGGGATGTCCCACGAAATCTGTTACATTCACTTAGTTTATATGGATTACTAGACACCATAAAGCTTTCTCGATATCCGCTTCCCTGAGACCCTTTCGTCATAAATGATTGCGTTTTGCTCTCAGACTTCTCTATTTTAGGGGTGGGATGCAACAAACTGGCAAACTTGCTCATAGCTTGATTGACACTATCTTTTACCAGTTTCAGAATATCATGGAACTCTGGCTCAATACCTTCATCCTCTATACGGGATCTTATCTTCACCCACTTCCTTTGTAGTCGAGTAGGCAGGCGTCTCGCTATTACCTCTATGACGGAACTTGAGTTCAGATCGCTGACGCAATTCATCGAAATCAACGTATTCTTGTAGGTCATCAGATTATCCAGAAACTCAGAGAGTGCCTTGTAGTCATCTCGTAATTGACTACCATTACCTTTAACAGCGTCGAATACGTTCCTTACAATCATTGAAGGTCTTCCGAATCTTTGACGTAGGATACGCATCGCCTCAGTATATCCTTCTTTTTGGGGCATAGCCTTACAGCACTGTGTAGCTCTTGAAGCAACTCCAGTGCAGTATCTCAACAAATACATTAACTTCATTTCGTCATTTGTTTAATAACCACTCAGCATGACCTCAAACTCCCTGATAATCTGTGCGTAGTCAAATGGTTTTCCACCAAATTACAGAGGTTCATACTTAGGGAGCCCTAACGCGGTGCTATCTCTAAACGGCTAAGTGTTGTCATCGGAATAATCGTGCTGAGCATCATGAATATCATTACAATTAACAGGCAACTCATCCTTACTTACTCTCCTGTACCTTTGTTGGCCCAGGCATTATCCAACGTCATCAAAGTATCCCAATTGCATCGATAGTCCGCGTTGAAAGATGCTGGCTACAGACGGAGTAAGTTCACCCGAAATAGTTCGAGAAGGCGCTCCAGAAAGCGAACAGATGAATAAAAACTGTCATGAAACTTATCCCTAAGTCCCTATTGTTACGAAGACGCTCCGAACCGATAAATACTATGTACTTTTTTCGACTTTAACTGCAAAACAGCCGTATTGTAAGAAGGAAGTTATATCCTTAGAAGGCTTTCAGCAACAACGTGTAATAACCAGCGTGAAAAACCAGAACACGGATTGGCGACTCGAGAATTCTTTATTCTTGCGCCAATGTGTAACCAACAATAAGGTTATTATACACAAAGTTTCTAATAGTACTTCTCCGTCTTCTAACGAACAGCGAACAATTGAACGATGACTGTAGTATTGATGACTCCCGACAAAATATGGGGTTAGTTTTTAGTTAACAACCATGAATTGATCGTTCATTCTCCAACTACATTAACAATGATCATACACAATGGAAAATTTTGACACTACGAAGTCAGACAAAAAAGAGGATGAAAATATTCAGTTACCAAGGCAAAGGAAGACTGATAACTGCTTTTTTCTGAACGCATAAGTCGGGTTTCCTGTGCTTGACGGAGACCGCTTCGGCAAATTCTGTAAGAATCTAACTCTTTTGCATATTGGTAATTTTGAACGATGCATTGACGTTGACCTCATGATCCATGTCAAGGTGATGCCTGGAGATGGTGCTGTTTAAGTCATTTACAAGATAATTAAAAGAAGGGACTATAATGTACTTGGAATGATGGTACACATTCGCAGTGTTTAAAGCCAACCATATTGGTCGTACCATGGAAATCCGCGACATTTTCGATGGAAATATAGCTCTGTTCAAACGTTGGTGTTGTGTTTTTGTTTTCGCCAGAGGAACCAGACTTTAAGCAAGCCTCGAACACGAGGAAAGGAGTGAATTTTATTTTTATTAACGACCTAGGTAGTTAATACAAAATACGGTATAACAGTATTTAGACAAAAGGATTGTCGTTAAGTGGAATGGATAACCTCACAAAACAGCTAAATGGTGTTTGAAATCACTACAAATCTTATGGTAAAGTGAGCAAACAAAAACGACTGTATCACTAGTTTACTTCACTCACGGACCCACGTAAATACGGCCATCGACAGGCTGCCCCATCTTTCCACTGCATGTGAGGAAATCAAGAATTTTCTGTCAATTCAGTATTCTTGATGAAGGTACAAGCTGGACTGGAGATTTTTTTGATTACAGCTTGATTCCACACAGTATTTTCTGTTACAGGCCGACCATAGATATCAGGTGTAAGTCGGTAGGGGATTGAACCCGCGACCATATGCATGGTCGGCGAGAGTCCTAATCACTGTGCCACCGACACACAGCTTCGATATATTCGGGATCATTGCGAATCATTTCTTTGAGAAACTTGTTTGTTATGTGCCAAAATAGTGGCTAGAACTGCGTTCATAAAACATTTCATGACCTCAAAAGGTGTGGAACGGGAAGAATTTTTTCTGAACAACTGCAAAACTCTGACTATAAATGTAGATCATATGAATAATCTGACGACTTAACATGTCTGAATAATTTAATTCAGCTGGACTGGACAGCAGGGAGTTTGCATTGATCTTTAGCGACAACTCCAGCAAACAGTACTAGTTCTAATAGTCCTGAGATGCCATCAGTTCTACTGGGGCTGAATTTATAAGAAGATGGAAAAATAGCGATTCGAAATGCACGAAAATTCTATAAGGGAGACTGTAAACGGTTGAATGAGAAATTCGGAACACTTAAAGCATTAATTTTGACAGTAGACATAACTCATGTTCCGTTCAAAAAACTCATGTCCGTGACTTTCATGTGAATTTGTTACATCTGAATCACTTTCTATTACTCGCTATAGTAATTGATATGCTGCAGCAGTGCATTTGTACATGGTGTGACTGTTCGTATACAGGACAGGGCGAAATAAATTCAAGCAATCACAGCATATACCTTTATGTTGTATTGTTAATGGGTCGTTGAATGTATCAAGTTGGATAGTAAACAGGTACTTCAAACTCAAAATTGACTTTCAAGAACATTAGCGACCGTTAATTTTCCAGATACACCTATCTTCACTTAGTCTCTTCAAAAAGCATGCACTGTGAAAGCTGAGTAGACCATTAATTGAACGTTTGGATAAATTGAAATTTGAACCTTGATGACATGAGTGATGCGCTACCAAGAAACAGCTGGCGATCAGCATGAGGTAATGGCTGGTTATTTTATCCTGTTGATTGGTGTTCGATTACAAGTGATGTTATATAGATACTACGACAGTACATCGAAGTCGAGTTCATTTGCTGCCAGAATATCACGAAGGCCTTTTGATTCAAATGACATTCAATGTATGTCTTCGTGATTGGTAGCACCACGAAATACTGCTCTTATGTGAAAGTTTATGCATTGTATATCCATCGAGCCAATGCAGCTGATTCTGAAATTTGAAAACTTGATAAATGGGATGTGGACATGGCTCACCAGAAGGTGACAGAGGCTGCGAAGGTGTCTCTGGTTTAGAAATAGGCGTACTTATCGCACCTGTTTGTTTGACTCCGAAAATATTAACATTGACGTTGACTTAAATGGTTATTCCACCTACTTGTTAGTACTAAATAATCAGTAAGTTATTGCTCACAGCAATTTATAAGGAGAAGTAATCCTTATATCCTAACAATCTGAAGATCAAGTCGACCTGTGAGACATTCGGATCTGTAAATGTAAACATATAAAAATAAATCAGCAGCAACCAAATGTAGTAATGCAGATAGGGATTAAAAATGTAATAAAACAGAAATAAACGGGAAGGTTGTACAGGAGAGGTAATGGAATAATCACTATTTTTGGGTCTGACTTTTCATGATAGCCAGGGTAGGGACAACGGTTGGATGTATTCCTTTTTGAAACATGAAGTAGGCTTGAGCTTTTGGGTCGCCATTGCTTCAGTTAATCCAAAATGTCTTGATTTCGCTCATTTTGGTAGGTTTCATCAGATCTTATACATGGCTTTGAAGGACTTTTCAAATGGAGGTAAATATTCATAATCCCCAGACGTTCTATTATCGAACTGTATACCCCTTTGTGTCCTCCCTTTGCTAACCATGCTGGATAGTGTTCCCGAAGGCGTTTTACAAGCGGACGCATGGTACACCCAATTATTTCGACTCCATACTAGAAAGTGAATTTGTATATGCTCGTGTGGAGTCGTGTGAGAAGATTAGTGGTTGTTAAAGAGTAACATCGAATCATTTGGATCAGAATTCCATAAGTTATTTGCAATTGGAGTGCTAATAGATTGTAGCCCAAAATTTATGTGGTAATATGTATAATTGTAATACCAAATTGAACACATATTACAAAGTTATTATGAATGACAACGAATGTGTAGTAATAAATCCTGATGAGTCATGTTTATATTAAATTCTATTCATATTGATTATAAACTTCAGATGAATGAATGATCATGTCAAGGACGGGGTTATAGGAAAAATCTTGGGGTAGAATTTTATGTGCGTTGTATGTGTCAGTGGGTAAGTTAACAGCTAAGTCTGAATAAGAAAACAAAAAGTGAGTTAATGCAAGCGTAATGACAAGGGGTAGGGAAATTTATCTGTACAGGATCGAGGGCCATATAAAAAAACTCCCTATGTAACAAGGTATTTATGAACTTGCAGACTCCACAACAGACCAGGGCGGTAATAGTGGCTTGGGGCAAAGTCAAACTATCATAGCCGAAATCGCAGTGGCCCTGAACGACTGATCAGAATTCAGGTGTAGAAAAGTCGCATAATCGTTGTAAAATAAACTAAAAAACATTGCTAACATATTACACTGTATAGTTATAGCTTATGTGTCTCAAGAATGCCTCCCAATCAATACACCGCTAATCAAAAGTTCATCAAGAAACACATGACCACGAAAGCAAAAAATGATTATTCTCTATCTTTAAATAAGAAGCTTTTATATGTACGACTGTAGTTCAAGGGTGACTCACCTAGTGAAATAATTGCTAGGAAGTTAAGAAAAACCCACTCAAAGAACTACTAATGCTGGTCAACTACAAGTCATCTTTTCCACGATCGATGGTGATTCCTCGATTGAAAGATGAAGTAGACTAGTCACTTCCAATTGAACCTACCAATTCAACTAAGCTTGTGAATGACTTATATTGGTCGCTGCTCTAGGAATTTGCTTTTTCGTGCTCGGGGACAACTAACAGTGCGAATAAATAAAAGGTGTAGCAACAACTCGATACCAGACCACCTGGTCCACTAAGCCGGTATTGGAGAATTCTTCTCTATCACCTACCGGGTACCAAATAAATTGCCAAAGGCATCCAGGTACCGAATACTCCAAAGAGCTGAAGCTGCTTCAGCTCACCTAAGACAACTGGTGGTCTATTTACAGAGGAAACAGGCCGAACCATGGGTAAGTTAAAGTATCATAGCCAAAGTCTTTGAAAAGTTGACCTTCAAGGACCGATCATATCATTCCAAATCCAATCATGTCTGCCTTTTTGCACTTGGAGAGGGTAGATACAGTATTCTGCTTATTTACTACGTACTTTTCTGTAAATCTATATTGTTAAGTAGCTGCCTAGCCCTAGGGTTATGGCGTTTAAGAATACGGTTTAAGACCTAGGGTTAAGGTTAGGTTTAGTCTGTCTGTCTGTCTGGATTCAACATAGAACTTGGCACCGAAGTGCAGCAGTTCCAGTTGCCACGTTCCAAATAGCACACAAAGGTAGACAAGAAGATGAGTGAAGAGAATCAATAGAGTTTGACAAGTATACGAGTGAAACAGAATGGTTAATGGTAGAAAGGAATATGAAAGATTACAGAAACTGAATACATCTGCGCCATTGACAACGATTTTGAGCCATATCACCTATTGTCTCCAGCCATTGATTCCTAGAGTCCCGAGGGCCCCAACCCGGAAGTCTGCATCTCCCTACTTGACTCAGTTTAACTGTCAAGGATTTCATGGATTGATGCCATGTTTTTGTTTGGCCACCACTTACCCTTTTCCAACCTACACCTATATCAGCTAGTAATGCCCGTCGGAGGAGGCGATGGTTAGGCATGCGCAGCACGTGACCTAGCCATTTCAATCTATGTGACTTTATAGCCTCGTCGATTGATTTTCCCTCTTTACCCAACACTACGCCTAACGTCAGCATTACTTACCTTACTAAACCACCTAACGTGAGACAGAGATCGCAGACATCTATGATCGAAAGCAGTCAACCTTTTCATGTCTTCAACTCGTATTGGCCATGTTTCAGAGCCATAGAGAAGGACGGAGCGAACTGATGAGCAGTACACACGTCCATTGGTTGATGGCCGGATGTCACGCCTACGCCAGAGATGGTGTAAGTCAGCGAAAGCAGCTCGAGCTTTTTGGATCCGTGCTGAGATTTCATCGCCAATCAGTCCGTTGGTGCTAATACAACTTCCCAAATAGGTGAAGTGGTCAACATGTTCTATCACTTCACTCCCTATCACTAAGCTAGGAGTTGACGTAGTCCAGTCCTGTAGCAGCATCTTGCATTTTTCAGGAGCGAATTGCATGCCAAACATACGAAGATTGCTGCTCAAGGTGTTCAGAAAACTCTGCATTTTGTCAGCATCCTCCCCCAACAGGACTATGTCATCTGCATATTCTAAGTCCATAAGACTACTCCCTGGTAACAAGTCGATTCCTAAGTCGTTACGTTCAGTAAAGGATGCTTCCATCAGGATATCTATGATGAAGTTAAACAGAAATGGGGAAAGTGGACATCCCTGTCGGACACCACTGGTTGTTACCAATTCAGATGACAATTCCCCCATAAGTTAGGTTTATGGTTAGAGTTATGAGTAGGTTGGAGGATAGTGTCATAAATACCAGTGTATCTCAAAGTACCATGACCTACTACAGTCACTAGCATGTATGGATATATGGCGCATAAACGATTTCTCCATAGATTATAGGTGTATTGACTGGGAGGCATTCTTGAGACACATAAGCTATAACTATACAGTGTAATATGTTAGCAATGTTTTTTAGTTTATTTTACAACGATTATGCGACTTTTCTACACCTGAATTCTGATCAGTCGTTCAGGGCCACTGCGATTTCGGCTATGATAGTTTGACTTTGCCCCAAGCCACTATTACCGCCCTGGTCTGTTGTGGAGTCTGCAAGTTCATAAATACCTTGTTACATAGGGAGTTTTTTTATATGGCCCTCGATCCTGTACAGATAAATTTCCCTACCCCTTGTCATTACGCTTGCATTAACTCACTTTTTGTTTTCTTATTCAGACTTAGCTGTTAACTTACCCACTGACACATACAACGCACATAAAATTCTACCCCAAGATTTTTCCTATAACCCCGTCCTTGACATGATCATTCATTCATCTGAAGTTTATAATCAATATGAATAGAATTTAATATAAACATGACTCATCAGGATTTATTACTACACATTCGTTGTCATTCATAATAACTTTGTAATATGTGTTCAATTTGGTATTACAATTATACATATTACCACATAAATTTTGGGCTACAATCTATTAGCACTCCAATTGCAAATAACTTATGGAATTCTGATCCAAATGATTCGATGTTACTCTTTAACAACCACTAATCTTCTCACACGACTCCACACGAGCATATACAAATTCACTTTCTAGTATGGAGTCGAAATAATTGGGTGTACCATGCGTCCGCTTGTAAAACGCCTTCGGGAACACTATCCAGCATGGTTAGCAAAGGGAGGACACAAAGGGGTATACAGTTCGATAATAGAACGTCTGGGGATTATGAATATTTACCTCCATTTGAAAAGTCCTTCAAAGCCATGTATAAGATCTGATGAAACCTACCAAAATGAGCGAAATCAAGACATTTTGGATTAACTGAAGCAATGGCGACCCAAAAGCTCAAGCCTACTTCATGTTTCAAAAAGGAATACATCCAACCGTTGTCCCTACCCTGGCTATCATGAAAAGTCAGACCCAAAAATAGTGATTATTCCATTACCTCTCCTGTACAACCTTCCCGTTTATTTCTGTTTTATTACATTTTTAATCCCTATCTGCATTACTACATTTGGTTGCTGCTGATTTATTTTTATATGTTTACATTTACAGATCCGAATGTCTCACAGGTCGACTTGATCTTCAGATTGTTAGGATATAAGGATTACTTCTCCTTATAAATTGCTGTGAGCAATAACTTACTGATTATTTAGTACTAACAAGTAGGTGGAATAACCATTTAAGTCAACGTCAATGTTAATATTTTCGGAGTCAAACAAACAGGTGCGATAAGTACGCCTATTTCTAAACCAGAGACACCTTCGCAGCCTCTGTCACCTTCTGGTGAGCCATGTCCACATCCCATTTATCAAGTTTTCAAATTTCAGAATCAGCTGCATTGGCTCGATGGATATACAATGCATAAACTTTCACATAAGAGCAGTATTTCGTGGTGCTACCAATCACGAAGACATACATTGAATGTCATTTGAATCAAAAGGCCTTCGTGATATTCTGGCAGCAAGTGAACTTGACTTCCATGTACTGTTGCATTATTCCGGAACATTCTCACACATTTGATATAAATACACACGTGTACAGTCTCGTTGACTGTGCAGAAAACAGAATTTTCTTCTTTGCAAATATCTATTTAAAAATTCCTAAGATTGAGTGTGTATTTTCCGTGATTGTGTAATTCTTTCACGTGGACTTTTTTTGACCAGTTTGATTGTTTATCTTGTTTAGTGGTATTTAATTGTCCATATGATGTCCGTAGTTTGCATTCTGATGAAATACTGTTCTTGGCTGTATTGTCTATTTTTATGTATGGATTGTACTTAACAATCAAAACTACGTGTAATCAAAACATTTCATAGCCTTGTTAAGTACACTACCTTGTTTTTGTCACTTTAGCACGCTTATATCACCAATTAAGACCATAGACCAACTTTTGTCTGAGGCTGAGAAGTTCAAGGGAAAAAGAATATTTGTTCTCTTCTCTGGGACGCCTTTGCCGGATGGAACCAATTGGTGTCCCGATTGTGTCAAAGGTTAGTATATTTGGTGTATCAAACTAAACCTGTTTTTCCGGTAAGCGTAATTGCTTTGGCATTCTGTCACTAAAGTATTCATTCATTTTAAAATACGGTTTGTAGGTAACGTTCTTGATGTTGTCTGATAACTTGACACACGTTTTGGAAAGCAACTTGCACTCACACTTGAGATTTGTGATCCATGCATAGATGGTTGTCTACTGATGAGCTACAATCTTGATCTATACCATAAATATAATAGAGAAGTAACGCTAATAATGTTGTCCAGAAGGGCGACGGAAGCTTCCTGAACAACCAACTAGCTCAGAAAACACATCTGATTGCAAACCATAAATATTTACTGTTTGTGCATCAGTAGTTTATGCTACTTCAGTAAAAATAACGACTACTGTCTAGATAAAAATAAGTTGTTTTATTATGCAGCCTCCTCATAAAAGACGTGATATGGCGGAGTATGCATAAACTCTGGTCTCTCGAAATACTCACATGCAGCCATGCGTCCACACCCTCTCAAGTAAGTCCTGTTCACTGGCAAATGATATTCTCATGAAAGTGGAAGGACAAATAGGAATGTTCGGCTTTACCACCGGACTAGTGCTTATGAATGCCTACCCAGGGGAGCTTGAAAACCTGATCTGGGCCCTATGGTGCATATGGATTTGAGAATCCGAAATAGTTGGATGAGGTGCAGATGTGTTTTAGTCACTTGCGTCTATGGGGACAAAACTCCTGACACTGCTTCATTGCCTTGTGGATTTGACTCTAAGTCAAAGACTCGAGGCTGGTACCTTGAAACAACCACCTGCTTTTATCCGGACATTAGGACAGTACCTTAACCCTCTTACAAGTTGTTAGAAGCAGTCAATAAGTTCGTGTGTTTGAATGGCTTAACAGTTGAATTCTTTAACCGTGTAGTTAAAGCCAGGATGACATTCCAACTTTGGTCACATATAGGGCCGCTAGTGTGACTGTCAAGGTTTTGAAATGATTCACTGAACGCACTCTTGTTATAAGTCTGCGAAACGTAACCTCTACGAGGTTGTCCGCTACAAAATTGCATGGTCGATCGTCGCTGCTGCCGTAGGATTACTTGCGTCCAACGGAAACTTGTCTTGGGACATTGGGAATCTTTTCTTTAAAAAAAGTGTTGTTATAGTGGAATACCGGCTTCAGTTTCTTGGAATTATGCTACTAACGTCAGCGTCTTCCTTACTGTTCAGTGGTGCTACTGCTTGGACAGGATGAAAAAAGAGGGATGGTTGGTCCGTTACGTGACCGAGCTCGATCGCTGCCCCACCGAATTCATACTGTTATCAGACAGTACCTCAGGGGTAAGATGTGAGTAGGTTGTAAAAATTTAAAGTTGGCTAGACCAAGGTGTGATTTTTATCCATAAAAGCAGATCTTAAGCAAAAATTTTGACTGACTTGATTAGTTGAAGCATGTGTTTCAAAAATAAATTTGCGGACACCCACTTCATTTCATAGTATTGTCTGAGGTAATGGTAGGTTTTAAATGATTAAGAGAAGATAACATCGGTTCGTACACTATCAGTTTCTGGTTTGATTTACATAAATAATTGTTTAGAATTCACAAAATGTTAGAAATCGCAAGTTGGAGATGTGCTTTGCTGTCCAACTATTTTACCAGTTTACTTCATGTTTACGATAATATGCATTTTCTCCGCCCATATTTTTTCTACTGTGTTCTAGCGGCCTGCTAGTGTTGTCAATTTGTTTGTAGTATTTTTATAGTCGAAAATATAACTGACTCAGTACATTTTTGCCAACCATTACTTTGTATAATTAGAAGAATTCCCGTATGAACTGACCGTTCTCTGACTAATGTTTCAAGATTACTTATTGCCACTAATATAACCAGTAGTTCTTCTAAATCGTACTTCTTTTATGTGGTTGTTTAAAAAATTACTTTTTAGGTGAGCCAATAATAAAGAAAGCACTGGAGAAATTACCAGAAAATGCTGTATTTCTGAAGGTTGAAGTAGGAGATAGAAATACGTATGTTTTCATATTCCTTTACTTTACTTTACTTTATCAGTTGGCGTGACCCAGAAAATGTATTTAGAACACATCCAAAATGTCGAATAACTAGCATCCCGTCTCTGATCGAGTTTAATACAGTAAGTTTCAATTTCGCATATAATTTCTAACATTTTCTCCAAACTGTAGATGAAAAGATTATCCGACAGTGAGGTCCTAAAACCTGGTCTTGTCGAACTTATGTTTGAGGATTAATTGCAAATCGCTAGGATCACATATCTTTACAACTTTTTCCTGGCAACTGATTTTGTTAGTCACTCCTATTTCTCAATAAAACTCCACAGTTAATGCATGGAAGCATTATTAGTGTGATTAATTTTCAAAGAGGCTTTGTTATGCTGCCTATTTTTGTATTGATTCTCAAATGATTACTAATTGTGTTTTTCCTTACCAATAAATACTGATCATTATTATTCAATCTTATGAATTATAAATTGAATTCACTTTGCATGGAATTTGGGTGGCGTGTGCCCCTGAATACCCTTTTCGCATTTTACTCAGTAGATGAAAGATTTGATCACTAGTCAGAACACTTCTGTTTAACTTCTGATTAACTGATATGAAAAATGATATCGTTTCGCGTTGGTTATTTCGTTACATTCGGTAAAAGATTATGATTATTAACTTGACGTGACGTGACTGTACTTGTCGACATCGGTTGTCAGAAAGCATCATCATGCGTGTAGTGCGTCGGTGGCACAGTGGTTAGGACTCTCGCCGACCATGCACATGGTCCGGGGTTCGAGCCCACGCCGACGCACACTTGATATCTATGGTTGGCCTGCGAATTTCGGGCCACCGATATCCACGCTGAAAAGTCCATACTTGTACCAAAAATACGGTGTGGAATCAAGCTGTAATCCAAAATAAAAAATAAAATAAAACTACAAATGTGTGTGTGTGTGTACAATTGTAGTGTTGGCAGTCGGCAAGAATTAAGGGCAACGGTACCATTATCCTCAATCAGGCCAACTGATTGTCATTTTTTCCAGCTGTATATTAGCTAATAATAATAATAATAATAATTTGCTTTATTCCAAAACACTACTTGTGATACAGAATGGAATTCTCAGCATTCCACTACATGCAGTATTCCATCCAGTTAGTACATTATCAATAAATAAAATTCTACATAGAATATGAGTAGTCTCAGTTAATTTCGACAGCAACATATGAGCATGTCGGTAGCAAAGCCAAAAGTGAACAGAATGTTTGAAGGTGTTAGAAAAGTAGATACTAGCACATTTACTAACGTAAGCGGTAACTAAAAGGTCGAGATATACAGAGTGCAAGAGAGCGAAGAAGAATATTTTAATAGAGTTTGTAAGGAAGAGAGAAACAAAACAGCACATAACAAAAGAGAGAGAAAACGTTGTACCTATAAATGATATGAGTTGGAAAGACGAGATCCAGTTGTTCTACTGACTATTTAATAAATTATAGGTATCACGCCTATTGCTTTCTTTATCGCACAGAATACGAGCTAAGTAGGGTAAGGTGAGTTTTTGTACTTGCTAGTGCTAGCATATGGTTTTCTATATAGGTTTCTGGTTTCTCCTGATGAAATACAAGGGGAGAGTTGTGAATGATTAGGGTGGTGTGAGTTAAATAAAATGGATTTAGCCCATTTTTTACATGAGTCCAAGTGCCTGTCGACCAGAATATTAACAAGCTGGTCAAGTGGCACGTTGCTTACCCTGCTGACAACCTTTAACATCCTACGTAATAAGATATAGTCCTTCTTCACTAACCTTGAAAAACTAAGAGGGAACAATAGAGAATAATAGGCAGGATGCAAGAGTTAACGAGTCGTAAGAGTAAGGGTTGGGTTATTCCTGAATATCTTAACTTCTTGATGTAGAAGATAAGACTGAATATTTTCTTAGAAATCATCAAGATGTGAGACGACCAGGAAAGATCAGCAGATAGAATGACGCCTAGGTATTTAATTTCCGACTTGGTTTCTATTTCAGTGCCATCTATGTTGTACACCTCATGAGTGCTAACCAGTTTGTTTAGGTCAGATTTATGCCTAAAGGTGAAATTGACCGTTTCACATTTAGAGGGATTTAAGGTAAGACCGTTTTCCTTGGATCACTGGCTGATTTCTGATAAAAAGCCATTTAGCTAAAAGATTATTGTTGGTGTTAATGTCGAATAATCAAATGAGAGCATAGTAAATTGCAACAACGGACCTGAAGAAGCATGCAGTCAGAAAACCAAGATTGTTAGTAATATTTTTGCGTACATTTAAATGGATTATTAATAATATTTTTTGTCTAGGTATTTCGCTGTTCTATAGTCTTTTTAAACCAGAATACTAGTTAACCATAATTCAGTGCTTAAGTAGATAGGAATTCATGAAGTAAACCATGGGCATATATTACAATTAGTGTGCAGTATGAAAAGTTTAGAGTAATTACAAGCTTTTTGTTATTTGCAAATAAGGATAAAATTCTAGTTTCGAAAGTAGATTGAAGGTGTTTCGGTGGTCGGAATGTATAGCAATCTCATGATAAACAGCTTTATATTGAACTCACAATTCTTCGTTAGTGAACGCAACTAGGAGTTCTTATCAATTGCAGCATTCGC
This sequence comes from Trichobilharzia regenti, assembly GCA_944472135.2. Taxonomy (NCBI): domain Eukaryota; kingdom Metazoa; phylum Platyhelminthes; class Trematoda; order Strigeidida; family Schistosomatidae; genus Trichobilharzia; species Trichobilharzia regenti. Next base: position 62,636,081 of record OX235270.1, read on the forward strand.
GTCTACAGGTTTCAAACTCACAGGATTTAATTTTTAGTCACAATCCTTTCGCCCATAATACTTTATTTGAACTTCAAGCTTGAACCATAAGGCTTGCGGTGATGATAAACGTTATCAGCAAAAATCACCTTTTCTTATTTGTTCTCTGACTTGGAATGTTATGTTAGATTTCGCATGTTTCCCACCCTTTATCGCAATAATTGCTGAAAACTTCAATTGCTTTGTTTTCAAGAAATGTTATTATCAAACATTTTGGGCACACTAAGTAACCAATCTTTTGACGTTCACTCTGCGGGCGGTTAAGAAGCCATCTCTTAAAAAGATTTTATCGCCTGTGTACTATAACAGTAGAGATCTGAGATAACATTACATATGATATATATATATATATATATATTTAAAGAAAGCATGGAAATGACACAACAAGTGTTTCTGTGTAGAGACGTGAAGGATGATTTTTATTCCTACAGTTTCCTTAATTTCATGAAGTTCAGTGGCTTGGATTAAAGTATTTCTACTTAAAAGAAAACATGAATATCGTTAACAAATCTCATTTAGCACTAATGTTATTATGTGTTTAGATTTACAAATACGCATTATTTGTTGGAAAACTTGACTGTTTGCTTTTCAACTTTATTCCTAGGCTAGAAACATTTTAGAGACTGATTTTCGTGGGAGGGCATACAAGCTCATCAGACAACGAACTCAGTTACCAAGAGGGATTGCAAAATATGTTTGATATACGATAACGTCAGCAAGGCTCCGTTAATAGTATAAAATGTGCAAAGCAGTATTCATTTCAAAAAGTGAGAAAGGACAGACTCATTGAGAAATATTCATCAGGAATCAAATTGGTTGATCCAAAAGTTGGTAGTGAAGATGGGAAAGTTGAGCATTTCAGCCTAAAAATCAGAAAAAGGGAGATTAAGCATTTGAAATATTTCCTACATGTCAATCTTTCCAGTGAAAGAAACATTATTCAAGAGGAAACTTCATAATATTTTGACTCCACACGAAGTAGTCCATAAAACGCAGCCTCTTTAAAGTAAGCATTAGAAAATAGCAGAATGTCTGCGTCAGAATTCATGATTCCTCTGTTGAAAGCTAGAAGGCGCCTCGAGGAATCAAACGATCTATCTTAATAGTAATTTGGGTCGGTGGAACAGCGGTTAGGATTCTCGACGACGATTCAAATGGGAAGGGGTTCGATCCCCGAACGATGCAGAGCTGATAACAATTGGTCGGACTGCAAAATTTGGGCGACCGATATCACATGCTGACAATTCCTTACTTGTAACAAAAAACACTGTGTGGTTTCAAGCTATAATCAAAATAAATAATAATTCCTAAGGGGAAACGTCATTATAGGAATCTGACACAACGACGGGTTCACAAGAAAAAAATTGAACAGGTTTTCATTCTATATACGCTTTTACGCGGGGTTCGACAAAGAAAATGAGAAAACGAACACGTAGCCACCAACATGTCCACTATTATCATCGTGCCAAAATTTCCTCAAAATTTACACAATTCAAAAAAAAACGTACAAGTTCATTATTACAAAAGGTTCAGTTAGCACTCCGATGTTAACTACGCGGAATGTGTCATCATCATATCGGTGTTGAATGAGCTTGATAAGTGTTTTCGGCACTGCAGACTGTAGGCTTGAAACAGTTTCCGAGTTACTTCACGGTCTGAGCTGTCGAAGGCCTTTTCAAAGTCGACGATGTTGACGTGCAGAGTTGACTGGCATTCTAAGCTCTGTTGATGTTTACTGTTGCAATTGGCTTCGTGCATGACTTGTTTTTTCTGAATCCAACCTGTTGCGAATTAAGTCTTCTATGCAGGACATGTTTTAGTCTTTCCAGGATGATGTGACTGCATATTTTGCTGTCTGTGGAGAGGAGCGAGACTCCAGGTGAGTTGTCGTCGCATAGGCTTTGACAGTTTGACAAGGTAGTGATGCGAGCATGTCCGTTGAAGTCACTGTATCCGTTTTCAGTACTTCTGTGAGGCGGTGGGTTGGAGGGGATTTGATGTGGTCATTCTGCTTTAGCGACTGGCTTTTTAAGAAACTTCATGGCCTTCAAGGCTTCTGTTTCTGCTAGAGTGTTGATGTTCGCCGGTAGTTTTCTGCGTCTTCTGGTGGTGTTTGTGGGAGAGTAGGTGGTGGTCAATTCAAGAGTCGTTTGAAGTGATCGATGGAGCGTTCGCTCTGTTCCACCTCATTCGTAATTGGCTTTCCATGACTACCTTTCACTGGCTTCATCTGAGTTGATCTCTTGCTGGTCAGCGATCGAAACGATGGTGCTTAGGAAAGCGAGAGAGATGACTTCCTTCAGATTTCTCCCATTGGTGGTGATTGTTGTTTTCTGTGGGTAGTCATGTGTCCTCATCACATCTGTCGTCTCTACGTTCACCTGAAGTGCCGTCTTCACTGTCTGTTATACCAGTTTGCTGGCTTTCTCTTGTACATCCTCGAGTTTGTGCGACACGAGACGTGAGTCATGCACGAAATCCAGATCTCCTAGAGTGGTTTTGTCAGTGCAGCGTTTTCCCATCTTCTCAGTCCTCACGGCCAGCCGAATGATTCAGTCCAGCACAATCGGCAGGATCATAGGTCATAATTGACAGTCATGTATTACTCTCATCTTCACTGCAAACGCTTCAGTGAGCTTTCCCTTGTCAACTACGCGGAATGTGTCATCATCATATCGGTGTTGAATGAGCTTGATAAGTGTTTTCGGCACTGCAGACTGTAGGCTTGAAACAGTTTCCGAGTTACTTCACGGTCTGAGCTGTCGAAGGCCTTTCCAAAGTCGACGATGTTGACGTGCAGAGTTGACTGGCATTCTAAGCTCTGTTGATGTTTACTGTTGCAATTGGCTTCGTGCATGACTTGTTTTTTCTGAATCCAACCTGTTGCGAATTAAGTCTTCTATGCAGGACATGTTTTAGTCTTTCCAGGATGATGTGACTGCATATTTTGCTGTCTGTGGAGAGGAGCGAGACTCCAGGTGAGTTGTCGTCGCATAGGCTTTGACAGTTTGACAAGGTAGTGATGCGAGCATGTCCGTTGAAGTTACTGTATCCGTTTTCAGTACTTCTGTGAGGCGGTGGGTTGGAGGGGATTTGATGTGGTCATTCTGCTTTAGCGACTGGCTTTTTAAGAAACTTCATGGCCTTCAAGGCTTCTGTTTCTGCTAGAGTGTTGATGTTCGCCGGTAGTTTTCTGCGTCTTCTGGTGGTGTTTGTGGGAGAGTAGGTGGTGGTCAATTCAAGAGTCGTTTGAAGTGATCGATGGAGCGTTCGCTCTGTTCCACCTCATTCGTAATTGGCTTTCCATGACTACCTTTCACTGGCTTCATCTGAGTTGATCTCTTGCTGGTCAGCGATCGAAACGATGGTGCTTAGGAAAGCGAGAGAGATGACTTCCTTCAGATTTCTCCCATTGGTGGTGATTGTTGTTTTCTGTGGGTAGTCATGTGTCCTCATCACATCTGTCGTCTCTACGTTCACCTGAAGTGCCGTCTTCACTGTCTGTTATACCAGTTTGCTGGCTTTCTCTTGTACATCCTCGAGTTTGTGCGACACGAGACGTGAGTCATGCACGAAATCCAGATCTCCTAGAGTGGTTTTGTCAGTGCAGCGTTTTCCCATCTTCTCAGTCCTCACGGCCAGCCGAATGATTCAGTCCAGCACAATCGGCAGGATCATAGGTCATAATTGACAGTCATGTATTACTCTCATCTTCACTGCAAACGCTTCAGTGAGCTTTCCCTTGTCAACTACGCGGAATGTGTCATCATCATATCGGTGTTGAATGAGCTTGATAAGTGTTTTCGGCACTGCAGACTGTAGGCTTGAAACAGTTTCCGAGTTACTTCACGGTCTGAGCTGTCGAAGGCCTTTTCAAAGTCGACGATGTTGACGTGCAGAGTTGACTGGCATTCTAAGCTCTGTTGATGTTTACTGTTGCAATTGGCTTCGTGCATGACTTGTTTTTTCTGAATCCAACCTGTTGCGAATTAAGTCTTCTATGCAGGACATGTTTTAGTCTTTCCAGGATGATGTGACTGCATATTTTGCTGTCTGTGGAGAGGAGCGAGACTCCAGGTGAGTTGTCGTCGCATAGGCTTTGACAGTTTGACAAGGTAGTGATGCGAGCATGTCCGTTGAAGTCACTGTATCCGTTTTCAGTACTTCTGTGAGGCGGTGGGTTGGAGGGGATTTGATGTGGTCATTCTGCTTTAGCGACTGGCTTTTTAAGAAACTTCATGGCCTTCAAGGCTTCTGTTTCTGCTAGAGTGTTGATGTTCGCCGGTAGTTTTCTGCGTCTTCTGGTGGTGTTTGTGGGAGAGTAGGTGGTGGTCAATTCAAGAGTCGTTTGAAGTGATCGATGGAGCGTTCGCTCTGTTCCACCTCATTCGTAATTGGCTTTCCATGACTACCTTTCACTGGCTTCATCTGAGTTGATCTCTTGCTGGTCAGCGATCGAAACGATGGTGCTTAGGAAAGTGAGAGAGATGACTTCCTTCAGATTTCTCCCATTGGTGGTGATTGTTGTTTTCTGTGGGTAGTCATGTGTCCTCATCACATCTGTCGTCTCTACGTTCACCTGAAGTGCCGTCTTCACTGTCTGTTATACCAGTTTGCTGGCTTTCTCTTGTACATCCTCGAGTCTGTGCGACACGAGACGTGAGTCATGCACGAAATCCAGATCTCCTAGAGTGGTTTTGTCAGTGCAGCGTTTTCCCATCTTCTCAGTCCTCACGGCCAGCCGAATGATTCAGTCCAGCACAATCGGCAGGATCATAGGTCATAATTGACAGTCATGTATTACTCTCATCTTCACTGCAAACGCTTCAGTGAGCTTTCCCTTGTCAACTACGCGGAATGTGTCATCATCATATCGGTGTTGAATGAGCTTGATAAGTGTTTTCGGCACTGCAGACTGTAGGCTTGAAACAGTTTCCGAGTAACTTCACGGTCTGAGCTGTCGAAGGCCTTTTCAAAGTCGACGATGTTGACGTGCAGAGTTGACTGGCATTCTAAGCTCTGTTGATGTTTACTGTTGCAATTGGCTTCGTGCATGACTTGTTTTTTCTGAATCCAACCTGTTGCGAATTAAGTCTTCTATGCAGGACATGTTTTAGTCTTTCCAGGATGATGTGACTGCATATTTTGCTGTCTGTGGAGAGGAGCGAGACTCCAGGTGAGTTGTCGTCGCATAGGCTTTGACAGTTTGACAAGGTAGTGATGCGAGCATGTCCGTTGAAGTCACTGTATCCGTTTTCAGTACTTCTGTGAGGCGGTGGGTTGGAGGGGATTTGATGTGGTCATTCTGCTTTAGCGACTGGCTTTTTAAGAAACTTCATGGCCTTCAAGGCTTCTGTTTCTGCTAGAGTGTTGATGTTCGCCGGTAGTTTTCTGCGTCTTCTGGTGGTGTTTGTGGGAGAGTAGGTGGTGGTCAATTCAAGAGTCGTTTGAAGTGATCGATGGAGCGTTCGCTCTGTTCCACCTCATTCGTAATTGGCTTTCCATGACTACCTTTCACTGGCTTCATCTGAGTTGATCTCTTGCTGGTCAGCGATCGAAACGATGGTGCTTAGGAAAGCGAGAGAGATGACTTCCTTCAGATTTCTCCCATTGGTGGTGATTGTTGTTTTCTGTGGGTAGTCATGTGTCCTCATCACATCTGTCGTCTCTACGTTCACCTGAAGTGCCGTCTTCACTGTCTGTTATACCAGTTTGCTGGCTTTCTCTTGTACATCCTCGAGTCTGTGCGACACGAGACGTGAGTCATGCACGAAATCCAGATCTCCTAGAGTGGTTTTGTCAGTGCAGCGTTTTCCCATCTTCTCAGTCCTCACGGCCAGCCGAATGATTCAGTCCAGCACAATCGGCAGGATCATAGGTCATAATTGACAGTCATGTATTACTCTCATCTTCACTGCAAACGCTTCAGTGAGCTTTCCCTTGTCAACTACGCGGAATGTGTCATCATCATATCGGTGTTGAATGAGCTTGATAAGTGTTTTCGGCACTGCAGACTGTAGGCTTGAAACAGTTTCCGAGTTACTTCACGGTCTGAGCTGTCGAAGGCCTTTTCAAAGTCGACGATGTTGACGTGCAGAGTTGACTGGCATTCTAAGCTCTGTTGATGTTTACTGTTGCAATTGGCTTCGTGCATGACTTGTTTTTTCTGAATCCAACCTGTTGCGAATTAAGTCTTCTATGCAGGACATGTTTTAGTCTTTCCAGGATGATGTGACTGCATATTTTGCTGTCTGTGGAGAGGAGCGAGACTCCAGGCGAGTTGTCGTCGCATAGGCTTTGACAGTTTGACAAGGTAGTGATGCGAGCATGTCCGTTGAAGTCACTGTATCCGTTTTCAGTACTTCTGTGAGGCGGTGGGTTGGAGGGGATTTGATGTGGTCATTCTGCTTTAGCGACTGGCTTTTTAAGAAACTTCATGGCCTTCAAGGCTTCTGTTTCTGCTAGAGTGTTGATGTTCGCCGGTAGTTTTCTGCGTCTTCTGGTGGTGTTTGTGGGAGAGTAGGTGGTGGTCAATTCAAGAGTCGTTTGAAGTGATCGATGGAGCGTTCGCTCTGTTCCACCTCATTCGTAATTGGCTTTCCATGACTACCTTTCACTGGCTTCATCTGAGTTGATCTCTTGCTGGTCAGCGATCGAAACGATGGTGCTTAGGAAAGCGAGAGAGATGACTTCCTTCAGATTTCTCCCATTGGTGGTGATTGTTGTTTTCTGTGGGTAGTCATGTGTCCTCATCACATCTGTCGTCTCTACGTTCACCTGAAGTGCCGTCTTCACTGTCTGTTATACCAGTTTGCTGGCTTTCTCTTGTACATCCTCGAGTTTGTGCGACACGAGACGTGAGTCATGCACGAAATCCAGATCTCCTAGAGTGGTTTTGTCAGTGCAGCGTTTTCCCATCTTCTCAGTCCTCACGGCCAGCCGAATGATTCAGTCCAGCACAATCGGCAGGATCATAGGTCATAATTGACAGTCATGTATTACTCTCATCTTCACTGCAAACGCTTCAGTGAGCTTTCCCTTGTCAACTACGTGGAATGTGTCATCATCATATCGGTGTTGAATGAGCTTGATAAGTGTTTTCGGCACTGCAGACTGTAGGCTTGAAACAGTTTCCGAGTTACTTCACGGTCTGAGCTGTCGAAGGCCTTTTCAAAGTCGACGATGTTGACGTGCAGAGTTGACTGGCATTCTAAGCTCTGTTGATGTTTACTGTTGCAATTGGCTTCGTGCATGACTTGTTTTTTCTGAATCCAACCTGTTGCGAATTAAGTCTTCTATGCAGGACATGTTTTAGTCTTTCCAGGATGATGTGACTGCATATTTTGCTGTCTGTGGAGAGGAGCGAGACTCCAGGTGAGTTGTCGTCGCATAGGCTTTGACAGTTTGACAAGGTAGTGATGCGAGCATGTCCGTTGAAGTCACTGTATCCGTTTTCAGTACTTCTGTGAGGCGGTGGGTTGGAGGGGATTTGATGTGGTCATTCTGCTTTAGCGACTGGCTTTTTAAGAAACTTCATGGCCTTCAAGGCTTCTGTTTCTGCTAGAGTGTTGATGTTCGCCGGTAGTTTTCTGCGTCTTCTGGTGGTGTTTGTGGGAGAGTAGGTGGTGGTCAATTCAAGAGTCGTTTGAAGTGATCGATGGAGCGTTCGCTCTGTTCCACCTCATTCGTAATTGGCTTTCCATGACTACCTTTCACTGGCTTCATCTGAGTTGATCTCTTGCTGGTCAGCGATCGAAACGATGGTGCTTAGGAAAGCGAGAGAGATGACTTCCTTCAGATTTCTCCCATTGGTGGTGATTGTTGTTTTCTGTGGGTAGTCATGTGTCCTCATCACATCTGTCGTCTCTACGTTCACCTGAAGTGCCGTCTTCACTGTCTGTTATACCAGTTTGCTGGCTTTCTCTTGTACATCCTCGAGTTTGTGCGACACGAGACGTGAGTCATGCACGAAATCCAGATCTCCTAGAGTGGTTTTGTCAGTGCAGCGTTTTCCCATCTTCTCAGTCCTCACGGCCAGCCGAATGATTCAGTCCAGCACAATCGGCAGGATCATAGGTCATAATTGACAGTCATGTATTACTCTCATCTTCACTGCAAACGCTTCAGTGAGCTTTCCCTTGTCAACTACGCGGAATGTGTCATCGTCATATCGGTGTTGAATGAGCTTGATAAGTGTTTTCGGCACTGCAGACTGTAGGCTTGAAACAGTTTCCGAGTTACTTCACGGTCTGAGCTGTCGAAGGCCTTTTCAAAGTCGACGATGTTGACGTGCAGAGTTGACTGGCATTCTAAGCTCTGTTGATGTTTACTGTTGCAATTGGCTTCGTGCATGACTTGTTTTTTCTGAATCCAACCTGTTGCGAATTAAGTCTTCTATGCAGGACATGTTTTAGTCTTTCCAGGATGATGTGACTGCATATTTTGCTGTCTGTGGAGAGGAGCGAGACTCCAGGCGAGTTGTCGTCGCATAGGCTTTGACAGTTTGACAAGGTAGTGATGCGAGCATGTCCGTTGAAGTCACTGTATCCGTTTTCAGTACTTCTGTGAGGCGGTGGGTTGGAGGGGATTTGATGTGGTCATTCTGCTTTAGCGACTGGCTTTTTAAGAAACTTCATGGCCTTCAAGGCTTCTGTTTCTGCTAGAGTGTTGATGTTCGCCGGTAGTTTTCTGCGTCTTCTGGTGGTGTTTGTGGGAGAGTAGGTGGTGGTCAATTCAAGAGTCGTTTGAAGTGATCGATGGAGCGTTCGCTCTGTTCCACCTCATTCGTAATTGGCTTTCCATGACTACCTTTCACTGGCTTCATCTGAGTTGATCTCTTGCTGGTCAGCGATCGAAACGATGGTGCTTAGGAAAGCGAGAGAGATGACTTCCTTCAGATTTCTCCCATTGGTGGTGATTGTTGTTTTCTGTGGGTAGTCATGTGTCCTCATCACATCTGTCGTCTCTACGTTCACCTGAAGTGCCGTCTTCACTGTCTGTTATACCAGTTTGCTGGCTTTCTCTTGTACATCCTCGAGTTTGTGCGACACGAGACGTGAGTCATGCACGAAATCCAGATCTCCTAGAGTGGTTTTGTCAGTGCAGCGTTTTCCCATCTTCTCAGTCCTCACGGCCAGCCGAATGATTCAGTCCAGCACAATCGGCAGGATCATAGGTCATAATTGACAGTCATGTATTACTCTCATCTTCACTGCAAACGCTTCAGTGAGCTTTCCCTTGTCAACTACGTGGAATGTGTCATCATCATATCGGTGTTGAATGAGCTTGATAAGTGTTTTCGGCACTGCAGACTGTAGGCTTGAAACAGTTTCCGAGTTACTTCACGGTCTGAGCTGTCGAAGGCCTTTTCAAAGTCGACGATGTTGACGTGCAGAGTTGACTGGCATTCTAAGCTCTGTTGATGTTTACTGTTGCAATTGGCTTCGTGCATGACTTGTTTTTTCTGAATCCAACCTGTTGCGAATTAAGTCTTCTATGCAGGACATGTTTTAGTCTTTCCAGGATGATGTGACTGCATATTTTGCTGTCTGTGGAGAGGAGCGAGACTCCAGGTGAGTTGTCGTCGCATAGGCTTTGACAGTTTGACAAGGTAGTGATGCGAGCATGTCCGTTGAAGTCACTGTATCCGTTTTCAGTACTTCTGTGAGGCGGTGGGTTGGAGGGGATTTGATGTGGTCATTCTGCTTTAGCGACTGGCTTTTTAAGAAACTTCATGGCCTTCAAGGCTTCTGTTTCTGCTAGAGTGTTGATGTTCGCCGGTAGTTTTCTGCGTCTTCTGGTGGTGTTTGTGGGAGAGTAGGTGGTGGTCAATTCAAGAGTCGTTTGAAGTGATCGATGGAGCGTTCGCTCTGTTCCACCTCATTCGTAATTGGCTTTCCATGACTACCTTTCACTGGCTTCATCTGAGTTGATCTCTTGCTGGTCAGCGATCGAAACGATGGTGCTTAGGAAAGCGAGAGAGATGACTTCCTTCAGATTTCTCCCATTGGTGGTGATTGTTGTTTTCTGTGGGTAGTCATGTGTCCTCATCACATCTGTCGTCTCTACGTTCACCTGAAGTGCCGTCTTCACTGTCTGTTATACCAGTTTGCTGGCTTTCTCTTGTACATCCTCGAGTTTGTGCGACACGAGACGTGAGTCATGCACGAAATCCAGATCTCCTAGAGTGGTTTTGTCAGTGCAGCGTTTTCCCATCTTCTCAGTCCTCACGGCCAGCCGAATGATTCAGTCCAGCACAATCGGCAGGATCATAGGTCATAATTGACAGTCATGTATTACTCTCATCTTCACTGCAAACGCTTCAGTGAGCTTTCCCTTGTCAACTACGCGGAATGTGTCATCATCATATCGGTGTTGAATGAGCTTGATAAGTGTTTTCGGCACTGCAGACTGTAGGCTTGAAACAGTTTCCGAGTTACTTCACGGTCTGAGCTGCCGAAGGCCTTTTCAAAGTCGACGATGTTGACGTGCAGAGTTGACTGGCATTCTAAGCTCTGTTGATGTTTACTGTTGCAATTGGCTTCGTGCATGACTTGTTTTTTCTGAATCCAACCTGTTGCGAATTAAGTCTTCTATGCAGGACATGTTTTAGTCTTTCCAGGATGATGTGACTGCATATTTTGCTGTCTGTGGAGAGGAGCGAGACTCCAGGCGAGTTGTCGTCGCATAGGCTTTGACAGTTTGACAAGGTAGTGATGCGAGCATGTCCGTTGAAGTCACTGTATCCGTTTTCAGTACTTCTGTGAGGCGGTGGGTTGGAGGGGATTTGATGTGGTCATTCTGCTTTAGCGACTGGCTTTTTAAGAAACTTCATGGCCTTCAACATTTCTGTTCCTACTAAAGAGACGAAATTCTGTGGACTCTACTTCTATCTACAAGTTCACCTGCAGCTGCGGTGACAATAGGTAGTGTCGTCGAAAAGAACATATTCCAAATGGCTAGTAAACCATATCGAAAATCCCAACGCGATTAATCTTAATAGAAATCCAGCATCATCCATTGCAAAACACTTATTAATGTCTGGTCACAAAATAAATATTAATGACTGTTTCACAATTATTTCACATAACTCTAATTCAAGGTTATTGAAGGTGATGGAAGCACTTTGGATTAATCACATACAGCCTAAACTGTGTGTACAAAAATCAATAGACTTCAATCTTCGCCTACCCTGGACTGCATGACCTATCTTAATATGATTGGTCATTAGTATGTACTTTTGTTTTTATTTAACTGAGTAAATTTCATGAACTTTATTTTATCATTGTTAACCATGTTAGTTATAAAGCGGTTGTAAAGAAACTACGAAATGATATCATCTCGCGAAATTTGTCTTCTTAATGCCTTGTTCAATTCAAGAGTCGTTTGAAGTGATCGATGGAGCGTTCGCTCTGTTCCACCTCATTCGTAATTGGCTTTCCATGACTACCTTTCACTGGCTTCATCTGAGTTGATCTCTTGCTGGTCAGCGATCGAAACGATGGTGCTTAGGAAAGCGAGAGAGATGACTTCCTTCAGATTTCTCCCATTGGTGGTGATTGTTGTTTTCTGTGGGTAGTCATGTGTCCTCATCACATCTGTCGTCTCTACGTTCACCTGAAGTGCCGTCTTCACTGTCTGTTATACCAGTTTGCTGGCTTTCTCTTGTACATCCTCGAGTTTGTGCGACACGAGACGTGAGTCATGCACGAAATCCAGATCTCCTAGAGTGGTTTTGTCAGTGCAGCGTTTTCCCATCTTCTCAGTCCTCACGGCCAGCCGAATGATTCAGTCCAGCACAATCGGCAGGATCATAGGTCATAATTGACAGTCATGTATTACTCTCATCTTCACTGCAAACGCTTCAGTGAGCTTTCCCTTGTCAACTACGCGGAATGTGTCATCGTCATATCGGTGTTGAATGAGCTTGATAAGTGTTTTCGGCACTGCAGACTGTAGGCTTGAAACAGTTTCCGAGTTACTTCACGGTCTGAGCTGTCGAAGGCCTTTTCAAAGTCGACGATGTTGACGTGCAGAGTTGACTGGCATTCTAAGCTCTGTTGATGTTTACTGTTGCAATTGGCTTCGTGCATGACTTGTTTTTTCTGAATCCAACCTGTTGCGAATTAAGTCTTCTATGCAGGACATGTTTTAGTCTTTCCAGGATGATGTGACTGCATATTTTGCTGTCTGTGGAGAGGAGCGAGACTCCAGGCGAGTTGTCGTCGCATAGGCTTTGACAGTTTGACAAGGTAGTGATGCGAGCATGTCCGTTGAAGTCACTGTATCCGTTTTCAGTACTTCTGTGAGGCGGTGGGTTGGAGGGGATTTGATGTGGTCATTCTGCTTTAGCGACTGGCTTTTTAAGAAACTTCATGGCCTTCAAGGCTTCTGTTTCTGCTAGAGTGTTGATGTTCGCCGGTAGTTTTCTGCGTCTTCTGGTGGTGTTTGTGGGAGAGTAGGTGGTGGTCAATTCAAGAGTCGTTTGAAGTGATCGATGGAGCGTTCGCTCTGTTCCACCTCATTCGTAATTGGCTTTCCATGACTACCTTTCACTGGCTTCATCTGAGTTGATCTCTTGCTGGTCAGCGATCGAAACGATGGTGCTTAGGAAAGCGAGAGAGATGACTTCCTTCAGATTTCTCCCATTGGTGGTGATTGTTGTTTTCTGTGGGTAGTCATGTGTCCTCATCACATCTGTCGTCTCTACGTTCACCTGAAGTGCCGTCTTCACTGTCTGTTATACCAGTTTGCTGGCTTTCTCTTGTACATCCTCGAGTTTGTGCGACACGAGACGTGAGTCATGCACGAAATCCAGATCTCCTAGAGTGGTTTTGTCAGTGCAGCGTTTTCCCATCTTCTCAGTCCTCACGGTCAGCCGAATGATTCAGTCCAGCACAATCGGCAGGATCATAGGTCATAATTGACAGTCATGTATTACTCTCATCTTCACTGCAAACGCTTCAGTGAGCTTTCCCTTGTCAACTACGCGGAATGTGTCATCATCATATCGGTGTTGAATGAGCTTGATAAGTGTTTTCGGCACTGCAGACTGTAGGCTTGAAACAGTTTCCGAGTTACTTCACGGTCTGAGCTGTCGAAGGCCTTTTCAAAGTCGACGATGTTGACGTGCAGAGTTGACTGGCATTCTAAGCTCTGTTGATGTTTACTGTTGCAATTGGCTTCGTGCATGACTTGTTTTATCTGAATCCAACCTGTTGCGAATTAAGTCTTCTATGCAGGACATGTTTTAGTCTTTCCAGGATGATGTGACTGCATATTTTGCTGTCTGTGGAGAGGAGCGAGACTCCAGGTGAGTTGTCGTCGCATAGGCTTTGACAGTTTGACAAGGTAGTGATGCGAGCATGTCCGTTGAAGTCACTGTATCCGTTTTCAGTACTTCTGTGAGGCGGTGGGTTGGAGGGGATTTGATGTGGTCATTCTGCTTTAGCGACTGGCTTTTTAAGAAACTTCATGGCCTTCAAGGCTTCTGTTTCTGCTAGAGTGTTGATGTTCGCCGGTAGTTTTCTGCGTCTTCTGGTGGTGTTTGTGGGAGAGTAGGTGGTGGTCAATTCAAGAGTCGTTTGAAGTGATCGATGGAGCGTTCGCTCTGTTCCACCTCATTCGTAATTGGCTTTCCATGACTACCTTTCACTGGCTTCATCTGAGTTGATCTCTTGCTGGTCAGCGATCGAAACGATGGTGCTTAGGAAAGCGAGAGAGATGACTTCCTTCAGATTTCTCCCATTGGTGGTGATTGTTGTTTTCTGTGGGTAGTCATGTGTCCTCATCACATCTGTCGAAAAAAAAAAAAAAAAAAAAAAAAAAAAAAAAAAAAAAAAAAAAAAAAAAAAAAAAAAAAAAAAAAAAAAAAAAAAAAAAAAAAAAAAAAAAAAAAAAAAAAAAAAAAAAAAAAAAAAAAAAAAAAAAAAAAAAAAAAAAAAAAAAAAAAAAAAAAAAAAAAAAAAAAAAAAAAAAAAAAAAAAAAAAAAAAAAAAAAAAAAAAAAAAAAAAAAAAAAAAAAAAAAAAAAAAAAAAAAAAAAAAAAAAAAAAAAAAAAATCAGTGAGCTTTCCCTTGTCAACTACGCGGAATGTGTCATCATCATATCGGTGTTGAATGAGCTTGATAAGTGTTTTCGGCACTGCAGACTGTAGGCTTGAAACAGTTTCCGAGTTACTTCACGGTCTGAGCTGTCGAAGGCCTTTTCAAAGTCGACGATGTTGACGTGCAGAGTTGACTGGCATTCTAAGCTCTGTTGATGTTTACTGTTGCAATTGGCTTCGTGCATGACTTGTTTTTTCTGAATCCAACCTGTTGCGAATTAAGTCTTCTATGCAGGACATGTTTTAGTCTTTCCAGGATGATGTGACTGCATATTTTGCTGTCTGTGGAGAGGAGCGAGACTCCAGGTGAGTTGTCGTCGCATAGGCTTTGACAGTTTGACAAGGTAGTGATGCGAGCATGTCCGTTGAAGTCACTGTATCCGTTTTCAGTACTTCTGTGAGGCGGTGGGTTGGAGGGGATTTGATGTGGTCATTCTGCTTTAGCGACTGGCTTTTTAAGAAACTTCATGGCCTTCAAGGCTTCTGTTTCTGCTAGAGTGTTGATGTTCGCCGGTAGTTTTCTGCGTCTTCTGGTGGTGTTTGTGGGAGAGTAGGTGGTGGTCAATTCAAGAGTCGTTTGAAGTGATCGATGGAGCGTTCGCTCTGTTCCACCTCATTCGTAATTGGCTTTCCATGACTACCTTTCACTGGCTTCATCTGAGTTGATCTCTTGCTGGTCAGCGATCGAAACGATGGTGCTTAGGAAAGCGAGAGAGATGACTTCCTTCAGATTTCTCCCATTGGTGGTGATTGTTGTTTTCTGTGGGTAGTCATGTGTCCTCATCACATCTGTCGTCTCTACGTTCACCTGAAGTGCCGTCTTCACTGTCTGTTATACCAGTTTGCTGGCTTTCTCTTGTACATCCTCGAGTTTGTGCGACACGAGACGTGAGTCATGCACGAAATCCAGATCTCCTAGAGTGGTTTTGTCAGTGCAGCGTTTTCCCATCTTCTCAGTCCTCACGGCCAGCCGAATGATTCAGTCCAGCACAATCGGCAGGATCATAGGTCATAATTGACAGTCATGTATTACTCTCATCTTCACTGCAAACGCTTCAGTGAGCTTTCCCTTGTCAACTACGCGGAATGTGTCATCATCATATCGGTGTTGAATGAGCTTGATAAGTGTTTTCGGCACTGCAGACTGTAGGCTTGAAACAGTTTCCGAGTTACTTCACGGTCTGAGCTGTCGAAGGCCTTTTCAAAGTCGACGATGTTGACGTGCAGAGTTGACTGGCATTCTAAGCTCTGTTGATGTTTACTGTTGCAATTGGCTTCGTGCATGACTTGTTTTTTCTGAATCCAACCTGTTGCGAATTAAGTCTTCTATGCAGGACATGTTTTAGTCTTTCCAGGATGATGTGACTGCATATTTTGCTGTCTGTGGAGAGGAGCGAGACTCCAGGTGAGTTGTCGTCGCATAGGCTTTGACAGTTTGACAAGGTAGTGATGCGAGCATGTCCGTTGAAGTCACTGTATCCGTTTTCAGTACTTCTGTGAGGCGGTGGGTTGGAGGGGATTTGATGTGGTCATTCTGCTTTAGCGACTGGCTTTTTAAGAAACTTCATGGCCTTCAAGGCTTCTGTTTCTGCTAGAGTGTTGATGTTCGCCGGTAGTTTTCTGCGTCTTCTGGTGGTGTTTGTGGGAGAGTAGGTGGTGGTCAATTCAAGAGTCGTTTGAAGTGATCGATGGAGCGTTCGCTCTGTTCCACCTCATTCGTAATTGGCTTTCCATGACTACCTTTCACTGGCTTCATCTGAGTTGATCTCTTGCTGGTCAGCGATCGAAACGATGGTGCTTAGGAAAGCGAGAGAGATGACTTCCTTCAGATTTCTCCCATTGGTGGTGATTGTTGTTTTCTGTGGGTAGTCATGTGTCCTCATCACATCTGTCGTCTCTACGTTCACCTGAAGTGCCGTCTTCACTGTCTGTTATACCAGTTTGCTGGCTTTCTCTTGTACATCCTCGAGTTTGTGCGACACGAGACGTGAGTCATGCACGAAATCCAGATCTCCTAGAGTGGTTTTGTCAGTGCAGCGTTTTCCCATCTTCTCAGTCCTCACGGCCAGCCGAATGATTCAGTCCAGCACAATCGGCAGGATCATAGGTCATAATTGACAGTCATGTATTACTCTCATCTTCACTGCAAACGCTTCAGTGAGCTTTCCCTTGTCAACTACGCGGAATGTGTCATCATCATATCGGTGTTGAATGAGCTTGATAAGTGTTTTCGGCACTGCAGACTGTAGGCTTGAAACAGTTTCCGAGTTACTTCACGGTCTGAGCTGTCGAAGGCCTTTTCAAAGTCGACGATGTTGACGTGCAGAGTTGACTGGCATTCTAAGCTCTGTTGATGTTTACTGTTGCAATTGGCTTCGTGCATGACTTGTTTTTTCTGAATCCAACCTGTTGCGAATTAAGTCTTCTATGCAGGACATGTTTTAGTCTTTCCAGGATGATGTGACTGCATATTTTGCTGTCTGTGGAGAGGAGCGAGACTCCAGGTGAGTTGTCGTCGCATAGGCTTTGACAGTTTGACAAGGTAGTGATGCGAGCATGTCCGTTGAAGTCACTGTATCCGTTTTCAGTACTTCTGTGAGGCGGTGGGTTGGAGGGGATTTGATGTGGTCATTCTGCTTTAGCGACTGGCTTTTTAAGAAACTTCATGGCCTTCAAGGCTTCTGTTTCTGCTAGAGTGTTGATGTTCGCCGGTAGTTTTCTGCGTCTTCTGGTGGTGTTTGTGGGAGAGTAGGTGGTGGTCAATTCAAGAGTCGTTTGAAGTGATCGATGGAGCGTTCGCTCTGTTCCACCTCATTCGTAATTGGCTTTCCATGACTACCTTTCACTGGCTTCATCTGAGTTGATCTCTTGCTGGTCAGCGATCGAAACGATGGTGCTTAGGAAAGCGAGAGAGATGACTTCCTTCAGATTTCTCCCATTGGTGGTGATTGTTGTTTTCTGTGGGTAGTCATGTGTCCTCATCACATCTGTCGTCTCTACGTTCACCTGAAGTGCCGTCTTCACTGTCTGTTATACCAGTTTGCTGGCTTTCTCTTGTACATCCTCGAGTTTGTGCGACACGAGACGTGAGTCATGCACGAAATCCAGATCTCCTAGAGTGGTTTTGTCAGTGCAGCGTTTTCCCATCTTCTCAGTCCTCACGGCCAGCCGAATGATTCAGTCCAGCACAATCGGCAGGATCATAGGTCATAATTGACAGTCATGTATTACTCTCATCTTCACTGCAAACGCTTCAGTGAGCTTTCCCTTGTCAACTACGCGGAATGTGTCATCATCATATCGGTGTTGAATGAGCTTGATAAGTGTTTTCGGCACTGCAGACTGTAGGCTTGAAACAGTTTCCGAGTTACTTCACGGTCTGAGCTGTCGAAGGCCTTTTCAAAGTCGACGATGTTGACGTGCAGAGTTGACTGGCATTCTAAGCTCTGTTGATGTTTACTGTTGCAATTGGCTTCGTGCATGACTTGTTTTTTCTGAATCCAACCTGTTGCGAATTAAGTCTTCTATGCAGGACATGTTTTAGTCTTTCCAGGATGATGTGACTGCATATTTTGCTGTCTGTGGAGAGGAGCGAGACTCCAGGCGAGTTGTCGTCGCATAGGCTTTGACAGTTTGACAAGGTAGTGATGCGAGCATGTCCGTTGAAGTCACTGTATCCGTTTTCAGTACTTCTGTGAGGCGGTGGGTTGGAGGGGATTTGATGTGGTCATTCTGCTTTAGCGACTGGCTTTTTAAGAAACTTCATGGCCTTCAAGGCTTCTGTTTCTGCTAGAGTGTTGATGTTCGCCGGTAGTTTTCTGCGTCTTCTGGTGGTGTTTGTGGGAGAGTAGGTGGTGGTCAATTCAAGAGTCGTTTGAAGTGATCGATGGAGCGTTCGCTCTGTTCCACCTCATTCGTAATTGGCTTTCCATGACTACCTTTCACTGGCTTCATCTGAGTTGATCTCTTGCTGGTCAGCGATCGAAACGATGGTGCTTAGGAAAGCGAGAGAGATGACTTCCTTCAGATTTCTCCCATTGGTGGTGATTGTTGTTTTCTGTGGGTAGTCATGTGTCCTCATCACATCTGTCGTCTCTACGTTCACCTGAAGTGCCGTCTTCACTGTCTGTTATACCAGTTTGCTGGCTTTCTCTTGTACATCCTCGAGTTTGTGCGACACGAGACGTGAGTCATGCACGAAATCCAGATCTCCTAGAGTGGTTTTGTCAGTGCAGCGTTTTCCCATCTTCTCAGTCCTCACGGCCAGCCGAATGATTCAGTCCAGCACAATCGGCAGGATCATAGGTCATAATTGACAGTCATGTATTACTCTCATCTTCACTGCAAACGCTTCAGTGAGCTTTCCCTTGTCAACTACGCGGAATGTGTCATCATCATATCGGTGTTGAATGAGCTTGATAAGTGTTTTCGGCACTGCAGACTGTAGGCTTGAAACAGTTTCCGAGTTACTTCACGGTCTGAGCTGTCGAAGGCCTTTTCAAAGTCGACGATGTTGACGTGCAGAGTTGACTGGCATTCTAAGCTCTGTTGATGTTTACTGTTGCAATTGGCTTCGTGCATGACTTGTTTTTTCTGAATCCAACCTGTTGCGAATTAAGTCTTCTATGCAGGACATGTTTTAGTCTTTCCAGGATGATGTGACTGCATATTTTGCTGTCTGTGGAGAGGAGCGAGACTCCAGGTGAGTTGTCGTCGCATAGGCTTTGACAGTTTGACAAGGTAGTGATGCGAGCATGTCCGTTGAAGTCACTGTATCCGTTTTCAGTACTTCTGTGAGGCGGTGGGTTGGAGGGGATTTGATGTGGTCATTCTGCTTTAGCGACTGGCTTTTTAAGAAACTTCATGGCCTTCAAGGCTTCTGTTTCTGCTAGAGTGTTGATGTTCGCCGGTAGTTTTCTGCGTCTTCTGGTGGTGTTTGTGGGAGAGTAGGTGGTGGTCAATTCAAGAGTCGTTTGAAGTGATCGATGGAGCGTTCGCTCTGTTCCACCTCATTCGTAATTGGCTTTCCATGACTACCTTTCACTGGCTTCATCTGAGTTGATCTCTTGCTGGTCAGCGATCGAAACGATGGTGCTTAGGAAAGCGAGAGAGATGACTTCCTTCAGATTTCTCCCATTGGTGGTGATTGTTGTTTTCTGTGGGTAGTCATGTGTCCTCATCACATCTGTCGTCTCTACGTTCACCTGAAGTGCCGTCTTCACTGTCTCTTATACCAGTTTGCTGGCTTTCTCTTGTACATCCTCGAGTTTGTGCGACACGAGACGTGAGTCATGCACGAAATCCAGATCTCCTAGAGTGGTTTTGTCAGTGCAGCGTTTTCCCATCTTCTCAGTCCTCACGGCCAGCCGAATGATTCAGTCCAGCACAATCGGCAGGATCATAGGTCATAATTGACAGTCATGTATTACTCTCATCTTCACTGCAAACGCTTCAGTGAGCTTTCCCTTGTCAACTACGCGGAATGTGTCATCATCATATCGGTGTTGAATGAGCTTGATAAGTGTTTTCGGCACTGCAGACTGTAGGCTTGAAACAGTTTCCGAGTTACTTCACGGTCTGAGCTGTCGAAGGCCTTTTCAAAGTCGACGATGTTGACGTGCAGAGTTGACTGGCATTCTAAGCTCTGTTGATGTTTACTGTTGCAATTGGCTTCGTGCATGACTTGTTTTTTCTGAATCCAACCTGTTGCGAATTAAGTCTTCTATGCAGGACATGTTTTAGTCTTTCCAGGATGATGTGACTGCATATTTTGCTGTCTGTGGAGAGGAGCGAGACTCCAGGTGAGTTGTCGTCGCATAGGCTTTGACAGTTTGACAAGGTAGTGATGCGAGCATGTCCGTTGAAGTCACTGTATCCGTTTTCAGTACTTCTGTGAGGCGGTGGGTTGGAGGGGATTTGATGTGGTCATTCTGCTTTAGCGACTGGCTTTTTAAGAAACTTCATGGCCTTCAAGGCTTCTGTTTCTGCTAGAGTGTTGATGTTCGCCGGTAGTTTTCTGCGTCTTCTGGTGGTGTTTGTGGGAGAGTAGGTGGTGGTCAATTCAAGAGTCGTTTGAAGTGATCGATGGAGCGTTCGCTCTGTTCCACCTCATTCGTAATTGGCTTTCCATGACTACCTTTCACTGGCTTCATCTGAGTTGATCTCTTGCTGGTCAGCGATCGAAACGATGGTGCTTAGGAAAGCGAGAGAGATGACTTCCTTCAGATTTCTCCCATTGGTGGTGATTGTTGTTTTCTGTGGGTAGTCATGTGTCCTCATCACATCTGTCGTCTCTACGTTCACCTGAAGTGCCGTCTTCACTGTCTCTTATACCAGTTTGCTGGCTTTCTCTTGTACATCCTCGAGTCTGTGCGACACGAGACGTGAGTCATGCACGAAATCCAGATCTCCTAGAGTGGTTTTGTCAGTGCAGCGTTTTCCCATCTTCTCAGTCCTCACGGCCAGCCGAATGATTCAGTCCAGCACAATCGGCAGGATCATAGGTCATAATTGACAGTCATGTATTACTCTCATCTTCACTGCAAACGCTTCAGTGAGCTTTCCCTTGTCAACTACGCGGAATGTGTCATCATCATATCGGTGTTGAATGAGCTTGATAAGTGTTTTCGGCACTGCAGACTGTAGGCTTGAAACAGTTTCCGAGTTACTTCACGGTCTGAGCTGTCGAAGGCCTTTTCAAAGTCGACGATGTTGACGTGCAGAGTTGACTGGCATTCTAAGCTCTGTTGATGTTTACTGTTGCAATTGGCTTCGTGCATGACTTGTTTTTTCTGAATCCAACCTGTTGCGAATTAAGTCTTCTATGCAGGACATGTTTTAGTCTTTCCAGGATGATGTGACTGCATATTTTGCTGTCTGTGGAGAGGAGCGAGACTCCAGGTGAGTTGTCGTCGCATAGGCTTTGACAGTTTGACAAGGTAGTGATGCGAGCATGTCCGTTGAAGTCACTGTATCCGTTTTCAGTACTTCTGTGAGGTGGTGGGTTGGAGGGGATTTGATGTGGTCATTCTGCTTTAGCGACTGGCTTTTTAAGAAACTTCATGGCCTTCAAGGCTTCTGTTTCTGCTAGAGTGTTGATGTTCGCCGGTAGTTTTCTGCGTCTTCTGGTGGTGTTTGTGGGAGAGTAGGTGGTGGTCAATTCAAGAGTCGTTTGAAGTGATCGATGGAGCGTTCGCTCTGTTCCACCTCATTCGTAATTGGCTTTCCATGACTACCTTTCACTGGCTTCATCTGAGTTGATCTCTTGCTGGTCAGCGATCGAAACGATGGTGCTTAGGAAAGCGAGAGAGATGACTTCCTTCAGATTTCTCCCATTGGTGGTGATTGTTGTTTTCTGTGGGTAGTCATGTGTCCTCATCACATCTGTCGTCTCTACGTTCACCTGAAGTGCCGTCTTCACTGTCTCTTATACCAGTTTGCTGGCTTTCTCTTGTACATCCTCGAGTCTGTGCGACACGAGACGTGAGTCATGCACGAAATCCAGATCTCCTAGAGTGGTTTTGTCAGTGCAGCGTTTTCCCATCTTCTCAGTCCTCACGGCCAGCCGAATGATTCAGTCCAGCACAATCGGCAGGATCATAGGTCATAATTGACAGTCATGTATTACTCTCATCTTCACTGCAAACGCTTCAGTGAGCTTTCCCTTGTCAACTACGCGGAATGTGTCATCATCATATCGGTGTTGAATGAGCTTGATAAGTGTTTTCGGCACTGCAGACTGTAGGCTTGAAACAGTTTCCGAGTTACTTCACGGTCTGAGCTGTCGAAGGCCTTTTCAAAGTCGACGATGTTGACGTGCAGAGTTGACTGGCATTCTAAGCTCTGTTGATGTTTACTGTTGCAATTGGCTTCGTGCATGACTTGTTTTTTCTGAATCCAACCTGTTGCGAATTAAGTCTTCTATGCAGGACATGTTTTAGTCTTTCCAGGATGATGTGACTGCATATTTTGCTGTCTGTGGAGAGGAGCGAGACTCCAGGTGAGTTGTCGTCGCATAGGCTTTGACAGTTTGACAAGGTAGTGATGCGAGCATGTCCGTTGAAGTCACTGTATCCGTTTTCAGTACTTCTGTGAGGCGGTGGGTTGGAGGGGATTTGATGTGGTCATTCTGCTTTAGCGACTGGCTTTTTAAGAAACTTCATGGCCTTCAAGGCTTCTGTTTCTGCTAGAGTGTTGATGTTCGCCGGTAGTTTTCTGCGTCTTCTGGTGGTGTTTGTGGGAGAGTAGGTGGTGGTCAATTCAAGAGTCGTTTGAAGTGATCGATGGAGCGTTCGCTCTGTTCCACCTCATTCGTAATTGGCTTTCCATGACTACCTTTCACTGGCTTCATCTGAGTTGATCTCTTGCTGGTCAGCGATCGAAACGATGGTGCTTAGGAAAGCGAGAGAGATGACTTCCTTCAGATTTCTCCCATTGGTGGTGATTGTTGTTTTCTGTGGGTAGTCATGTGTCCTCATCACATCTGTCGTCTCTACGTTCACCTGAAGTGCCGTCTTCACTGTCTCTTATACCAGTTTGCTGGCTTTCTCTTGTACATCCTCGAGTCTGTGCGACATGAGACGTGAGTCATGCACGAAATCCAGATCTCCTAGAGTGGTTTTGTCAGTGCAGCGTTTTCCCATCTTCTCAGTCCTCACGGCCAGCCGAATGATTCAGTCCAGCACAATCGGCAGGATCATAGGTCATAATTGACAGTCATGTATTACTCTCATCTTCACTGCAAACGCTTCAGTGAGCTTTCCCTTGTCAACTACGCGGAATGTGTCATCATCATATCGGTGTTGAATGAGCTTGATAAGTGTTTTCGGCACTGCAGACTGTAGGCTTGAAACAGTTTCCGAGTTACTTCACGGTCTGAGCTGTCGAAGGCCTTTTCAAAGTCGACGATGTTGACGTGCAGAGTTGACTGGCATTCTAAGCTCTGTTGATGTTTACTGTTGCAATTGGCTTCGTGCATGACTTGTTTTTTCTGAATCCAACCTGTTGCGAATTAAGTCTTCTATGCAGGACATGTTTTAGTCTTTCCAGGATGATGTGACTGCATATTTTGCTGTCTGTGGAGAGGAGCGAGACTCCAGGTGAGTTGTCGTCGCATAGGCTTTGACAGTTTGACAAGGTAGTGATGCGAGCATGTCCGTTGAAGTCACTGTATCCGTTTTCAGTACTTCTGTGAGGCGGTGGGTTGGAGGGGATTTGATGTGGTCATTCTGCTTTAGCGACTGGCTTTTTAAGAAACTTCATGGCCTTCAAGGCTTCTGTTTCTGCTAGAGTGTTGATGTTCGCCGGTAGTTTTCTGCGTCTTCTGGTGGTGTTTGTGGGAGAGTAGGTGGTGGTCAATTCAAGAGTCGTTTGAAGTGATCGATGGAGCGTTCGCTCTGTTCCACCTCATTCGTAATTGGCTTTCCATGACTACCTTTCACTGGCTTCATCTGAGTTGATCTCTTGCTGGTCAGCGATCGAAACGATGGTGCTTAGGAAAGCGAGAGAGATGACTTCCTTCAGATTTCTCCCATTGGTGGTGATTGTTGTTTTCTGTGGGTAGTCATGTGTCCTCATCACATCTGTCGTCTCTACGTTCACCTGAAGTGCCGTCTTCACTGTCTCTTATACCAGTTTGCTGGCTTTCTCTTGTACATCCTCGAGTCTGTGCGACACGAGACGTGAGTCATGCACGAAATCCAGATCTCCTAGAGTGGTTTTGTCAGTGCAGCGTTTTCCCATCTTCTCAGTCCTCACGGCCAGCCGAATGATTCAGTCCAGCACAATCGGCAGGATCATAGGTCATAATTGACAGTCATGTATTACTCTCATCTTCACTGCAAACGCTTCAGTGAGCTTTCCCTTGTCAACTACGCGGAATGTGTCATCATCATATCGGTGTTGAATGAGCTTGATAAGTGTTTTCGGCACTGCAGACTGTAGGCTTGAAACAGTTTCCGAGTTACTTCACGGTCTGAGCTGTCGAAGGCCTTTTCAAAGTCGACGATGTTGACGTGCAGAGTTGACTGGCATTCTAAGCTCTGTTGATGTTTACTGTTGCAATTGGCTTCGTGCATGACTTGTTTTTTCTGAATCCAACCTGTTGCGAATTAAGTCTTCTATGCAGGACATGTTTTAGTCTTTCCAGGATGATGTGACTGCATATTTTGCTGTCTGTGGAGAGGAGCGAGACTCCAGGTGAGTTGTCGTCGCATAGGCTTTGACAGTTTGACAAGGTAGTGATGCGAGCATGTCCGTTGAAGTCACTGTATCCGTTTTCAGTACTTCTGTGAGGCGGTGGGTTGGAGGGGATTTGATGTGGTCATTCTGCTTTAGCGACTGGCTTTTTAAGAAACTTCATGGCCTTCAAGGCTTCTGTTTCTGCTAGAGTGTTGATGTTCGCCGGTAGTTTTCTGCGTCTTCTGGTGGTGTTTGTGGGAGAGTAGGTGGTGGTCAATTCAAGAGTCGTTTGAAGTGATCGATGGAGCGTTCGCTCTGTTCCACCTCATTCGTAATTGGCTTTCCATGACTACCTTTCACTGGCTTCATCTGAGTTGATCTCTTGCTGGTCAGCGATCGAAACGATGGTGCTTAGGAAAGCGAGAGAGATGACTTCCTTCAGATTTCTCCCATTGGTGGTGATTGTTGTTTTCTGTGGGTAGTCATGTGTCCTCATCACATCTGTCGTCTCTACGTTCACCTGAAGTGCCGTCTTCACTGTCTCTTATACCAGTTTGCTGGCTTTCTCTTGTACATCCTCGAGTCTGTGCGACACGAGACGTGAGTCATGCACGAAATCCAGATCTCCTAGAGTGGTTTTGTCAGTGCAGCGTTTTCCCATCTTCTCAGTCCTCACGGCCAGCCGAATGATTCAGTCCAGCACAATCGGCAGGATCATAGGTCATAATTGACAGTCATGTATTACTCTCATCTTCACTGCAAACGCTTCAGTGTTCTTTCCGTTGTTAACTGCTCTGAATGTTGGATGGTCATATCGGTTCTCAATCTTGTTTTGATGTTTTTTTTGGTGGGTTTTTTCTGCTTTATTTTTCGTTATATGCGGTTTAATTTTTATATTCTTTTTTTCCTTTTTATATTTTTTTTGGAATTCCCGCTTATTTTTCTTCGCTGTCTATTCTTTTTGGATGTGTCTGTTGAGGAATCCCTTATTGCTTGCATTTTTATGTGAACTCGAGTGCATTTCTCATTCTATGTTGTGTCAATGGTGTGATCCATTTTACCACTCTTTATGAGTTTTTTATAATTTTTAATCCCGTGCTAGTAAATATAAATCCTTTTTTTCGTATTCACATTTCTGTAATATTTAGTAAATTATATTTGGAGAGTACAATGAAATTTTATATTTTAATCTGGCTGGACTCTCGTATTTGTGTCAAAAGGGGTATACTCTCTATCTGATCAGCGTCAAATGAGAGAAACCAGTATCCGATGTATTGATCCCCTCGATTTGATAAGCACTCTGTACTGATTGATGTGGTCGGCATTTAACTACTCATCTAAATAATCAGTAGTATGTAATTTTGCTGATAAGTACTTTGGTTTCCATCATTTTAGAACTAAATGTGGAAAGGTCATATGCGTTCGAATCAACCTGTTTTCACACATTACTTGTGCAGTAAAGAGGCAGGTTTAATCAGCGTTCATATGGAAACTGGGAAATATATGTAAATTGCATTAGCGTCTGATGCCTAAAATAATTAAACTTCGAAAAATTTAATAACGGCCAACTTTCAAAATGATCCTGCCATTATCTGAAATTTTCTGAAAGATTCTCAAAGTGAGCAAAAGTGAAAGTTTGGAAATATAAATGAATGGACTTATATGGAACACGATGCAGAATCTTAGTGACTGTATGTCACAAAGAATTTAATTACAAGTATTTGCAATTTATTCAGTCTAAAATAGTCTGGAAAGTTAATAATAAGAATTGAAGTTATTACAGTAATGTGGCAATGCTAGATGCCAAGCTATGCTTTTGAAGTGAAGACTGTGGTATGATAAGGTTGCATACTGTCACCGATGATCTTCTTAATTGTAATGAGACTTATCATTCGGCTGGCTGTGGGAAGCGAGTAGATTTGAATACGTTTGGAAGATAACAAGACTCTAGAAGACCTGAATTGTGCATATGATTTATGTCTAATGTTACATAAACTCGAAGTCCTGCAGGCGAAAACCAACAAGTTGGGATCAGAAGCAGAGAAAGTAGGACTTCAAGTGAACATATGGAAGAAAATTTGGGAATGGTCACTTCGCCTATATATATATATATATATATATATATATATATATATAGTGATCCCATATTCCCCCATTCTATTCTTAAGTGCATAGGTAGCTTGCCAGTTAGTACACATCCGTAGAAACTCAAAAACATTGACGTCAGCCTACTGAATAGTTGATTCGACCCACTTACCACAACTATCATTTAAAGCTACTAACTAATGGAACTAACGAATAAGGTGCTGTAAAGTTTGAGCAAGTTTATTTGCACTGATAAGTGTTATAAACTTTCCTTCCCTATTTTCAGTCACTAGTTTAATAATTTACTTAATGCATTAGCAATTTGTGATACCTGCCGATTCGTGATAACTCCTTCCCTCTAGTTGCATTGATCTGTGAAACAAATTGCTATTGAAGTCACTTTTCTGAAAACCTTTAAGTTAATTGCATGTTTGCATTGATTTATATTTGGTTGTGTAGGTTTCTGTTGTGTAATAAGTAAGTAGTCAATACCACTGGTATGGGAAAACTATATCCAGGATTTGTGATATAGGCACTCTAGAGTAACAAACTTCTTCATGGAAACTTATCTGTCCTTCAGGAAAACATGGTTTAACTAGTAGACCATTATAATTACAATAGATATTCGTCTTTTTCCCTCCGTTGGTGAATGAATATCATATGACTTTAACGATTACTAACAGAAAGTAGTGTACAAAAATTATGAACGGACATATTCACTTGTTTATCGACTAAGTATTATTTCTTCAAGAGACAGTTTGAAGGGAGTTACGCGAACTCCACTAATCCCCCTGTTTTGCCATTACTAATTAATAGTCAGTATTTGGTGCGAATCAATTCAGTTTAAGCCTACAGATTCTGGGTCCTATCTTAAAGATTTCATAATTCAAGAGTGTATTCAGTGGTTTATATTTCCGGTTGATAGTGTAGATTTACTTTATACACCTTGATGTTCATTGGTTATTCCATTTATCTTAAAGTCACTAAGAGAGACATGCTTAATTGCCAGCCCCCCCTTAAAGCCAATTCTGAAGTTATTTTCTAACTAAATCTAATACTAGTAAAAAGGCATGATGATAATAATAATGCGTATAATGGACACATTATTAGTTTAAGTATTGTCAGTTAACACTAACGAAAAATATTCGCTTCTAATATATCAGCTTGTTACATACCATCAGTTCACATGAATAAAAGTACTCTGTAGCTTTGTGAAACTTATTTATGGCCACAAATTGGACACATTCTACTAGTATGAAAAGTACATTTGTATTTGTACATTGCTGAGGACAAAACTAGTTTTAAGACTCCAAGTCTCCATAAATCTGAAAAACAGTAATTTTTCAAAATGTGTCTAAAGCACACACGAAATGCATTCTTCATTGCTTATTGTACTAAGGTCTAGCACTTTAAAAGTAAAATATATATACGCTATACAAAATGAAATCACTAACTGCTGTTTTTCTAAGAATCAGTTAACAGTTTTATCCTAAGTTCAAGGTAGCTTTATAAAATAATCACGTATCACATTCAGTATAAGCCAATGATAGAAAGTAATTAGAAAAACGACTGATTTTTACAATTGTGCTGAAATTACTATTGAACTTTTTTGTACTGCTGGATATCATCACCACTATCTAGTATGCTTAAATAAGAAAGTGGAAGTGAATCAAGTGATATTTTCCATCATGTGATAACTATTGTAATAGTGATTTAGTTTAAGGTTATTGAACTGCATTTTGATTGGTTGAAATATAGCGGTTAAAAATCTTTCATACATATATTATACTAATAAACTGGGTCCAGTATTCAGAGTTATCTTACCCGGAAGGATAAATAGTACATTTGCACATAAACACTGCAACAGCAATGTTATGGAATAAATTTGTTCTCAATCAATACAACCGATTATGTTATAATCTCCTTCAGAGTTATTATCGTCAGCCTGATTTATTTAGGATTAAACCGGCAATAACATCGTACAATGTAAGAGTACGCTGCATGTGTAGTGGATCGAATAGCATTCAGAATGGTATAAATACACAACCTGAAGGTCCTGATGCAGATTTTATTCACAGACACATAGGATCTTCTAAGGAGGATATTAATCACATGCTCAAAGTTTGCGGCTTTAATGTAAGTGCTTGCATGGCGTGCATGAGCTACACTTTATTGAATTTCTTATAGTCTGTCGGCAGTCATAATAACTGGATGACAGGTTTTTTGTAGTTAGTTTTTTTTTAACTTGACAATATAAGTGTGCTCTCTGTCTAATTACCTGCATAACTTTACTTCTATGTGTCACATATATCCAAAAGTTTAATAAAAACCAGTCTCTGTTGTGTAGAAATAATGGTAGATTTGTATTGAAGGCGATTCTACGTCTGATGTTGAGACGTAGATGTGCATTGCACAATTAACTGATGCAACGAAACAAAAAGTGTTTTCAATCATACAAAAATAAGTGTCTTCCCCATTCACTTCACCACCTTATTAAGGGGCGATTCTTACAATGTGCTTAACCAAATGTTTATTCCACTAACAAGTTTGGCAGTTATTTTTATGAGAATTATCTCATTTCCGATTTACTGATTATGATGTTAGAAATATTTTTATGGGAAATTCTGGTGTTTCATGAATTCCTTGATATTTCTCTCAGGTAAAATACTAGTTCTAGACTTTTGGTGTGGTTTTGTTCTCTGAGCTGGATGGTTAGTTTGCGAAGCTTTCATCACCTTACTGGGTGACATCTTCAGCGCATACTTCAATTTGAAGTGAGCTTTTAGATTTCTCCACGAGTTTATTAATCATCCCTCCTGGTGACCTTGGACGTGATTGGTTGTTTATGTGTGTTTTCACACCTTCTAGGTTACTTGTATTGGAACTGATTGTTTCTTTGACTTGAACTTTGACCCTTTTTGTGTGAAGTTTCTTTCTTATTGGTTGATAAATTTTGTCTATCTCGATGTGTCTATTGATTGATGATTCACTGGAATGCCAAGCTTCTAAAAATTCTCTAGCATTCTTGTTATTTCCTTTGTCTAATATTTGAACGTTGTCCCAGTCGAATTGATGTCCGTGGTTGTCTGTGTGTAGTGAAATGAGGGAGTGGATATCATGTCTTTTGACGGCTAGCTTATGTTCGTGGATACGAAGACGAAGGGGACGTCCACTTTGGCCAATGTAGTGTTTTTCGCAGTTGTTACAGTTTATTTTGTAGATGATGTTGGTTTTGTCTTCTTTCGCTGTTGAGTCTTTTGGTTGACATAGAATTGAGTGCAGCGACTTTGTTGGTTTGTGTACGACGTCAATTCCTAAAGGTTTGAAGAGTCTTGTAGTGATTTCTGAGATATCCTTTATATATGGTAAGGCGATTTTCTTTGTGTTTTCCTTGGTGGCTTTTGCTTTGGTAGGTTGGCTTGGGGGTATATGTCTCTTGATGAAATTCCGTGGATATCCATTCTTTTGGAAGACGTCCATGAGATACTTTTCTTCAATTTTTCTTAAGGTGGGAGTGCTGCAGTGAGTCCTTGCTCTCTTGAATAGTGTTTGTATGCAGTTCCTTTTGTGTGCTATTGGGTTGTTGCTGTTGTAATTCAGTATTTGGTCTGTGTGAGTTGATTTCCTATAAACTTGAGTTTCTAATTCTCCTGTAGTTGTTCGCCTGACTAAGACGTCCAAAAATGGTATTTTGTTCTCGGATTCCTCTTCTCTTGTGAATTTGATGTCGTTGAAGACGTTGTTTATTAAGTTGTGAGTTTTATCTAATTCGTTTCTTTTGATTATTACAAATGTGTCGTCGACGTAGCGTATCCAAATCTTGGGTTTGATCTTTGGTAGAATTATGTTTTCGAGTCTTTGCATCACTGCTTCTGCAATCAAACCTGATATTGGCGATCCCATGGGTGTTCCTTTGACTTGTTCATATATTTGGCCGTTGAATTGGAAGTATGTTGTTAGGCATAGATTTATGCATTCCATCCAGCTTGTGTGTTGCATTTTTGATTGTTGTGGAAGTTGTTCGTCGTTGCTAAGTAATTGCTCCATGGTTTCTTTTGCTAGTTTTTGTCCGATAGAGGTATATAATGCTGTCACGTCGAAGGATACCATTATTTCTTGTTCATCTATTTGGATGTCTCTGATTTTCTCTAGGAATTGGATAGCAGAGTTGATGGAGTGATCACAAGATTCCGTTAGGTGTTTTAGTTTTCTGTATAATTCCTTGGACAAATTATATGTTGGAGTTCCTGGGAGTGATACAATTGGTCGTAACGGGATATTTGCCTTGTGTATTTTGGGTCTGCCGTAGAATCGAGGTAGGACTGGTCCATTGGATTTCATTCGCCATTGGTCTTGTTTTGTGATCTGTCCAGTTTTGCTGAGCTTGTTTAAGGTCCTTTGGATGCGGTTGTCCAATGTTTGTATGGGATTTGTTGGGAGTTGTTGATATACATCTTCATCTTTGAGTAGTTCTTCAGCTTTCTTGGTGTATTCTTCTCTGTCCATGACTACTGTTGTTCTTCCTTTGTCGGCTGGTAAAATGACGATGTCCTTCCTATTTTTCAGCTTTTTGAGGGCCTTTAGTTCTTGAGAGTTGAGTTGTGTGTGTTGTCTTTTCTGTTTGACCATTGGTACAATTGTTTGGCGTATCTCTTCCTGTGTTTCCTCGTTCAAGTTTGATGATTTGAGTAATGATTCAAGGGCAGCGAAGAAATCAGTTTTTGAAGCATCTCCGGTGTTGTAGTTTAATCCTTTTTGTAGTAGTTGTTGTTCCATTTTTGATAGTGGTTGTTTTGATAGGTTGACTACGCAGTCTATGGGCGTATTGTCTGGTTGTTGTTTTCTAATCTTGGCTAGCTTGGTTTTGAGGACTCTTCGTCTTTGTTCTCTGTGTTTTCCACTTGACAGTGTAATTGCGGTGATCAGCGTTGACAGGTGTTCTTGGTTGAGGGTTTTCTCTAATTTTGCTTTTTGGACATCTATTATTTGTTGATATTTGTTGATCCGATAATGTGCGTCCGTAATCATTAATTTGACCATTCGTCTTCCACATTGTTCGGCCAATTTCCATCCCATTCCATTAATAAACTCGTGGAGAAATCTAAAAGCTCACTTCAAATTGAAGTATGCGCTGAAGATGTCACCCAGTAGGGTGATGAAAGCTTCGCGAACTAACCATCCAGCTCAGAGAACAAAACCACATCAAAACCATCCACCTGAGCTACAAATCTCCTCTATCATATCTACTAGTTCTAGACGTCCATCAGTGAATTAATTATCCTCACTTCTCTGATAATTATTTATTCATTAGGTGTTGATAGAAACTGATAACAGGCTTACTGAATGAATCACTTTAAGAGTTTCTGGTTCCTTCTGTCTTCAGACGATCAGTGTTGAATTAGTTTTATCGCATATTCGTAAAGAAAATCTCTAAGGAGATTCCCCATATCGGTTTCTTACTTGATAAGATTATGATTGCCGTATTATTTTGTATATTTTCTGACCTGAGTAGCAATCAATGCATTGGATCACTTAGTGTCTTCCCAAGTGTCCATTTATTTATTTCGTTGCTTTACTGTTCAAATTATAAAAATCCTCATTTGCATGATGCAGTAAGAAGTTTAGCAACATATAAGTGAACTTCTCGTCCTACTGTGACCACTGAACTCTCTGACCTGGCCATTGAGAGTGGAAGACATGAAAAGATTAGCTGTCTTTGATCATAGGTGCCTGCGTTCTATCTCCCATGTGAAGTAGTGGTATAATAAGGTGAGCAATATTGAGGTTAGGCCTCGGTCTAGTGGTAGGTTAGGAGGGGTGATCAATGGACGAGGCTGTGAAATTACATCAACTGAGATGGTTAGGACATGTGTTACGTATGCCTAGTCGTCGCCTTCCTCGACGGACGGTCAATGTTAGCTGATACAGGGGCAGGCTGGAAAAGAACTAGCGGCGGTCAAACCAAAACATGACTCCATCAGTCAATGAAATCTACAACAGTTAGTTTAATCCAGTCACATAGGAAGGTGTAGACTTCCTGGTTGGGGTTCTTGGGACGGTAAAATCCAATGGTTGGAAACAATTGGTGATATGGTTCAAAATCATTCTCAATGGCGCTGATGCATACACTCCTTGCGACTTATAATTTCCAATGAAAATATATTGTTCTTTATTATTACTATTCCTTCGTCTCATATCTCTGTTTACTGTCTCTATTTTGCATTTCTTCTACTTTCTTCTGTTGGTTTGTGTACTACATGGAGTGTGGCGACTTGAAAAGCCGCACATTGGTGCAAAGTTCTTTGTCGAAGATAGAAAGAAAGAGAGACTCTGATTTATAAACTTGTGATTAATACGCAATTACTAAATTTTAATCCCTTCTATACTGTTATCTATTTATGAATGTAGAAAAGGCGAATTAAGTCATTGATCGGTGCTATTTGTCCTAGACATTAACTTAACCTTCTTCAACCTGTGGCTGTCACGGATTACATAGCACTATACGATAAATAGACATTCGTAAAAGTAGCGCACATTACACTAATACTGCTACCCTTACTGTAACAGTGACAACTATTCATACTCTTTATGGTTGATAGCTGAAACAGTTCATGATTCATTCGACAACCAGTAACAGACTTTATTATTAGCTAATAAGGTACAGATAAGTGTCTAAACGTAGTTGACCTTTTATTGAAGTCCATTATTGTCATAACTCTAATATTTGTAAACGGCGCATTAATATGTAGAAGAGAAACGATATGTGTCATTAGATTCTAGCAACCTAACGCCAATCACAGTGCACTTTGATAACAAGTATTCCAGCAGGATAGTCACACTGCATGCGTATAGGTGACCAGTGATAGTGACAGCATCTCTAAAATAAAGTTTCTTAATGCATTACTGAGTGACTCAAGTTTGCGTTATTAGTCCCCTTAAGTGTGCAGACAAGCCTTGATATAGAATGCCAAAAATGATTAAATAAAAGTATGGGGCTCTTCATATATCACTTACTGTCACCTGCCATCACAATTGCAAAGATGAAAAAACTTCCGATTTAAACTTTTCTGAAAGAACTAGAAAATTTCTTGTGCTTACATTTAGTTGAGTTAATTAGAGGTTGCATGGAGGATTTAATCATGAGCTGACATCAGTTAGAGAACCACTGGATTAAATCCTCCATGCAATCAAACAAAAATCCCTACAAAACCAATACTTGAAAATTAATTAGAGGTATCAAGTTTAAATCTGTCGAAACACTGATAAGCGATTAGTGCCAGTTGGATAATTAAGGTGAGGAATGATAAGGAAACAAGAATCAAGGTTTACTGAACCTCAGAGTTTCATTCGTTGCACAAAGAAAGACATATGAGTGAGAGACATTTATGTCTGCTGAAAAGACAGTTACCCGTGTTTCAGTCAGGTCATTGGGTTGTTGATCATATTGGTTCAGAATTGCAGCATAATGTGAATCACACAGTCCACTTTGAATTATCTCTCAGAGATTGCTAATATATTTATACTGTAACACTGTCTACAACCATGGATCCATAAGCTTAACCTGGTACACAGAGAATCAGATGAAGAGTAAATATTATCTAAAGTTTATCAGATGTGAATCATCAAAAACTATCTGTTGAACTCGGTCTGTAGTTTGTTCAGTGGTCTTCTAAGTCTGTAAACTTGTTTCTGTCTACCTGTTTTTCCAATGCTAAAAGAACGCAAAATTGATATTTTGAAGCAGGTTACAACTACTCCCTATCCACTCAACGGTTAGTTCATACTGTTGGATTATATGTACACAGATACGAAATGAGTAAGATTTAGTTGTGTAGTGTTTCGCTGCTTTAGTTCCCCCTTTGGTTCTTTTTACTGTCTGGTAATATATGTCAAAGTATATCTACAATAAGTGTGCTGCTAAGTTATTTTTCTTCAATAATAAATAATTTTTAAGACAAAACAGAGTGTTTTAAACAGCATAAACTAGTGGATTCACTTTTGTGAATTAACCGTTCAATCGAGCCACATAATTTGAAACTGGGGGAGAGACATGTTTTACTCAAACAGAACTATCGCCTTGACCATAGAGCAATGTTAGTTCAAATAGGATTAAACTAATAAAGAGTTATAGGCAGTTAGACAGAAACACGGTATCGACACCTATGAAGTCTTTAATTATTGGTCTGAACCACAAAAGTAGGTGTTAGACATGCTAAGATTGGAGAATGTCAGTGAAACACTTCTAAGTCGGTCGCATTGATGTAGATATATTCATTTCTTGTAATTACTGAGATTCTGAAAATCTTGCCTAGTCTTCATGTGATTGTTCTTCTTCCAATGTACCTTTGTTCAATATATTTTTTTTCTCTGCTGTTCTGTACAACTTTCCAAGGTGTTATTACCGGATTAATCACTTATTAAATCGCAAACATCTGTAGTACAAAATATAGTAATTCTTTTAGTAATTTGTTACCTTTAGTGGAAGTGAACAAAGTCAGTGCTGATAAACGATATATGTTGAGATTAAGAAAGGCAGATATAGAATCTACACTGAAATGCAAAGACTTGTAGCCAGATTACATTCATCCCATGTGTGAATTTTCGAGTACTCGTTAGTTTAGTCAATACAGACTGAATCACTCTTAATCGAAAAAAAACAATAAAGAGAAACTTAAAAAATTACACTAAATTTTTGAAAGGGTAAGATCCATAGGACCATGAATTTAGTTCTCAGTAGTGAAATGGTTTTCGTACATAAATTTCGTTTACTGGTAGAAGTTGAACACGTGATATTAGATATCTAAAAATCGTAGCTACTTTAATTCACATGAATGCAAACTAATTAAAACCATCTACTTGTTACACAGTACGAACGTGTTAGCAAATTAACGTGAACTTTATTTAACTGCATTTACACAAACTATAAATCAGCTGACTGAACTGTTTCGACTAAATTATTTTTCACCGCTGAAGTCATTTAAATACGCTTATCAGAAAACGTGAGGCTATGGATATTAAAAAGATTGATAGTGCACTTAACCTGGAATCTTCAAGATTATATAAGGATATAATCTTAGTGAAATCCCTCTTGCTTACCGATGGACAGGGTAATCATTTGAGGAGAGTTTCTTCAAAGACTCCTATCAGGAAGAATGAATAATATCTAGCTAAGTTTAACTGTGGATTTCTTTTTAAAATTAGTGCATAAATATTGTAAAAATGAGTTTAAATCAGATTGCCCATTACAGTCCTACAGGAGGTCAATCGCAAGCCCGAATAGCTCAGTGGTAACGTTTCTGACTGCAGCACTGGGTGACGCAGGTTCGAATCTCAGAAAAGATATGATTTCCTTCAAGGTTGCAGATACGCCTTGCTGACTGGTGAGTGCCAGCTAGCACGAAACCTAGGTGCAAGGCTTCCTGTGGCCGATTGCCTTCAACCATCTAATATCATCAATTCGAACTTGTTTTAGAGGCGAATCAAACAAACCTGGATTTTAATCATCTACCTCTCAGTTTTATTACCGGAGTTACGTAAATTGTATGGTTAAAGAATAAGAACACTATAACCATTGCATTTTCCAGTCAAAAGGCTATTTCTTCCTTTCACCACAATTTCTTTTGGAAACCAAAAATATACACGTTATACATAATATGCGGTCTACCTGGCACCATCAATAGCATCCAAGAAAGCTGTGGAAATAAGGGGAACTATATGCTGCTGGTTGATTGATATTACAAGCTTAAGACCACTCATGTTAATCACGACTGCTTGCCAACCAGATGGAATTGATTTAGGCACTGAAGGTCCAGTTTACTTTTATGAGACTAAGGTCATCAGCGGTGTATTCGCTTAGACTCAGTTCAGATGGCTGAATCAGTTAAAAACATCCAGTTGTCTCTAGTAGCTGGTCTAACTGGGCACGCCATTGATAAGCTTGACCGCAAACTGGCGAAACTGCCGTCTGGTGTTTATATCACTTCTGGCTGGATAGCAAACACTACTCTTCGTTATGAATGGTTTCCAACTACTCATTTCAACCAATCAGTAGTATGTATCATCTATTTGTTTTTTCCTATGTCACGCTTACACATGTTAACTTCTTATTTGTCAAAATTCGTAGGAGTTATTCTCATGACGATGAATTTAATTGGCACATCTCTGAGTTGCTTTAGCTTATTCACACGTCTCCAATCTATCAAATATACAAAAATTGGATTTTAGAGAGAAAGTTCATTTAACTTGTTGGGTTACCTTGGTTTGGTGGTCAACCTAGAAGAGATAAAAAAAGACTCATTCAGCTTTTACTATATTGCCTTATTTTTGATTTAGCTGAGATATTTATTTGCTCATTATAAGTTAATTGCAGTATTCACCAGTTTTATCTGTCTTAGTCTGGCTAGGAGACATATCCACAACCATTACTGTCCCAAAAACTGTCCCAGTGGTAAGTGGAATGATCATCTGAACAATGTGGTGGAATTCAGATGATTGGTATCGACTGTGAAAATTACCATATGCCAACTCCCTTCTTACTGGGTGAGTAAACATGGCAATAGGGTTATAAGTAGTCTAAGAGTTATCCACACAATGATGCGATACGAATCAGTGATGTCGCTGACTGTTGGTTTCAACCTTACAAGGGTATAGCGAAAATCTTAGGTAACAAAACTTATTATTGAAATGTCACACTACTTTTATTATATTATCTTCTTTGAAGCAGTTTTGCGACAGCATACTTCTGATTTCTATGTCTGTTTTACTGTGACCTAATGGAAGTGATTATATAAGGTTTGGTAACTCGAATAGCCGTCAAAGTTACTTTATTTTCTGTGTTAAAAATGTCCGTATGCCTTTCTCACTGGTGTTAAACTGATTTGGTGGTGAGAGCTAAGCGTTTACGGATTATATTCACGTTAGTGAAAAAATCAAATACGTTTTGTTATACACAGTTTAGTCAATATATATTAAGTGATTTCTAGGTATGAATACACCTCTAGTTAAAAAAGATAGACTTTCACTGAATTCTAAGTGAAGAAATATAATGTGTAGTTGATCCTTTTTCTAATTAAACAATGAAGGGTTAACTTAGTGTCATATTCAGGGAAGTCGTTCGTTGGAATATGTCGAAATTCAAAAAGCTACCGATATATACACGACTTTAATCAACCTTAGCTACAGATTCTTAAAAAACATACTGATTAGTAATCAGTTTTTTTTTGGTTACAGGATTTCATCATGAGCTGACATTGGTTAGAGAACCATTGGAAAACCTGGGAGTATTGGACAGCTATTTCGTCCTAGTTTGGGACTCTTCAGCAGTACGCACACATTGGGATTCGAACCCAGGACCTTCTGGTATCAAACTAGGACGAAACAGCTGTCCAGTACTCCTAGGTTTTCCAATGGTTCTCTAACTAATGTCAGCTCATGATGACATCCTGTAACCAATCAAATCCCTACAAACCAACACCTGAAAATCAATTTTTTTGTTTGGTCATAAGCGTTGCTTAAGCCAAGTGGTAAATCTCTGACCATGTTTGGATGGTTGAAGTCAGTGTGTTCTGAGGCTATACTACACGCCTGTTGGTATTTATCGATATAGTTTATCTGCATTAGGGAGTAAACAAATGCTGTCCGACAGGCTCGAACTGTATCAACTAGTGGTTCAGGGTGGCGGAAGGATATATTAGCGCAGAACTATTTAAACTGTGATTAGTCGCATAAAAAAGTAGATAGTGTACTTTGAAAAATCACTTGAGAGCAATATGAGTCACCGTATCTAGTACTACTCACTGGGCAGATTTTGGATAGAATTTGACATACACTACCTAAAGTAATCACCAGGTAATAGTGTAAATGTTCAGGATTGATGGCTGCAAACCACCGGCAAGATGAAGTATGACCAATGACAGTTAAATAGATGTATCGTATTTTAATCTCATGGGGATATATGAAAAACACTACTGATATTCATTTCATTTTTAGTACATCCTTTTCGTTTATTGAGATATATTCCATTAGTTTTCTGACTTAAACGATTTGCCACAGTAATATAGTAGCTTCAGTATAAGCCATCTGTGAATGTCAAAGTTATCTGTGCATTTTACACAATTCTTTATGTTTTGATTTTCTCGGGATACATCATGTTTTCACCAGTTCTTTGCCTGTAAATTTTCTTTACTCCCCTCAGAAAATGGAGGACTTTATAAGCAAAGTGATACCAGAGAGCATTTTGATGAAAAACGAGTTGAAATTGGAAAAGGAGATTAGTAAGTAATGGAAAGCTGTTTCATGATTTATTTTATACTTTAGAACACATGCTGCCATATCCACTGCAAAGAAGTGGGCAAATTCACCTAGGATAATTGTGTAGAGCATGTCAGAGCGAAATGCCCTACTAAAGTACACTTGGTGGGAATATAAATACTGGTGTCAGCGACTGTAGAAAGTAATAGGATAGCCATAGGAATAGATGAAGAGAATGGTGACATTTAACACAATAAACAATGCTGCGTAGAAGACAAATTATAGATGCATAATAAGTAGTGCGATTGACTTCCCACTATATCACATATTATTATTGTTCCCTTGGGTTTCGAGTGGAACATACGGTTTCAGCAACACATCTCAACTTTGCTCTACTCTCTGTTATCCTCTTCAGCAGATTCTAGAACATAGGCATTCCTACCGGCGTCCAACAGTCATTATATTTCTTGACCTAAAGGCAGCATTCGACTCTGTCGATCGGGAAGTTCTCTGGAGGTGCTTGGCTGTAAAGGGAATTCCAAGAAAATATATTGCACTGATTAAGGCACTCTATTCGTACTCATACAGCCAGGTGAGGGCTTACGGCGAGCTGTCATCTGAACTGATGACGACCAGTGGTGTCCGTCAAGGATGCCCATTATCTCCTTTTCTATTCAACTTCATCATAGATGTGTTAATGGACTTAACCCTAGGTGACTTCAGTGACTCAGGAATTGACTTGCTACCGGGAATAATCTCGTTGACTTGGAATATGCAGACGATATATTCCTTCTAGGCGAAGACGCTGACGAAATGCAGAGTCTTCTAAACACCTTGAGCAGCAATCTACGAATGTTTGGCATGCGATTCGCTCCCGCCAAATGCAAGATGATGTTACAGGACTGGACTACATCGACGCCTAGTTTAAAAATAGGAAGTGAAGTGGTAGAGCACGTTGACCGCTTCACTTATTTGGGAAGTACCATCAGCCCCAACGGGCTGATCTCTGACGAAATCTCAGCACGAATACAAGGGGCTCGTTTCGCATTTGTTAGTTTACACCGACTCTGGCGTAGACGAGATGTTCGACTATCGACCAAAGGGCGGGTGTACTGCTCATCAGTCCGCTCCGTCCTCCTTTATGGTTGTGAGACCTGGCCACTGAGAGTGGAAGACATGAAAAGACTAGCTGTGTTTGATCATAGGTGCCTGCGTTCTATTTCCCGTGTAAAGTGGCATCATAAGGTGAGCAACATGGAGGTTAGGCGTAGAGTTCTAGGTAAACAGGGGAAATCAATCGACGACGTCGTGAAGTTACATCGACTGAGATGGTTAGGACATGTGTTACGTATGCCAAGCCATCGCCTCCCTCGACGAGCAATGTTAGCGGATATAGGGTCAGGCTGGAAAAAAGCTAGCGGCGGTCAAACAAAAACTTGGCACCAGTCAATGAAATCCACAACAGTTGGTCTAAGCCACGTAGAAAGGTGTAGACTTCCAGGCTGGGGTCCTCGGGACGGTAAAAACCAATGGTTGGAAACAATTGGTGACATGGCTCAAAGCCGTTCTCAGTGGCGCAGATGCATCCACTCCCTGTGACTTATGATCTTCAATGAAACTGTTTTGTATTTCTTTATTACTCCTTTGTCTCACACCTCTGCTCACTG
Source organism: Trichobilharzia regenti (assembly GCA_944472135.2). Classification (NCBI taxonomy): domain Eukaryota; kingdom Metazoa; phylum Platyhelminthes; class Trematoda; order Strigeidida; family Schistosomatidae; genus Trichobilharzia; species Trichobilharzia regenti. The sequence continues at coordinate 62,676,404 of OX235270.1, forward strand.
TTTCTATTATGCTTTTCTTGTACTTTCTTCTCTTGCTTCGCGTGCTACATGGAATGTGGCGACTTGAACTTCCGCACATTTGTGCAAAGTTCTATGTCGAAAACAGACAGACAGACACCATCTCCCCGTTATCACTCTAGGACAACCCACTGTTGCGTTTCCCGATCGGTTTACACTCTAGAGATGGCCTGAACTGCTCACAATGTCATTCGACGGCCTCGTCAACGTATTCCCGATAAATCTATCTCCATTTTATTCCACATATTTGTTGAGCAATCGGTTCTCGCCTGTCAGTTTTTTCCCAGCCAGAGATTTTTGTTGTTAATTATTTCTGGCCATTCGGTTAGCCATTTGATCTTCAGTAAGGAGCCAACCAACGAAGGTGGCAGCTGTTGACAAACGTCTGCATTGTGCTGGAGGTACTTTTCGTGACGTCCAGTGAGAGTTTCTAACCCATGTAAAATAACAACTGACTGTCTTCACTGACATTTGTGTTGAAAATCAGAATCCCGTTCTGCATACTGAGACAATGTAGAAGATTTCCAAACTGGTTTCAGATTGATGAAGGTGTGTCTCGTCTTTCTGATTGCAGCTGGCCAGCTTTGACATCTTGATCCGTTCTGACTGACTGTGGTTGAAATCGTGTTTCCTAGCCGGGTAAGTGAAGGAAGTAACCTCTGTCAAATTTCTCCCGTTGACGGGGATTAGAGATGGTTGTTGCTGTTGCTGACTATATTTTTTGATGATTGATAAAATCCGAATAATTTTACTGAAGAAGCTGTGCGTTACACAACGAAACGTTCAGAAAAATCTTGTTTTGATTTTTTTCTTAAACACACTGGGATTATTTTAGATAATTTATAATTCTTTTGCTGTTGGTTAGTTATCGTCATCACCCACGTCGTCTCTGTGTTCACATGTTATCCTGTCTTCGCTGCCAGTCTCTTCAGCCAGTTTGTTGGTTTCCGCCTATAAGTCTTCGTGTGACATTAGACATATATCATCTGCAGAATTGAGATATTCAAGTATTGGTTTGTATGAATCTGGCTGATTGGTCACAGGATTTCATCATGAGATGGCATTAGTTAGAGAACCATCTGAAAACCTGGGAGTACTGGAAAGCTGTTTCGTCCTAGAGTGGGACTCCTCGTCAGTACGCACACACTGGGATTCGAACCCAGGACCTCCTGGTTACTCTAGATTTTTTCATTGTTCCAACTTGTGCCTGTGTTCCTACTCCCAACGCACATCCTCAAACATGACCTAGTCCACTATAATTAGGAGTATCACTGGTTGATTTAAGTCAGCCTTCTCTTACTCCTGTCTTCACTTAAAAGGTATCTCTGAGTTTTCCGTTGTGAATCACCTGACACATGGCATTGTCATATAAAATCCACTACTGAATGAGGTTGATAAAGACTTGGGCATTTGATAAGACCCAGCATGATATAGTATATCATCCTTTCTCACGAATCGTCGGATTTATCATGTGAAAGAGTTACTATGTGATTTAGTGTGTGATCAGTTCATCTTGGTCTCTGTCGGATCGCCAACCAATAAGAGTAGCTATTTCCTTTTTCACGGCTGTAAGCCAGCTTTATTATGGTTAAGAAAATGTATAAACACCATGTTTTCTCCTTAAACTATAGAGTATAATGTAGTATAGTAACCATACAATATCTTACAGTCACAGGCCAGTCTTTATCTTTTGATATTTGTGTGGGTCAATGAATCGGAATGTGCAACGGACAAATAAGCATATTAGCGTACCAGCCGAGTTCATTACCGTTATAGTAGTTAGCGTGCGCAGACATAACAAAGTAGCAACGGAATTCAGATCAGGTCAGTTCTGTCATAACAGCATTGCAAGCTATAGTGTTGTAGTTGAAGTAGTTTCCAAAATAATTCTCGGTCAACGGTATGAAAGGCCTTTTCGAAATCGATGAAGCTGAGGTACAAGTTTGACCGCCAGCTTATGCTTTGTTGGATGGTGATGTTTAGAATTGAAATGTGATCAGCACATGATGTGCCTTTTCTGAACCTAGTTTGTTTCGGCTGGTGGAGTTACGAATCCAGTGCATCCTTTTATTCTCTCCAAGATGACGTGACACAGTATTTCACATAGCGTGGACTGGAGCATTATTCTACGCCAGTTTATGCAGATGAATTAGTCGCCCTTTAGTAGCTTGACAAGGTAGCCTTTCTTCTAATCGCCACCCTTCTCCCTTTCCAAACCTTCTTCACTAATGGCGTGAGAACATCTGCTGCCGTTTCTGGGTCTGTTTCCAGTGCTTCGGGGTTGGGGGATTCCATCTGGTCCTGATGCCTTCCTGGATGGCCTTCAGTAGCTTGATCGCATTTAGAATTTCTACTCTCGTTGGAAAGATGGTGTCCACTGGCAGGCAGCTCTGTTCGTGCTGTTGTTGTTGGTGTATTTCTGGGTGAGTTGCTGGTGGTGGTCGATTCAAGAGTTCTTTGAAGTGATCAGCCCATGGTTTCATTTGTGTCTTCTCCGTGGTGATCAGGTTCCCTTGATTGGTTTCATCATCTGAGTTGATCTCTTTCCGGATACTGACCTGGTTATCTGATATAGTGTCCTGAGGTCTCTTTTACCTGCAGCATTTGAAACTATGGGCATTGGGTTTGAGCCTCAGTGGGAATATCATCACTCACTGAGAAATGTAGGTACATCCAGCTGACAATTCCCAATTAGGACGAAATGCGCATCCCGGATTCCACTGCTAGTCACCATCCACCAATTAAATGCTAATTAAATGCCCAGACATCTTCGAAGCATCTGCACAAGAAGCCGACATGTCAACCTGGGACCTAGCACTTCGGTCCAATAAATCGATGGGAAAATCAAAAAAATTCAATTAAATGAAGGCGATAGTTTATTATGTACAAAAAATACCATATATGTGAATCAGTAATGTTTATGCTACTGTAAGATTAAAGTAAACAGAAGGTGACGGTATTAGAGAATCTGATGCACTGATATTCCTACAGTAGACAGTACAAACTAAACGGGTGATGGTCGCGTTGGAATTTCGCCAACTTCTACAAAATCATAGCCCACTAGATATCTGGGATTCGTAAAGTGATCAAATCAGTCACGTACTTTTTCTCCGTGTTATATTAGAATGCTAATCAGTGTAGATCTTTCATATGATAAACATCGACATAATGAAAGTAAATGTACCGAAACTGTTACTAAAGGTGATTAGAATAATCTTAGTTTTGCTAAGTGTAATAGTTTAACCAAAAGATTTTCGATGAAGAAATCTATCCATACAATGTCAGCAAATAATAGTAAATAATTCGCACAAAAAACCAAAAACAGAGTTAAGCAGTAATGAAAGCATTCGACATGTCAAAAAGATATTAATGAACGTTGTTGCTTCAGGGAATATAAATCAGAAGGGCTTTATTAGGTTATATGGTCTTCAAGGTATTTACTTCGTCTGACAGAGGTGAACACTGTTTTAATAACCTGAAATAAGGTCAGTTTTCAGAAGTGTGAATATGTTGAATGAAAAAAGATCCTGATTTTCAAATTTCTTAAAAAAAAACTATTCAGAGCAGCTTTACAAGAATCATTATTCATAATGAGTATTTAAAACGTCAATCCTCCCCTACTTCTATAGCCATTTAGCAAATATGAAACTCCTAAAATAAAGGAATTATAAAAGTTGACAAATATTTGAAGTCAAAAGAATATTTCTTAATTGTGTAACTCGAAAGAATCTCAATGAATCCACATAAGTAATAAAATGATCAGCTTCAACATGTTAGTAGCAGAGAAGTAGAATCTGTTGTAATGTTCAAACATAGAATAGATATAATGTCACTATATCAACCATTGCAAAACACTTAACTAAACCGAAAAATAATCAGGTCCCCAGTTAATTACAGAAGCTTTTCTCAATCATGCTGCCGTCAGATTTGTATCGGGTAGACTGAAAAAGGCGAAGAGTCGAACAAGTTATTTTAGTACAAAATAGTTCTTGGCACGAATAATTTTATCAGTGTCCTGAATTCAGTGCTTACCACTTCATGTATTTCCTTCACTGTATCAATAGAACAAATTTTGGCCAAATGTTGGAAAATAATTTAGTTATTGCTTACTTTGCCATTGTTCCACTGCTATAAAGTCCATAGAGTTCTTATAACTTCACTGGTATTTCTTACTTTTAAGGTGAAGCAGAGTTAATTAAAAAATTGCATTTGATGATGAATAAGAATCATGTCTGGCGGTCGTATATTGGACAAGGATACTATGGTACTATTACACCTACTGTCATACAACGTAATATATTTGAAAATCCTGGCTGGTATGTCATTGCTCTTCAACGCTACCATTTTAGCTAGTTATCTTACATAACGCAGACCTGACTTTACTGTGTTCATTGAAATTTCCTTTCTAATTTAACAGCTTCAGTCAGACAATCTTAAACCATGTATTTCTAAAAAGAAGCCAAAGTGATCACATTTTGTACTTTATTAGACTGACTTCGGACCAGTGTTGAAGAGTGTTCAAGACGGCGACTAACAAAAAATCAATTGCAAAATTTAGTCAATTAGTGCCATAATATATGTTCAGCTTGAACATTTGAATGATTACTTAAAAGTGAATTGTGCAAATTCAAACGATTGCCCAGACAAACTACATCATGGTTACGCATACAAGCAACTTACTAGCCTATACAGTAAAAACACTGTTACGCACTATACCGTGTAATAGTTTGGTGTAAATAGAAATGAAACCACTCAAGAACCTATTGCTCAACAAATGGAGATGGATTGGACACACGCTCAGGAAACTCCTAAGTGATATAACCCACCAGACTCTCGAGTGGGAAATAACGAGTTGGACATCCGGTGTTGATATTACGGAGATTGTGAGAGGAAAGGATGAAGGCTGCAGAGAACAGGACAAAATGGAGATGTGCTTTTGAAGTTATCTGTTTCGCTTGGAATCCAAGGAAATAATGATAATAATAAGTCGGTTTTGTCATCTCACTGCGTACTTCACTAGTATATTTTGATCAACACAAACAGGAGTGAGAAACCATACTGATAACTACCTGTGTAATCAAGGTGTGTACAAAGTTTGAACGAAAATTTCTATTTCTCACTTAGCAAACTAATAGAAAATATTAGACAGAAAACAACAAGAAGTACAGCAGAGATCTCTTTTAGTCGATTTCACTCTCAAAAGCTGTATATTCGCATTTATATGCATAAGTTTGCATAGCTATATACATATTTCCGGTGACTTAAAAAAATGATAAACAAGGAACCCATAACTAGTTAAATTGATCTGTCATTTTTGACAGTAGTTTTGCCAGTAAAGCTAAAGGTGAATTATGCCAGAATTTCAAAATGCTGACAAATGCAATGTATACAATGCACGCGAATCACCTTCATCTTTTGTTAGTATCATAACTGGGTGTAAATTTTTCTGAGGATTGCATATAAAGGGAAAATTAACAAAGTAGTTTTTTAAATATCAGCAATAAGTACACCGATAGTGAATGCATCTTCTTCCAATCAGTGTTGCTCGTTGAAGTTTAGCGATATGCACGCTCAACCTCCACGTCCTGGTAACAGAGTTCAGTAGAGTTACAGATATGATCGTTTTCTGACATCACTTAGAGGATCACTGGAAAACCACGGAGTACTGGAGAGCTGCTTCGTTTGGAACCCTTTAGCAGTACACATCCACCGGGTTCGAATCTACAACCTTCCAGTTACAAGTCATCGTCAACGCTGCAGAACGGATATTTATTTGTCCAGTCGTGCGTGCATACAAGCAGAGTTTCAGTCAATTGTAGAATATATTAACTCTTTTTTCTCTGTGTTTATTTCACCTCTTATTCATACGAAACATTTGCGCTGACTATTCTAGACACTAGTTTTCGCAGACATAAATGGAAACTTTTGAAGAAAATTTAGGTAAACATCTTTTAGTAATTTTCAGTAAGTCTTATGTCATATGCTTTTTCAAAAAATGATAAAAATTAGGAATCAGCATTACTTTTGTGTGTATTTTTTTACAAATATATTACACCAAGGTGTGAAACTCGTGAATAATTATGAGGAACCGCCCAAACAATTTGCTTACAGACAGGGTAGGAGCACTTTAGACGATGCAGTCGTCTTACACAACAGTATCGTCTCGTCATTAGATAAAGGTGCCAAATACGTCCGCTGCACGTTTCTCGACTTTACTTCTGCTTTCGACTCTGTACCTAGATGTCTCTTGCTAAATAAGCTCTCCATGACACAAACTGAGTCCTGGGTCACTAACTGGTTGCATTCCTACTTTTCAAACAGAATACAGTATACCGTATACAAAGGCAAATCCTCCTCTGCTGTGCTCACTGTCCCCGAAGGTGATGTACTTTCCCCATTTCTCTTTTCTTTCTTTCTACATGACCTACCATCTTCAAATGACATTAATTTTGTCAAATATGCTGATGACCTAACTGTATCTTTGTCTGTCAAATGTCAAAGGGACTGCACTAAACTAAACGGCTTTTTTGTCAGAAGTCAGCCAATGGTCCAAGGAAAACGGTCTCACCTTAAACCCCTCCAAATGCCTAACAGTTAGTTTCACCTTTAGGCACAAATCTGACCTAAACAAACTGGTTAGCACTCACGAGGTGTGCAACATAGATGGCACTGAAATAGAAACAAAGTCAGAAATTAAATACCTAGGCGTTATTCTATGTGATGATCTTTCCTGGTCGTCTCATATCTTGATTATTTCTAAGAAAATATTCAGTCCTACCTTCTACATCAAGAAGTTAAGACATTCTGGAATAACCCAACCCTTACTCCTACAATTTGTTAACTCCCATATTCTGCCTATTATTCTCTATTGTTCCCCCTTAGTTTTTCCAGGGCTACTGAAGAAAGATTATACCTTATTACGTAGGATGTTAAAGGTTGTCAGCAGAGTAAGCAACGTGCCACTTGACCAGCTTGTTAATATTCTGGTCGACAGGCACTTGGACTCATGTGGAAAATGGGCAAAATCCATTTTATCTAACTTATTAAATAGTCAGTAGAACAACTGGGTCTCGTCTTTCAAACTCATATCATTTATAGGTACAACGTTTTCTCTCTTCCTTTATATTCCTTTTCTCTCTCTCTCTCTTTTCTGTTATGTGCTACTTTGTTTCTTTCTTCTGCTTACGCCAGTAAACATGCTTGAACCTACTTTTCCAACTCCTTTTAACACTGTTTAATTTTGACTTTGCTATCGACATGCTAATATGTTGTTGTTAAAACTAACTGGGATTACCCTTAATCTATGTAGAATTTTATTTTATTGTTAATTTACTAACTGGATGCAATACTGTAGTAAAATTGCTGAGAATTCCATTCTGTATCGCAAGTACTGTTTTGTAATAAAGCTATTATCACTATCATTATTATTCAGTACAAAGTATACTGTCGTATAGAACGCCGGAAATAAATTGTCTGCAGTTAACACTTGATTTCCATAACTAATATGATAAAAATGAAGTTATAAAATGAGATTACAACTTTGGAAAACAAATTAAGTTGATGAGCAAGTCACTGTCTGTCAATATTTATCATTTTATTTAGCAGACTTCTGGCTTTTTAAAGATGTCATTTCTTCTTATAAGTATATGCAGTTTTAAAGAAAGCTTCTCATAGTTAATATCATTTATCATATTACATAAAATCGAACTTACGGACATATGGAATGTCATTCCCCTTTATTTTCCGAGATTATTTTATTCCTTTACGTTTCCGGAGAAACATGGGGCTTCAAGCTAGCGGCTTGAAGTTTCGGTAGCAGTGGTATTTATTTTTTACGGGATGGGATTGCTTGCCTCACGCCTTACCTTTCCTCTTTACCAGTCTTATTACTGGCCTAGCGAGGTAAAAGGGTGCGTCGGCTGGGAATCGAACCCCAGACCACCTGCGTGGTTGGCGAGCATTCTACCGCTGTGCCACCGAGAGATGAGGCTTTTAACGTTTACTTGTACTCACTTCGGGTTTACCTACTCATTTCTAATAAGTTTCTCTTTTTTGGTGAACAAGACCAACCCAAAGGGATTTACAGTAGTAAACAGTGGATTTATGTTGAACACCTTAAATACATTCGGAACAGTAGCATCTCTGTAAACAACTCACTGGCGATGCATGAGTTCTGCACCATTCAGATGTGTCAGAAACCTCTGAGATTATTTTTTACTGTGACTGTTTCGCTTTGTTTAATTTCATTTGGAATTAAGAATCCTGTACATATGTCGGTTATCGGCGTTGAGTAATTCCTGCTGCACTTGTAAGATGTGGACTCAGTGAAAAGAGATCTTGTGGTCTACGTTTCCCTCCCATGGAGCGCATTAGCCTTTAGCAGTGTCTCTATATCTCATCTAATTGTGTATTAACTCATCCATCGAAGCAGTTTGATTTTCTTCTAAACTGGGACAAGAGCTCAAGACAATAATGAGTTTAACAGCACAACAGTAGGTAATTTATTCTTCTCCGTGCTGATTCAACTGGAATAACGTCTGGAAATAAGAGTTTCTCGTCTTTTTCTCTGAGTTGACTGATTAGAAAGATTACCTTCACACAAATTTTTGATTAGCTACTTTTCAGTAATGTGATTTTAATTTAGTTTCACTTCTGTTTTAGGTATACGGCATATACACCCTACCAACCAGAAATAAGCCAAGGTCGATTAGAAGCACTGTTCAACTACCAAACAATGGTATCTGATTTAACTGGTTTACCAAGAGCTAATGCATCGCTGTTAGATGAAGGCACAGCAGCTGCAGAAGCCATGTGTTTAGCAGTCAGGTGAACTCAAAATTATTTGTATATTTCTTAAACTTCCCATTTTTGAAGATGAAAACGAAATCCAACTATAAATGTGGTAAACGAAGACAAATTATATGTATTTAAACTGGATTAAAGAATTGATCCTGCCTTGTTGCAGAAGCTTTCATAGCGACATATTAATCTGAAATAAAACTATTTATTAAGATAAACTGGGTAAGGAAGGATGCAGAAGCGAAATGGAACTAAGAAGACATCAGTTTAAAATGCGACTTATTCGACAGCAGTTTCTATCAAATATTTCAGGCTCATTAAGTTAAGTAAGCATCATACTCTTCAAGAACTGAAGGTATTTGTGTCAAGCTAATAGTCAAAAACCATTTGTTTCTTCAACTGAAAATAACCGACTATGGTGAATCTAATTAGCACTTTTGTTTCCAAGGCATGTAGTTATCTGAGTATATTGTAACATAAAGAGCTGGTGGAACTGCTCTCTGTATGAAACGCTCGTCTACTTTGATAAAATACTTTTAATTCGTAACAGTATTAATTGAGAAATATGATATAATTAACGCATGGAAGCACTGCTTTGTAGACTCATTTTGCCTGTATTTATTCACTTCATATAAGAAATCTGCTTTAATTTGTATAGTTATTTCCGGATCCATGTAGCAACATGACCTTCATTTTCGGACGGCTGCTTTGTCCTAGCTTGGTACTTGGTAGCAGCAGTCACCCATCCTCTCACTGGGGATTGAATCCAAGATATCTGGGTACGAGGACGGCCGACTGACCATTCAGTATTGTTACGCTTTCTGACCAGCACCACTGGCAGAAAATAAGTAACTTTTGTGGTGCGAATGATTGTTTGAAATTCAAAATATATGATGAAATTTAGCGATTCGGATAATGTGAAATATTAGCTTGATTCATGCTGTAATTCATGCTTTGTAATTCCGTTGAATGCATAGTGATAAACTCTAAAAGTTACTCCGTAATTTGTTTACTTTTTAAATCTTATTTCTTAAGAAACCTTTACTTGATTTACATTGAAACAAGAAAGAAGTGTTTGCGTAGGTCTTTGATTATCAGTGACGTTGCTTCATTTCAACAGACATCTGATAAACACAGCACTGTAATTATTATAACTACAAGTAAAAACCTGAGTCGCAGTGTCATTATGGCAAACAAGAACAGTCAAATATTACTTCATCATTCAGAATGATTTCATATTATTGCTACACTCTAAACACTTAGCTCTAAGTTTATTGTCTGTTTCTTTGACTGTCACACCTACATGAATCAAAATTGCTTCAGTCATTTGACCTTTTCTCCCTCAGTTATGTCACTTACTCTATAAATTATTTCCAATTTCATTTAAACTAAAAACCTTAACTATAAATAATTTTTATAGGCATACGAAGAAGAGAAAGTTTCTGGTTGATACGAAGTGTCATTTACAAACTATAGATGTTGTTACTTCTAGAGCAAAGTAAGTCTTCTCTTAAACATAAGCAAGTTGGAGTGACTAACTTTGAGTGTATTGTGTGAATGTGTTATTACAACTTTTTAGATTACGTGGTTAATTTCCATCTCTAATTCTAACTTAAAAACACCTGACTGATTTCGTGCGAAGTTCAATCTACTCTAGTCTGCATGTGCGTGATTGATAAGCTTTTTCTCCCTACAAGACTTAGATCAATATAAGATGAGGTTGGAAGCAAATGTACTTTTAAGTGAACTGTACAATCATGAGACAGACTGGCGTAAGATGACTTAGTTTTTAACGGATATCTGATGAAAGGATACTACTAAGTAATAAGTGAAAAACAACAAAAGAAGTTTATAAATAGATTACTCATCCATGTCTTCTATTAAGAAACCTTTTGAGATAGATATAGCTATCCAACTTAGTAGATTTATCCCAATTTCACACTTCGCATTTCTTTAGATTGTCTCATGATTATCCCTTTTTTTCTTTCGCGTTCCCCAGTGGAACAAGCTAGTGGCTTGAAGTTTCTGTAGCAGTGTTTATTTTTCAGGATGGGGTTGCCAGCCTCATGCCCAACCTTTCCTCTTTACCAGCTTTTATTTCTGGCTTAGCGAGGTAAAGGAGTGAGTCGGCCGGGGATCGAACCCCAGACCATGTGCATGGTCGGCGAGCGTCCTAACCGCTGTGCCATGGACGCACCACAATTAACGTAATCATTTCCATCATTATCCCTAGTATTGCTTTAATTGTTCGGTCCCAAAATATGCAATAATTGATTAACGAATTTAGTTTACCCAACAGTAGATGATTTAAACTGCTGCAGTATAGAGGATTTTAGCCTTCTTCTGTTCAGTTTTGGAAGACATATGAGAGGAAGTCTATGCAACAATTACTATTGGTCTAGTTGTGTTCTCTGGGCTGGATATTTTAGTTGCAAAACTCTCGTTGTCCTTCTACACAATATCTTTGACGCAGTCTTCAACATGTGGTTCAGAGAACACAACTACACTTATATCGTCCACTTGAGATACAGAACTTTATATCTAGATAACTATTATATATGTGTGGCAAGTGTTGTCTAAATTCTCTACAAAGTCTCAGATAACTAGTGTTGATATCGCTAACGATCAATTCATTTGCGTTATAGAGATATTGAAGTTGAAATTGAGATGATATCTTTGAACAATATTGATCACGTGAAGAAAACAATTAACACTGGACAGTATGCCGGCTACTTACTACAATACCCAGATACAGAAGGAGACATCTGGGATCAGAAAATACGGCTAACTGCTGAATGGACAAAACTGAATAAGGTTAGAGTTTATTGTGACCTAGTGTTTTGCGCTTATACATGAATGTCTTACTTATAGCAAGATGATTCAAGTTGATAAACAGGCTTCTGAATGTTAATTGATAAAGACACCAAGTGATATACACATACATATGTTTAATGTCGACATTCGGCATTAATTTTAAGTTTTTGTAGTTGTTTACGTCCAAGGTGTGTTTAGAAGCCGTTGGTGGGAATATTGAACAGAATTCTCATACATTCCAACTTTTTCTTATTCGAACTGAACCATATCAGATCACATATTATGCTACGATCGTAGGACAACAGGTATTTCACTAGTTTCTTTATAGCCTTCACATTATTTCTAACGTTTACTAGGTTTATTCTTCCAAACTCTCAACTGGCTACCCATATTTGCTGTAAATAAGATTGGTAACTTATGGATAACTGGAAACATTAGGTAAAATGTGGAAATGTAGGTTGTGTGACGACTCGTAATTTTATAAGGTATAAAACACTGAAATTTATTACATTCGGGTTAAAACCGATTGCAAGATTGGTCTGTAGTACGTATTATTTTCTAGGTGACTTTACAGTCTCTCAGTGATCGAAACTTCATATATTTCTGTTAAAGATTATGCTTGCGAGTAACTTGAACTCACTTATCACTTGTGCAATCTGATCACCAAACAAAACGACGTGACATTTCTGTGACCTACATTTTGTTTAATTATTGGATATGTAAAGTTGGTAACCATTCATCAATATGGCTTCCATAAACACGAGAAAACTTATGCCATTTTTGACACTTGAACCTCTACAGCATAAAGCTCAAACTAATGTGTTTTGTAATAGACGATTACAAGTGCAGTTTACGATTGCCAAATACCAATAAACCAGGAAACGACACAAAGAGGACAGAATTAAAAAATTCGTATTCTTCGGAATCATTTGTATTGTGTAGTAGCAATAAATAGAAATAAACAGCAATGAACATTTAGACAATACACTAGTGGGAATAATTAATCGACATATATTCGCTTTCTAAGTGTTGCTTTGTTTATCTTATACGAAGTATATAATTCTCATTGGACAATAAAATCTACTCATTAAGTTGATAAATCAACGTTCAGTTTATGTTTTTAATGACAATTATGTAAAATTCGAACAATTTTAGACTCTACTTATCATGGCTACAGATCTGATGGTGCTAACACTTATTGAGTCGCCGGGTAGTTTAGGTGCTGATATAGCGATTGGCAGTTCACAGCGATTTGGAGTACCTATGGGTTTTGGAGGACCGCATGCAGCATTTATTTCAGCAACTGAAACACTCACTAGACTACTGCCGGGAAGAATAGTTGGTCTTTCTAAGTGAGTAATTTCTTTTTAAATTATTTGCACTGTGATGTGGTCAATTTCAATATACAGCACTTATTGGTCAGGCAACCAGTAGAAAGAAAAGCTGAGTTTCTCATAAAACTTTAGGACTTTCGCGGTAAATTTTTGATTTTCACTATTTTCAATGTCACAGGTATATAAACCACATCTTGAAAGTTACTCAGCCAACCTTTCTCTTAATCGAGAGTTGGTGAATTATTAGTTTATCCACCGAAGCTTCTATGTGACAAAGTTTAAACAAAAAGACATTAACTTCCCTAATGTATCTTATTCTCGATGCATATGTTCATTCTGTATAATATCAAACAATTCGGTAAATATAAACTGATAAGGCTCAGCATAAAATAGTATATCATCCTTTCTCACGAATCCTGTGATTTATCATGTGATGGAGTTACTATGTTAATCTATCATTTCTCACGCATATTGTGATTGTCTGTTTTGGAATAAAGCAAATTATTATTATTTAGTGTGTGACCTATTCATCTTCTTTTGTCTCACCCTGCTCTTTGTCTCATCACCAACCAATCAGGATAGCTATTTCCAACCAATAAGAACAGTCCATTCTCAAGGTTGTGAGCCAACTTTATTATGATTAAGAAAATGTATAAACATGTTTTCTCCTTAAACTATAGAGTATAATGTAGTATAGTAACCATACTATATCTTATAGTCACAGGCCAGTCTTTATCTTTTGATACTTGCGTGGGTCAATGAATCGGAATGTGCAACGGACAAATAAGCATATTAGCGTACCAGCCGAGTTCATTACCGTTATAGTAGTTAGCGTGCGCAGACATAAGAAAGTAGCAACGGAATTCAGATCAGGTCAGCTATAACAAATTGGCAACAGAGTTATAACATAAACATATTAGACATCAGAGATATATTTCTCAGAACATGTAGGCGATATAACTCCTAATCAAATAAACATCTGTTTTTTAAGGGTGAATAAGGCAGTAGGAAGCAAGCTATCGGCCTTAAAGCTATCAATCAGAGCACTTCAACAACAATTTTTAGACAAAAGTTTCCTTAAAAATTATTTAAAACAAGCCAATTAAATATGTGCATCAGAGCAGCATATCTTTTATCGTTTGTGTTCTCCTTAAAAGCTGCTTGTGTTGCATTTTTAGACCAAAGTGACTCTAAGTACTTCACTCTAATCACTAACCTGCTTACTATACCGTAGGTTTCTGCACTCAGTAAGCGAAGATGCAGTAAGCAAGTCTCGCTGCACGTCATATTGTATGGACGTAAATCACATCCTGTTCGGATATCTGAACATTAGTAACAATATTTCATACACTTCTTCTCATGAATAAACTTGAACAAAGCAAAGATAACAAATATTTCGTGAATTCTTTTCAACTGGTTGTAGCCTGAACAATATGAAAAATATAAACTTAGAAAAACATTTTCAACGTAATTTATTCATATCAAAAGTTATTTCTGGAGTTTTATTCCGCTCAGATTGCATAGGTTTGAAAAGAATCCACGAAATAATAAAAGCCGAGCTGATATTATCCTAGTACATCTGTTTTCCTGCTTTGTTCAAGGATTAATATCTTTGTCAAATAATGAATATCCAGAGTATTATTGGATAAGTACATGATGTAATTAGTAATTAAGTGGCAAAATAAATCGTATAATTTAAATGGATATTTAATTTGGTGGACGGTAGCCAGCAATGGAATCTAGGATGCACATTTCATCCTGTTTGCGAATCGTAAATTGGATACACAAACATCCCCAGGTGCATGAGAGTGTCCCTAGTGAGGGTCGAACCCAATACCCATAGTTTCAAACTCCAAGGCGTTATCCACTAAACCACTTGGGCCACGACAGCCACCTCTTGTGCAACTGGTGTCAGTTATTATTTAATTCATTTCGAACTTCCTCTTTGATGGATATTTCCTGGAAAGGAAGTAGACGATAGTTTAGTGTATGATGATGAGTAAATGGCCAAGTCAAGTTTTTATATAACACACACGCCTCGATTCAGTTACCCAGAGCACATATTTTATGTACCAAGCTTACCAGACTTATCATATGAGACCTGATGATACTACATAGTTGCTCGATCTGAAGTAGGCTGGGCGGGACTCGAAACCGTGACCCATCCACTGAAAACCGAGTGCTTAAGCTAATGAGCTACACCTTCAGATTAATTTGAAAAAAACTAGATAATTTCTCAACCTTTAGTCTAAAACCTTGACACTGAAGATGTGGTGGGTCACTCATTACTGATGCTAACATAATAAATGAAACCCATTCGTAAAGAGGTGTATGTGTCGCTATCAGATACAGATGTGCAAGATGAACTGTCGTAGTCTCTCTTCCACATCGGTAAACCAAGTCTATGGATCATAAACAAACTAGTGTTTCAGTCTACCTGTTAACACTAATGTATGAATGCCACATTGCTTGAATCCGTGATATTCGACTATCGACCAAAGAGCGGGTGTACTGCTCATCAGTCCGCTCCGTCCTTCTTTATGGCCAACTGTGAGACCTGGCCATTCAGAGTGGAAGACATGAAAAGATTAGCTGTCTTTGACCATAGGTGCCTGCGTTCTATCTCCTATGTGAAGTGGTATAATAAGGTGAGCAATATTGTGGTTAGGCGTCGAGTTCTAGGTAAGGAGGGGAAATCAATCGGCGAGGCTGTGAAATTATATCGATTGAGATGGTTAAGACATGTGTTACGTATGCCTAGTCATCGCCTTCCTCGACGGACGGTCAATGCTAGCTGATACACGGTCAGGCTGGAAAAGAACTAGCGGCGGTCAAATCAAAACATGACTCCACCAGTCAATGAAATCTACAACAGTTAGTTTAATCCAGTCACATAGGAAGGTGTAGACTTCCTGGTTGGGGTTATTGGGACGGTAAAATCCAATGGTTGGAAACAATTGGTGACAAGGCTCAAAATCGTTCTCAATGGCTGACGCAGATGAATCCACTCCTTGCGACTTATGATTTCCAATGGAACTGTTTTGTTCTTCGTTATTACTATCCTTTTGTCTGACACCTCTGTTTACTGTCTCTAATATGCATTTCTTCTACTTTCTTCTGTTGGTTTGTGTGCTACATGGAGTGTGGCGACTTGAACTACGGCACATATGTCGAAAACGGACAGACTGACAGACATTACTTGAATGGAAAGCACGGTGTCAATTGACTACACAATCAAACAATTTATTGCACTCTGCAATGCAGTTCATTCCTTTATATGTTTAAACATTGGTTGAAGGATTCGGTAATTACTCAGAGCAGTATTCAATTTTCATATGAACCACTTGATTTGTTGATGTACGTCTTAATAAAGCAATGTCACTTATACGGTATCAAAAGACAAAGCACAGTCAGGACAAGATGAAAAGGTGTGAAAAAATTGCTGAAATGATGGTTTACCTTAAGATGACGGTCAATACACACCAAAATACTTGATAAGGACAGTCTTTTTTGGAAAAATGGATAGAGTAGATGTTAAGTGAAAGAGAAAAAACACAATAGATTTACGCTCCACATTCAGCAACAACGGTGTATGTGTTGGGCTATACGTGATGTTGACTATCATGTAATTTCAAAATTATGTAAACCTCCTAGCCTATCGCTGTCTCTTAGGACCCTCCAATTTAAAATAGTTTCTTTTAACAGTTTGGTCAGAGGTATGAATTAAGCGAAGTTTGTTTTCCTTCATGAATCACTTTTAACACTTATAGAGTTGATTGAAAATAGCAAAACACTTGTTTGCAAATTCTTAAACTCATGTCTTTCAAATCTAGGGATATGGAGGATCAGCCTGCATATAGACTTGCCTTACAGACAAGAGAACAACACATTCGTCGAGATAAAGCCACAAGTAATATCTGTACTGCTCAAGCACTGCTTGCAAACATGGCCGGTTTCTATGCTATTTATCACGGTCCTAAAGGATTAAAACAAATCGCTTCACGTATCCATAGAAACACTTTGCGTCTAGCATCAGCATTAGAAAATTCTGGATATAAGGTAAGCTAAGGATTGTACCTGGTAAATTTAAAGATAAACATTTATTTTAACCTTCTGCATTAAACACATTTAGAAGTACGCCTAAGGAAATTTTTGTAAACGCTAGTGAATTTAAAAGCAGAAAGTTTGGTTACTTGCCTATTTGTGACAGTTAACGATTTTAAACTATGTGTAAAATTAAGATGCCCTGGACCACTGTTTGGTGATGGTCACTACTATTGCTCTGGATATCTGAAAATAATTAGGGTAAATTAGAATAACAAGCAGACTGATATAGAGTTTGTGGAGACTGGACGAGAATAAAACCTTCAAAAGAGTAGTATGTGGTGTAGTACTTTGAAGTAATACTAGTTAAAGGTTATCTGAAGTGTATTAGTATATTATTATTGCTCCCTTGGGTTCCTAGTGGAACATAGGGCTTCAGCTGCATGTCTCCACTTGCTTCTGCTGTACTTTTCACCTGCCTCCATGTTAGTCCATACTGTTTCAACTCCTCTTCACACGATCTCCTCCATGTCACCCTTGCATTGACGTCCCACACGCCGCTTCCCTTTCGGGTTCCACTCGAGCGAGGGCTTGACGCGCGATGTCACCCAGCGGTCTCCTCAGCGAGTGTCCGATCCATCTCCACTTTCTCCTGCATATTTGTTGGCGATTGGTTCTTGTTTTGTTTGTTCCCATAGTTTCCCTTGTTGGTGATTCTTTCTGGCCTGGCCATCTGATCTTCAGTATAGAGCCAACGAAGACAGTTGTTGATAAAGGTCTGCAACGGCTGTTGGAAATATTCTTTGTGACCCCCCGCCAAGTTTCTGATCCGTATAGAAGAACTGACTGACTTGACGTTTGTATTGAAAATCCGACCGATTTTGTTGTTGATGCTGAGTGACGAAGATTTCCAGATTGATTTCAGGTTGATGAATGTGTTTCTCGCCTTCCCGATTCTCGCTCGATTTGACATCCTCGTCCGTTCTCTCCTGTAGTTGAGACAATGCTCCCTAGATAAGTGAGTGAATGAAGTAACCTCTTTCAAATCCCTCCCGTTGATGGTGATTGACGTTGGATGTTGCTGCTGTTGTTGTTGTTGGTTGGTTATTTTCATAACCTCCGTCCGTTTATATTTACCTGGAGTCCTGTCTTTGCTGGCTGCTTCTTCGACCAGTTTGTCGGTTTTCGCTTGTAAGTCTTCGATTTTGTGTGACATCAAACATAAATCATCCACGCGCGAAATCCAGGTCTTCTAGGTTCTTCACGTCGGTCCAGGATATTCCTGTCTTCTCGTTTCCCACTGTCTGACGCATAATCCAGTCAGTCCACCACAATTAGGAATATCATTGGTGATAATAAGCACCCTTGTCTGACTCCTGTGTTTACTCCAAACGCCTCGCTGAGTTTCCGTTGTGGATCACTTGACATGTGGTGTTGTCGTACAGCTGTTGAATAAGGTTGATGAATATTTGGGGTACGCCATAGTACTCGAGTAATTTCCAAATTACTTCACGATCAACGCTGTCGAAGGCCTTCTCAAAGTCTATAAAGTTGAGGTAGAGGTTTGATTGCCATTCCATGCTTTGTTCGATGATGATGCGTAGAGTTGCAATTTGGTCAGTACATGATTTGCCTTTCCTGAATCCAGCTTGTTCTGGTCGGAGTTCTGTCTCCAGTGCGTCCTTTAATCTCTCCAGGATGATGCGACTCAGGATTTTACTTGGCGTCGATAGGAGCATGATTCCTCGCCAGTTCTTGCAGAGTGAGGCGTAAGTCGCCCTTCTTTGGTAGTTTCACGAGGTAACCTTTCCTCCAGTCAGTAGGCACCTTTCCCTCCTTCCAGACCTTTTGCAATAATGGAGTCAGCATGTCTGCTGTAGTCTCTGGGTCCGCTTTCAGTGCTTCAGGGGGTATTCCATCTGGTCCGGCTGCTTTTCCAGCTTTCAGAAGCTTGATTGCGTTCAAGACTTCAGCTCTCGTTGGAGGATTGGTGTCAACTTGCAGTTGTGTGCGCGCTGTTGTTGGTATTTCTGGACGGGTTGCAGGTGATGGTCGGTTCAAGAGTCCTTTGAAGTGATCCGCCCATTGTTTAATCTGTTTTTCTTCCTTGGTAATGGGTTCCCTTGGCTGTCTTTTATAGGTTTCGCTTGTGTTGGTCTCTTCCCGGATAGAGATTTGGTTATCTGATATAGTGTCCTCAGGTCCCTTTTGCCTGCTGCCTTCTCAGCTTCAGTGGCGAGGTTGTCGTAGAATCGTCTTTTGTCCTTCCTAGCACTCTTCTTCACTTCTTTGTCCAGTGCTTTGTAAGTTGAGCTCAGCGTCTCCTTCTCCTGTCCGTCCTTGCATTGAATCATTTTCTCTTTCACCATTCTCCTCTCTTCTATTAATTTCCAAGTGTCCGTTGAGAGCCATTCCTTGTCTTGTCTCTTCTTTCTTCCTAGAACCGTTGAACACGTTTCGTTGAGAATCGCCTTCAGAGACTTCCAATGTTCTTCCACGCATGATTCTTCAGTGCTGTCGCGTAGTGTTTCCTGCTTTGCTCTGACAGTTGCAGTGATTGTGTCTTTCAGTTTTTGAGTGTTGAACTTGCATTGTGGCCTATCCCCAGCTATCCTCGAGGCTTTTAGTTTCACCTTGAAAGTCCCTTGTACTAGATAGTGGTCTGAACCCACATCTGCTCCTCTCCTTGACCTTGTGTCCAGTAGGCTCCGTCTCCACTTTCTTGAAATTGAGATGAAGTCTATTTGGTTTTTGGTGTTTCCATCTGGTGAAATCCATGTCGTCTTGTGTATATCCTTGTGTTTGAACACACTGCCACCAATCACCAAATCATTGAAGGCGCAGAAGTCTGAGAAGAGTTCACCATTGTCGTTCATTTCACCGAGGGCCTCACGACCCATGGTGAGTTCTCTTCCTGTGTTGTCTCCTCCCAGCTTCGCATTCATGTCGCCCATCAGGATTTCGATATCGCCATTACTGTTTGTAGTTGTCTGTAGAAAGCCTCCTTCTTCTCTTGTTCTGAGACGTTTGTAGGCGCATAGCAAAATAATAAAGCTATTGTTTATATGTTTAGAATTTTTAATATATTTGCGCGTTGAAGTTTTTGTAGCGATTTGGTTGTTTTACGGGGGTGGAGTTTCTAGCACCACGCCCCAACCCTCCCTCTTTATTCGGGCTTGGGACCGGCAAGAAAACTAGCGAGCTAGTAATCTAAGCGAGGTTTATTTGAAGTGTACATAACCTTTAAAAAGCATTGAGTCATTGATGTGAGTAATATTGGAATCAAAGTCCTGAGTGGAAAGTGCAAAAGGACTATAAACATTCAGTTGGTGATACAGAAACTGACGGGCTGACTCTTCTTGTAAATACAACCTTTGAAACTATACATTATTTTCCTTCAGCTTAAATGTCATGTTCTCCTATTCTGTTTTTTGTTTATACCAAGCACAGATCGCCAATCAGACTGCAGTATTTGATACAATCAAGGTGTATCCAGCGTCTAAAACTAATAGCCTTCAGTCCATACGAAAAAGAGCAATGGAGAAAAGGATAAATCTTTTTTATTACCTAGATGGAGAAGCGGTGAGTTGATTTTAAACACAATGTTTAAGTACTAATGTCTAAACTAGTGGTAAGAGGTTTTTCTGTTCAGTAATTTTGTACTTCAGTGATTTGTAGAATCATATCAATTGAATGCTATGCTCAGGAATACAGACAGAAGCCCGTGTTTCAGATTTTTCAATTTTTTTTCTACTGCAGCTGCATAGGTATTTTTAGAAGTATTTGAAAGAGACATCAGCAGGATACTCATGCATTTCAGACTAGTTTATTGACCACATGGTTATGTATAATGACAGAAGTATGGTTTTAGGAGTTTCCCTGCAGTGTAAATCTTGAAATTAAGAATCATTTTCACCATCAAACTTATTTTTATTAAGAAATATCAGAACTTAAACAATGCAGAAGTTTCCGCTTCCTTTGACAATGAAAAGTGGAAAAGGTAAGGAAAATCTAACACAAACGCTTTGTCAGTAGACGTTAAGCAATGGGAATCTAAAAACTCAACACTACTAAACAGTTATGTCAGTCTTTTCTTCACACGGTATATAATTCATGAAATCTTTAAGCTTTGTAATACATACTTCACCATAAAGCCGAATACATCGTGACCAGTTCACTACAGCAGATGTGCTTGTTCATGAAATACATCTCACTACTGTATACCATATGAAGCAGTTGCATTACACAATGATCTTACATTATCCCACTATGTTACTTGTTCTTTTTCTTATTGCAAGTTTATGAATAGTATTAGGTTGTAGCGTATTAAATACCAAATTATTTAAACTCGAACTTTCCAGTGTGAAGATGCCTAATTACTTTTATGTCGTATAATAGCATACCTTTACCACTTAGGTTGGAATATCACTTGACGAAACTGTAACACGTGATGACTTCAATGATCTACTATACATTTTCAAAGCAACTAAAGTGAAACCGAAAGTAAGTAATTTTATTCAAAGATTTTCCCAGTGATACTGATGAATTTAATTTTTAAAAAAACTAACTAACTGACTTACAGAAAAATCTTTGTAGTTTGCACAGAATTGTGTCGGTTCCACTTACTATACTTGGAATAAGGAGAAAAAATAATGGAAGAGAAACTTAGTTATGCTACGATTTGAGGTTAGTTCTCGTAATGCAGAAAATCTTGTTGCATAAGCATGTACCGAAAAAACATCTAAATTTACAAAATATCAAGCAGTTACTACCTTAATTTTTTGCCCAAACATTGTATGTTATCATATTGCTTTACTACCAGTTATTTTATTATTCATTATTATTCCCTTGGGTTCCCAGTGGGACATACGACTTCAGCAACACATCTCCACTTTGCTCTACTCTCGGTTATCCTCTTCAGCCGAATCGATGATTTCCCATAATCTATCATCTCGTCACACCATCTCCCCGTTATCACTCTAGGACAACCCACTGTTGCGTTTCCCGATCGGATTCCACTCTAGCGATGGCTTGAACTGCTCACAATGTCATTCGACGGCCTCGTCAACGTATGCCCGATAAATCTATCTCCATTTTATTCCACATATTTGTTGAGCAATCGGCTCTCGCCTGTCAGTTTTTCCCCAACCAGAGTTTTTTGTTGTTAATTATTTCTGGCCACTCGGTTGGCCGTTTGATCTTCAGTAAGCAGCCAACCAACGAAGGTGGCAGCTGTTGACAAACGTCTGCAATGTGCTGGAGGTACTATTCGTGACGTCCAGTGAGAGTTTCTAACCCATATAGAATAACAACTGACTGTCTTCACTGACATTTGTGTTGAAAATCAGAATCCCGTTCTACATACTGAGACAATGTAGAAGATTTCCAAACTGGTTTCCGATTGATGAAGGTATGTCTCGTCTTTCTGATTGCAGCTGGTCGGCTTTGACATCTCTTGATCCGTTCCGACTGACTGTGGTTGAAATCGTGTTTCCTATCCGGATAAGTGAAGGAAGTAACCTCTGTGAAATCTCTTCCGTTGGTGATGGTAGTGGTTGGTTATCTTCTTCACCCACGTCGTCTCTGTGTTCACCTGGATTCCTGTCTTCGCTGCCAGCCTATGCAGCGAGATTGTTAGTTTTCGCCGGTAAGTCCTTGAGTAGTTAGTGTGACATTAGACACATACCATGTGTGGAATCTAGATCTTCTAGCGTCTTCTTATCGATTCATTGTATTCCTGTCTTCTCACTCACTCCCCCCACTCACGGTGTAACGCACAATCCATTCGACCACAACTTTTTTATGTATAGAGGATAGCTAATTATCCCTGTTTGTTTGAATTTGTCTGATTTCCTCATATTCTCTTCCTGTATGGAACGCAAAGCTGTCTTAATGAAATGAATAGAAAGACTTAGTTGTTATCATATTTATCACATATTTTATATATGGAATGATATTTAGTTATTATGCTGTAAAGCAAAAAATATGCAGTATCTTTTAGTAAGCTAGCATACTTATTGTTGCATTAATTGAAATCAGTACACATCTGCTCTACATGAAGGAAAACGAATGGTATCAAGTATTCAGTCAAATAAAAGCCCCAATCATTGTTGATTTGCCAGTTTGTAAACAGACAGGTTAAAACCCACACAAAAGTTCTGAATTAACAACTAAGATATCAGTACTGATATAAGAAATATTGCACAGAGTGTTAGCTTTTTCGCAGTTCATGATACTCATATATATGACATTATTTAATGGTAAGCTAAAACAGGTTTTTTTAAAGAAACATCACGCCTAATTTTGTTGATAACTCAACTCTATAAATTTTATCAATACTATTGCAGATACCATCTTAGAGATTACTGATAGTCGCGTAATTTGTACTCAGGTGAGGCCTTGATAAAGGCTATTTGGGGAAGTAGCTTTCTATGATCTTCATTAGCGTAAATTTGTATATTTTGTGTAATCTTCATCCCTATAACTGGATTTAATTTAATATTTATGTGACAAAACCAACACAGTAGCTACGTTGTATTGCTACATATGACTAAATCTGAACACCTAAATTCCTAAACTTGTAATTTTAAATCTTTATAAAGTATCAGTGTGCTTTTCACTGATGTGGTAGTCAGCACCAGTGACTTGGCAGTAAGTTGAATTTTCATCAACTTCCCCAAAAGCAACTCGTTGATAACAATCAGGCTTGGCACCACATTATCTGTGTTTCTCTCGTGGTGTCATGGTTTGCCAGGCTAAGGTGAATTACTAGAGAAAAAACTGTGCGTCGGTGGCACAGTGGTTAGGACTCTCGCCGACCATGCACATGGTCCGGGGTTCGAACCCACGCCGGTGCACACCTGATATCTATGGTCGGCCTGCAAAATTTGGGCTACCGATATCCATGCTGAAAATTCCATACTTGTACCAAAAATACAGTGTGGAATCAAGCTGTAAATCAAAAAAAAATGTTACTGACTGAAATACTTTTTATTTCAGTAAATATCTACATAAACTAGCCCAGCTTTTACTGTCAGTGTTGAAGTCTACTCCACTGGAAAACTGGTTGTGCAGACCTGCTAACAGCATTCTTTTTGTTTGCACCTCGTTTTGTGCCTCTCTTAAATTGAATTGCTAAAGGCAAATTTCCCACAATAATACCCAGGGTTTTCGGTGATGAGCTTACTGGCTTATTTAATTTTAATGAGATCTTCAGTATCAAAAACGTAAACATTTGTGACTGGTAGGCGTATTTTTGTTGTAATTATAACTATTTGTCACATGACGGATGGCCTACGGATTTTCTACTGGAATACTGGAAAATATCTATAGTGAAATTACTAAGACAATTCGAGAGTGTGGCGTTTTGGTATGAACAGACTTACAGGCTGATGTTAACCGTCCCGCATATTTGCAAGTAAGCTAACATAAATAATTGATGGCATCGTTGTTAGTATGCAACAAAAGCAGAACGTGGCTATCTAGAGTTTTAAGTAAATTTTCTGTAGCAAATAGCTAAATTACGTATGACTTTCAAGAATAAAGTAATCTTCTTTTAAAGCCTCTAACCACTGATTTCTACCAATTAAATACCAACATTCAAGTGTTGGTTTGTAGGGATTTGATGGGTTCTGGGTTCGAACCCCAATGGGTGTGTACTGCTGAAGAGTCCGAAACTAGGGAGAAACAACACTGTCCAGTACTCCCAGGTTTTCCAATGGTTCTCTAACCAATGTCAGCTCATGATGAAATCCTGTAACCAATCAACCAAATCCCTACAAACCAACACTTGAATATCAATGAGATGCTCACTAGCGACTTGCCCTATTGAGGTAGGTAGTTACTTGGGGTTCAAGTGAGAAGTCGTGACCAGCAGGGTGCAGAAGGTCGGGTGTGAGGACATATACTCGCAGAAGACATTGGCTAGTGGTCGCGCTATGTCGTGAATTGGCAGAAGTTAGAATTCATGGGCCACTGGATCGGGTCCCAACGGCCTAATGGTCTACGAGCTCGCCTTGTAACCAGAAAGTCCTGGGTTCGAACCTCGCTGGGTGTGTACCGATGAGGAATCCCAAACTAGGATGAAACAGCTGTCCAATGGTTCTCTAACCAATGTCAGCTCATGATAGATACCAACACATTTGTGTTTATGTTGTGATTGAAATGAACTGAATAAAATCCGTTGCTACTTTGTTATGTCTGTGCCTGTTAATTACTTTAACGGTAATGAACTCGACCGATGCGTTAATACTCTGGTGGTGTGATACAAATAATGTGTTCCAACAGAATATAGTTCTCAAATATTCCCACAGTCCAATACAGCATTAGCGAAAGAATACGATATATTTATTTGAAGATTCTATTTCATGTCGTTTAATGTAAGCAAAAATTACACACTCAATGGTTGGTTAGAGAATATAAAACTGTATCTATATAAATAGCTGTTTGATCAGTTGAAAATATACGTCGGCTTCCGTTTCTTGCCTTCTGCTGTTACAATACGTCAGTTTGTCCATATTAGTTTGTTTATTAGATATATCACACAGTGAAACAGTATTATCCAGCAAATAATACTGCTTCACTGTGTGATATATCTAATAAACAAACTAATATGGAATTACTTACTACCAAAGTGCCCAAGTTTTACACATGTATTAACGTCAGTTTTTCCGTTGTAACTTCCGATTCACTGAGTCAAGCAAATATCAAAGGGAAAAGGCTGCTCAGTGACTGTAAGATATTGTATTGTACATTTATTAGGAAACAAAACATGATGTTTATACATTTTCTTAAGCATAATAAAGTCAGCTCACAGCCATGAGAATGGAAATAGCTATTTTCGTTGGTTATTGGTCCGACAAAGACCAAGGTGAGACAAAAGACAATGAACTGATCACACACCAAATCACAATATGCGTGAGAAATGATAGATTTACATGGTAACTCCATCATATGATAAATCACAGGATTCGTGAGAAAGGATAATATACTATTTTATGCCGGGTCCTAACAGTTTATCAGAGCTTCTTCTATGAAACTTACACCTCATCTGTGTGATTTTTTAACCTTGGTCATCCAGACAGTTATCCGACATGGGTTTATTTCTCTTAATAATTCTTCTCTTTTATCCTGTTTCTCTAGGCTCACTCAACCAATGCCATCACTACATATCCTCATCTTATTCGCAAAACTGATTACTTGACACATTCTGTGTTTAATTCATTTCACTCCGAAACTGAATTATTACGATACATGAAACGACTTGAAAACAAAGATTTCTCTTTGGCACATTCTTGCATACCTTTAGGTTCCTGCACTATGAAATTAAATGGTACTACAGAATTACTTGTAAGTATGACGGATGTATTTTATGTTAGTTAGATTGCTTTTCATTATCCAATAGTCATTGGTTTCAGAATTTACAAAATATTATTATTTGCGATTCATGATTATTTTGTGAATAAATTACAATAAAAGCCATTTTGTACAAAGTTCAGTATTCAACACCATAAGTGAATTCACATGGTAAATTGCAGTCAATCAAAAAAAAAAACACCAGTCTAGAATTAATACATCAAAGGAACAGGAGGAAAATAGGAGGACACAAGGGAACCATTTCGCCTTACTTCAGAGTGTTTCTTCCCGTATGGTTAAGCTGAATATCCAAATAACTTAAATGATGTCAAATGAATTCATAAATTATTTTCACTGAGAATTTACTTACATTAGATACACTCTAGAACAAGTGTAAGTAGCTAAAATATAGGACACTATTAGTTTTAAATAAGTTTATTTACTCCTGCGACAGTCTACTGATATTCCATTAAGTCGATTGAAGTCAGTTTCACATAACTACATTTTAAATGATCCAAATACGACATAATATCGGATTTAGGTATTAGACAGTGTCTATTTATCTGCCTACTTCCAAATACAGATAACCATAAATTTAATTATGACTACATATCTGGAAGATGATGTTGATAAAATCATTTGTAGCGCATAAATCTCCAGACTTCCATCAAACTGTGGACTAATCGGTAGAGATTGCATAGAATTTTTCTCAACTTCAATAAAACTTATAAAGAATGTGTCGGAAGATTGAGTACTTGGCATTGTAATAAAGTAAAGGTTAAGAAATTACAGCAGTGACAATTTTTGGAGCAAATTATTCAGCAATGAATTAATTCTAACGTATGACACTATTTCAATCCAGTAATTTCATTGTTGTTTTTGTTTTAACACTCCCATTACGACTGATTACCTCACTTTATATCAAATTACAGGCTTGTTCATGGGATACAGTGAATAAATTACATCCTTTGGTACCAAAAAATCAGATAACTGGTTACCTAGAATTGATTGCACAACTGGAAAATGATATAAAAGAGATTACTGGCTATGATTATGTTTCACTTGCACCGAATAGTGGAGCACAAGGTGAATATGCTGGACTAAAAGCGATCAGAGGATATTTGGACAGGAAAGGCAAACAGAAACGTAATGTAAGTGTATGACACAATTCTTTCTAGGAATTTGTAAAACCATACTGTTGAGAAAAGAGAAAACAAAAAAGTGTGAATAGTTTTCAGAGGTGAAATCTTTTTTAAATTTTATAAGTACCTATTGAATTGAATATTTTTGATGGGTACTGGGTTCGAGCCTCGGTGGGAACATCATCACTCACTGAGAAATGCAGGTACATCCAGCTGACGAGTCCCAAATAGGACGAAATGCGCATCCTGGATTCCACTGCTAGTCACCATCCACCAATTGTTTATAAGTACCTGTTATTAAATGGTGCTATCATATTTCCATTTATTGGTTAAACTAACAGCAACGACTCTTCATCCTCTAACAAATATCTGGAAAACACGATCAATCCTTGCTAACTACTTTTCACAACTTTTGCTACTTGTTTGTTTATAGTTAGTCTAGAAACAATGACTGAGATGCGGCAAGGCCATATCGTAATCTAAACCTTACTAAATTAGTCTCTTTTTCTGTCTTGACTTAGACACCGTCACGAACCGACATCCGTTAAACAATCATTGTGAAACAAAAAACACTGAGCAGCTAATAGGTTGTAGTTTGAGAGTCTTCTATAGTGCGCGCCAACGACTCAGATGAGGATCGAACTTAGAACCTCAGCTGAAGCTGTTGACGTTTCAGTTAATAGGTCAGACATAAATGACTCGTGAGTTGTGACTTTTAACAATTCGAGATATAAAACTGCCACCTAGCAATGACGTCGATGATGTGCTGAAGACTCGTAAACTAGAGAGAAATAACTTCTAAGTGTTCACTGATTCTCTCGGTGATGTCAATTCGTGTAGAAATTTACAGTGAACCTAACCAAAATTCCTACAAGCCCCCAAATTCGAGACATTCTCTTTACTTTTTACTATTTTTTAATATTGAATTCTGATAACGTTATTAACATTTCAAACTCCTGCTTTTTAAGTTGTACTTTATCATCGCCATTGGGTCCTTTACTTGCAGACTGGTTCTTGGCAAGTTTGGAGAACAGTATTTTACGACCCACTATCGATAGTTTCCATTCATCTTCTTGTAGTTGATGAGAAAATTCTCTCTGGGTATAATGTAAATACTTCTTGGATTTCGTCTATTGCACGTACTCATTTACTTCAAAGTTAACATCTAACAACTTGTTTGTTTGACGAAGCTTATTAAATGCAGTCTCCATTCTAACTGGTCTATAAAATGAAGATATTAGTCTGAAAAAAATTACACAGTAAAAAGTGTATTATACCTAAGTAAGAGGACTCGGTGATTTACGTACACATGTTCTGTATCCTAGTGGGCTATGAACACAAATTCATTTAATCTCTTTATGTCTAAATGAGAATTTGTTTCATAACTGTTAAGTGGATTGAATACAGATTACCTGCAAATTTGAAATCCACTTGATTGGATTTTCACTAATGAGAACAGGCACTTCATTTGAGATTAGTTGCATTTCTCTTTGGCAATATATCATCGAGAAATATTCACTGAAAGGTTGATCACAATTTATTTTTATGAATAGAAACAAAATAATTCCACATGCTAGACTTCCTTATAGTTGTTCTGGAAGGTATTATATATATATATATATATATATATATATATATATATATATATATATATAAATGACAAGAGATATTAGACTGCCACTTGGTATTCACACCAGCATTATCTAGACTAATAGTCATTTCATTTATCCAGTGTCTAATGATGTTTCTTCTGAGCTAAGAATCTCATCAACTTCGTAGAACTATGCAAAGGGAACAATATTATCCTTTATGATAATTTCAGATTAAAATTTAGTGAAACATTTTCTCTAACTTTAGTTCTAAACGACCAAGAAGTAATCAGTGAAACAGTGTACCAGTTCGTATTCATGAGAACAAATCCACCGCAAGGTCGAGTTTTGCCTACAGACTCATGAAACAGATGAAAAGTTGTTGGATATTACCTAAATTTTGAGGACAAACAGATCACATCCATCCTCCATCGTTGTACGAAATCAAGAGGTATTGATCAGTTTATCCTCTAATTCCTAGCATGACTGAATATCTCTTTTATTCTATGTGTGATTACCATTCGACTAGAAAACTTACATTTCCTGATCATTATTTCTGTAGGAAATTATGAAATTAATTATGAAAAAAAAACACTATCACCATTTATTGTAAAATTATATACAGATCTGTCTTATTCCTACTTCGGCTCATGGAACAAATCCTGCAAGTGCACACATGGCTGGAATGATTGTTAAACCTGTAAAGACAATGTCAAATGGTTGTTTGGACATGAATCATTTAAAGGAACAAATCTCGTTGCATAGAGATAATTTAGCAGCTATTATGATTACCTATCCAAGTACATTTGGTGTATTTGATAATGATGTTCAAATGGTGTGTGATTTGGTTCACGAAGCCGGTGGACAAGTTTTCATGGATGGTGCTAATTTAAACGCACAGGTGACTTTATTGATTCATAGTTTTTCATTATTATTTATCTTGAACATTGTTCACTTTGAATAGTATGTAAATCAGCTGAGAACTCTTCTAAATGGTACGAGTATGTTGTAGTAAGTTATTGATTTTCCGCAGTCGACTCCACCGGCAAAAGCATCGAAGTCAAGAAGTTCACAATACTGCTTTAAATATTCATCTTTGGTTAGTTTTGGCTGGCTACTAAGAATGTTTGGGGCAGTTATTATTTTACAGAAGCCTAAGTTTAGATATTTTATTTTGTATTTACAATCCACTTCAGCTGCTCCATCATTTACAATTAGAAGATTTACCAACCAAAAGTGTAAGTTAATACAAGTGGTATTGCTTGTCACATAGTCAAAAAGTTGAATAAACAAACATCATGATTAGATGAAAAATAAAGCTGCTTGGAGCCACACTGTAAATCAAGTGTGAATCTTTCTCCAACTACGACCAATATTACAACTAAAAGTGATCTACCAAAATGAGGCTAACCCAAATAGTTTCAACAACTTTCCTTGAAGTTCATAAATGCGTTGATGTGAAAGTTATTTTAATTCGAGATCAAAATATATGTACGTCAATATATGCATAACTGTTAGTTAATTTCATCTTCGTAAATTACGAATCGTATCACTCGATCACTGTATCATAAACTGCAACGACTCGTAGGTTAAGACAATCTGGATTTGTATCCATCTTTATCAAAGTGTTGCAGACGGCAATAAATTAAAAATACATGGTTGTATTTCATTACCATAGCTTATCTCTAGTAATACAGGTTAAGATAAACAATATAATCCGTTACCTTGTAGTAAGTAGGAAAGATTTTTCAATGGAAAAATCTTACATTCGGTTAAAAATACATCGAGTTTCAGTGAAACTGTCTATCGTCTACCTACTAACAGGTGTAACATCATTAATTTCGTCTTCAGCATTAATTAATATGTGGCAATTGGCTATTTTTTTTTAAAGTATCTGATTTCATGATCACTCTGTGAGACCATTCAATCACTAATATACTTTCATATATTTCTGCCGGTCTAAAATACAACAGAATTCTTTTTACAGCCTTGTTGATTCACAAGTATATTTACTCGTAGTACAAATCAATTACATATAGAAACTTTCCAGATATGATACCCTGTTTGTGGTAGTCCACTTTAAAGCATAGGAAATTTCTAAAATTTTGAATGAATTGAGTGGCCAGGCTAGAGTATATATTCACTTACATCATTCCTTGATCAACATTGACCATTTAATATACAATGAGAGTCGATTCAAAGTTATCTACAAAGTCAAAAGAAGCCTCCCGAAAACGATATTAGTCTGCATAGTTGGCACTGCAGAAGCCCTAGTGATTTAAATGCAAAACCCTGATTTATGTGTACAGCATTTACAAAATACTCCTAATTCATAAGAGTACATATATATATATAACTCCGGTATCTCCTCATTTGCGGATAAATCTTTTGCCTTTTACTAAAGATTTCCTTTGGGGGGGGGACACAAAGTGCGTCGGTGGTACAGTGGTTAGGACGCCCGCTGACCATGCACATGGTCTGGGGTTCGATCCCCGGCCGACTCACTCCTTTACCTCGCTAAGGCAGTAGTAAGACTGGTAAAGAGGGAAGGTTGGGCATGAGGCTAGCAACCCCATCCTGTAAAAATAAACACCCCTGCTACAGAAACTTCAGGTCTGTAGCTTGAAGTTCTGTGTTCCATTAGGAACGTGAAGGAAAAAAAAATATGGTACGTAAGCTTGAGAAAGGTAACTCTTTTCTTAAAAATAAATTGTTTATTTACAGTGGTAAGTTATACGGATGGAATGAATCGTAGATTAAGTAGAACCCACATAGTAGCTCAAAGCAACTAATTCCCTGATGAACCATACAAAATGCCACAGTATTTCGAAGGGTTACTAAGCTTTTAGGCATAAATAATCATGAATTTTACTCTAAAAGTGACTAAGAACTTTCCATGGATCTACCGTTTATTTTACAAGACAGCTTCGCACTCAGTCTTGAAGTAATGCCATCATATAGGAACATTCAGAAATTCGGAGCATTACTCTTCTCGAAATCCGAATTAAGATGAATACAACTTGAGTCTATTGAAATGTTAAGTTTTTTTTACTGTTTCTATTGTTGATAATCATCGCTTCTCTTTTTTGCCAACTATTCGCCTAGTGAATAGTACTTGTCAAAGAGTAGAACAGATAAGTATCATCAACATGTTACATTCATTGCTGCGTAGTTGCCCTGCGTCGGTGGCAGGGCGGTTAGGACGCTCGCCTATCATGCACATGGCCCGGGGTTCGATCCCCACCCGACGTACACCTGATATCAATGGTCGGCCTGCTACATTTGGGCTGCCGATATCACATGTTGAAAATTTCATATCTGTACCAAAAATATTGTGTGGAGTCAAGCTGGAATAAAAGAACATCTCCATACCAAGTTGAAAATAATTTTTTTAAAAAGGGAAACAGAGAAATGACCAGCAATGAGTCAAAAATTGTAGAATGCTGTAATGCAGCAATAAACAGTAGTACAAATTATAAAAAGTATTCTACAAAAAAGCAAAGTACAAATTCGTCTGAGCCACATACCACAGTAGCTGATCACAGATTTTCTTTGTTAACTTTATAAATAAATGAGGGAGTATAAGTGTGCATTTTCATGTGATGTCCTGCATTTCAGTTCCTACTTTTGTTACATATCAGAATACTAACGTCGATCAGGACTGTTTATTATGGAATACAAAATTCTTTGAAAATTGACACATTACTTTCAGGAGTGAAACAGATTTAGGCTGTCCAGCACCTACCCGGTTTAGTAATCAAGGCGCACATTTTATATTGTGCTCAACAAAGATTTATTAAGATATCCTTAGTGCGTCACTACTAAAACATTTTTTTGAGTGGGGTTAAAATTGTTCTTGTCCGATGGCTCTTCAAATTATATAGGCAGATGGCAAATATCCTGCGGTTAATATACACCAAGGATCTGATTGGTTAACTATAATCTGATTTAATGAGATCACCTTAATGAAGTTCTATAAGAAAACAGTAACCTCAAGAATTATCAAGGTGACTGAGAAGAAAAATTGGTCACTCAGATTGCCATTACACATCACATTTTATGTGCCAGGCTGTAAGCCACACTTATTGTGTGAAGGTCTATGATATTACCGAGGCTGAATGAAGAAGAAAAGAGTTTAAACTCTCTTCGATATTGTGATGTAACAGTTCAGTGTGACGCAGTATTTAGTTCTCACTAATCCGCTACCTTCTAAAAGGTTCCCAGTATCGAAAATGTTTTTAAAGTAATTAATTCTTCGAATTAGCGTTTATTTTTATGTTATTTCCAAAAAGTATACTAAATAGAGGCATTTTTATTCCCCTACTTACATTCGATAGGTTGGTTTGTGTCGCCCAGCTGACATTGGTTCAGACGTTTCACATTTAAACCTGCACAAAACATTCAGCATTCCACATGGGGGCGGTGGACCTGGTTGTGGACCTGTTTGTGTCAAGTCACATTTGGCAGCATTCCTACCCAAACATTATTTTTATGGTCACACATATGTGAATGACGCTGGTCATAAAATTAATATTGGCGACAAGTCATCTAGTCATTATGCAGTTTGTTCTGCTCCCTTCGGCTCTGCAAGCTTACTGCCAATATCATGGTCATATATCCGATTACTGGGTCCTCAAGGTAGTCAGTTTTCATTGAATTTGAAGTAACAATTTTGGAAACCGACTGACTGACTTTTAGAAAAGAGAAAGATTGAGCGAAGAAATATTTACTTTTCAATTAGATCCTCATCTCTGGCTCTACTCTAATATATATAGCATTTTAATTACAATACACAACAATTTACCAATCAAGTGGCGATATGTTTGTTAACATTTTGACACCGACTAATTATTGTTAACAAATGTATCGCCACTTGATTGGTAAATTGTTGTGTATTGTAATTGAAATGCTATATATATTAGAGTAGAGCCAGAGATGAGGATCTAATTGAAAAGTAAATATTTCTTCGCTCAA
Source organism: Trichobilharzia regenti (assembly GCA_944472135.2). Lineage (NCBI taxonomy): Eukaryota > Metazoa > Platyhelminthes > Trematoda > Strigeidida > Schistosomatidae > Trichobilharzia > Trichobilharzia regenti. The sequence goes on from OX235270.1 coordinate 62,710,472, forward strand.
TCTTTCTCTTTTCTAAATGACTGACTTTTCTCCAACAACAGTTTATCAATAAGTAAGAGATCCTGTTAGGCAGGTTTGTAGGAGTACGACTGATTCTTGAATTCGTTTTGAGGATGATATTTAGTCACATGATATCTGCTTGTTTGTCAACCTGATATGTTTGCTATGTGTCTATTGATCTTTAGTCAGTAATGACTCACAACCAACTAAACAACAATGTATAACCTTTGTCATATGACATTGCAGCTAATCAGAGTCCAGTTAGTAGTAAGAAAAACTACTCATCTATCTTATTGGATCACGTATGCTTGTTGTTTTCTTATACTATTGTACTGTACAATTGATTGACACTTTTCCATACACACTCTTGTGTGACAGTTAATTTCCCTTGTTGGAGTAATACATGTGTCTTTCGTCAACGTATGGGTCTTCTAAATTGACTCTTCGGGTCAGGGGAATTCAGCTACTAAGCAAAACCAGTCGTTCCGTCATCGTCCGTTGTATCTCGTTTGTCATATTTATAATCATATGAAAAAGAGAAGACGTTCAGCGAAGAGACTATTTTCGGCGAATTCATTCACATAGCTGTACAATCGCATTTATGTATAATTATTTATATTTATAATCGGTCACTCCATAACAGAGGATAATTGTCGATGGTTTCTATTCCAAACCACATTCTATGGCTTTTCATTCACGATGTCACATCATATTTTGTAACTTACTAGAGAATCATAAGTTGCCCAAGATATCTATCTTTCTTATCACGATGCCACATTATAGACTGACCATCTTTCTTTTTCTTCTAATAAGTTTAAGGATTAGCTATTTCAAACATATGCACTTTAGTTTCAGATAAATAGTTCAGTGTGCCTAGTGATTTATCTACACATTTATTTCAGCTTACTGGAAGAAAACCAGCGTTTTTATTATGCCTCAGTGTGTAAAATATTCCTAATAAGTCACCGAAAGTAAATCGGTGTGGTTTTCGGTTCTTCAGTATTGAATGTAGGCTAATTTTTAGCTACGAACAGTAATCGAAGTAACACAACATTAGATTTGAATGATTAGAGTAAATCATTTATCCCAGTTTGCTCCCATAAGACTCACAAAGACTACATTGAAATTAATTTCGATTATCTGTATCTTTTTTAGGAGTGAAACGAGCATCCCAAATAGCTTTACTAAATGCTAACTACATGCTAAAACGTCTTCAAGATTACTATAACATACGTTATGTTAACGATGCTGGAATGTGTGCACATGAATTTATAATCGATTGTTCACAATTCTCTGACCAACATATCGAGGTAATAGATATTGCAAAGCGATTAATGGACTACGGTAGGTATAAATCACTAAACTGATTATTTTATTTCTATATTATCATATCAAACGTTCAATCTTTCAAAATCTGACAGACACATACTTATAATCCGTCTATCTTCGAGTTTGTACGACGTACGATATAGATTATCTGTGAAATCAAGATCTTTGGGGGTCGGTACAACTTTTGCAAGTCCTCTCACTCCTAACAGTCCACCACAATCAAGAGGATCATTGTTGACATTAATAAGCCTTTTATTACTACCGTCTTCACTTCAAACGCAACGGTGAACCCTCATTTGTGAATCACTTCGTATGTCACAATCATATGGCCGTTGAATGAGCTCAATAAATGTTTGAAGAACTACACTCCCGTGGTGTTGAAGCACATCCAAATAACTTTATTGTCGACTCTGTCGAAGACATTTTCGAAGTCGATGGACCTGGGGTAGAAATTGGACAGCCGCTCAAGGCTCTGTTGATGTTTACTGTTGCAATTTGATGCACTCAATCCAACCGCCGGGTACCTTCCAATACGGCCACGCCATCTGTAGTAGTGGAGTTAGTTTGTCATTCGTAGCACCAGTTTTGCGTTTCTGAGTGTAGAATTTCAGATGCGGTCAATTTCCAGCTTCTCTGAAGGCTATCAACGTGATCTTCAAAGCCACTGAAGTAGATAATGATCTGAGCCTACTCCTGCTACTCTTATCAATCTTGTCTCTAGTAGTCTGCGTCTCAACTTTCTTCAGACTAAGATGAAGTCTGATTCTGGTGTGTCTGTCACCTCGTGGATATCCTTGTGTTTGTACGAGCTACCTCCAATCTCAAAGTCATTCAAGGCACAGAAGTCTGCAAGTAGTTCTCTTTTATCGCTTACTGTACTGAGAGCCTCTTCACCCATGTTGAGTTCACTTCCTGTGTTCTCTGCTCGCCATCTCACTGAGATCCTGTCCATTACTACTTGCAGTCGGCTGTTTGTAGAAGCCCTCCTACTTCACTTCGTCTGCGTTGTTTGTAGGTGTATGGCATTGATCTTGTTATCGTGATCATGGAGGAGACTGGTTCCCCCCTTATAAGTGTCTTTGATACTGTTGGTGACATCATAGAATTTGCGCTGCCAGCGTGCTGGTGGTTGTCGTGTGGATGACCAGAGTAGATAACTGACTGTCCTGTTGACAATTTGCAGAGTCCACTTCCCTTCCCTCTGATTTCACAAATTCCTTACATTTCTATACTACATCCCATTTCTCTTGAACATAATCACCAGTCAGCTGGAAACATGACTCTGACAGTTCGTGTCCCAATGCCTACTTTTTCTTTTACGGAGAGAGAAGGCACATCAGTCTAGTGGCTTCATGGATGCTCCCACCAGCCGGCGTCACTCCTCCTCCCTCTCGATTCCAACAAATGATAAGTTAATTTCCATATTTTCCTGTGCTTTAATATCTCGCTAGGGACGTAATCGATTTTTCGGGATATGGTCTTCAGACACACCTCCAACCTTCACGCTCTTTCTTGTCTGAGAACTAGTCGGCAGATTATGAAACTTTTAAACCAGGCGAGGTTACCTACTTATCAGTTACCAGATATTTTTGTGTCACTAGCTGACACGTGCCGAACATGTGTTTGTATTCCATATTAGTTTGATTATTAAATGTATCACACAGTGAAACAGTATTGTATACTGGATGACGTTTCGAACACAATTTATTGTTCATAATCATATCAATTTTTGTCACACGACTTCGAGATTTGATTTTTATAGTTTTCTCTGTCTTCTCCTATTTGTTGTATGGGCAGTAGAATTTTCCATATATCTGGGACAGGTGTTGAATCATTCCTATTACATGTATTTGCGGTTGATTCGATAAACAAAGCTTCTGTTATCAATCTCTCCCTATACCCTGTGACATTAGATTTTAAAACTGTGACATTAGATTTTAAAAGACAGAGAAAACTATAAAAATCAAATCTCGAAGTCGTGTGACAAAAATTGATATGATTATGAACAATAAATTGTGTTCGAAACGTCATCCAGTATACAATACTGTTTCACTGTGTGATACATTTAATAATCAAACTAATATGGAATTACTTAATACCACAGTGCCCAAGTTTTACACATATATTAACATGTGTTTGTATTGTCAGACTTTATTACTAAACATTTCATAAGAGTTAACGGTATCAATGTATTGAGCCCCTTCACAATATCCTCATAAGTCGTTCAACAACTATTGTCATTTAATAGATAGAAAACTCATAACTATTTAGGTGCTTTTAAGTAAGCTTGTCTGTTTCGATGTGTCACAGCTCAATTGTTTGATAAGTTAAATTTATAATATACCAAGATATAATGTTTGAATTTCAAGAAATGATATATTTCATCTCTGTCAAACCAGTTGTCACTAAATTAGCATTGATCGGGAGCATGTATTCAAAACTTTTCATGGCATAACAGAGGATTTAATGTCTTTACAATGCAGCGAATGGTGTGCTTAATAGTATGGAAATTTGTCTGAAAGTATTGCTCGTCACAATGGTATGAACCTCGTTAAGAAAATGCCTAGTTGACAAAAACTAACATAATCTGAAACAGTGATAGTGTGGGAGTGTGATACAGACAATGTGTGCCAACGGAATGTTTTTCTCCCATGTTGCCTCAGTTCGATTTGGCACTAACAACAGAATACGATGTATCTATTTGAATGTTATTTCCACAGTTCATTACTGGATTGGCAACAGAATACTATGTATGTTTGAACATTCTACTTCTTGTCGTTTGATTTAAACCGAAATCACACGCTCAGTGATAGGTTAAGGAAGATAAAGTGTAGATATATGAGCAGCGGTTTGATTAATGAAAAACACACTTTGGCTTCCGTGTCTTGCCTTCTATTGTTACAGTAGTAATATAATAGCCCAGCGAAATCAATATTGAGACCGACAGTAGTTATAATATGTTATCCTCACTTACATTCCACTTATTGTTACTCTTCAAATTACTTATGTATAAAGGTTTTCATAGTCCTACTATGTCATGGCCCGTGACATCAAGTTTAATGATTGAACCAACGGAAAGTGAATCACGCTTAGAATGTGATCGTCTATGTGATTCCCTTATATCAATAAGAAAAGAGATCGATAAAGTGGTTAAAGGAGAATGGGATATAGAATGTAATCCGTTAAAAATGGCTCCGCACACAATGGAAGTAAGTATGTGTGTATTACTAAAAGTGTGTTCTTTCAATAACTTTATTTCAAAAAGAATTTCTTCATGCTCAAGTACCTATTATGCAATTTCCCCATAGGATCTACACAGAGACTATTCAGAAGAGTAAATCTGACCAAACATTTCTGTCAACACACCATAATCAACTATTTCTAATCGATCCTGTCTGTTTGCATAGAGAAAGACAAAATGTAAAGTATAATTATATTTCAATAGTTTACACATAATGATCACCAATAACAAAACTTATCATTGTGTGTAAACTATTGAAATATAATTATACTTTATTTGATCTAATCCACAATGCTCAAACTTTTTACTGATATTAAAGACAAAATGTATTTAACTTGTTTCTCATGAAATACAAAAGTGTGGTACGATTCGAATTAATACCTGAATCTTGCTACAGAATTCCCTTAATTCGCTACACTTAACGTTGAAATAGTTCAAACCACTTAATTGTTTAATTTAAAGCAATTGACTGTTATTGTAAACGAAAATTTACACGTAGCTACTGCTTGGTAATTTACCCGCATGATATCTTATCCGTTATTTTAAAATACACAGGTAGTCATCAATTCAAAATGGGATAGACCATACACGCGCCAAGAGGCAGCATTCCCAGCTCCATGGCAAAATATGAAGAATGGATCGATAAATAAGCTGTCGAAATTATGGCCAAGTGTAAGTCGCCTAGATGATGCATATGGTGATCAAAATTTGGTTTGCACATGTCCTCCATCTTCAACACTTCTTGACAACTGAATGAGTTCAGAAGTCATTATAAGTTCAAAAGAAATTGATCAGATTTTTTTTTCATCCATTCAAAAAACACTAGCTACATTCCTATTGAAGTGTATCTATTCTTCTGTTGACCAGTTATTTGAACTCATACTTAAAAATTTGGTGAATGGTATACGATTTTCTGCTTATATTCATAAATTAAAGACACATTCCGTTTATTCAGACATCATGTCAGTAGCGAACTACACAGATATAAGTTAGGTTTAGGCATGAACTTTATTTAATGAATTTTGCAAAGCCTTGTCGCGTGTATGTTACGGACAATATAACGGTCCTAAACTATTTTGCAGTGGTGCTTAGTACTTAAAATAGAGTTAAATTGGTTAAGTGTATTGATAATTTTATATTACCTCAGAGCTGTATGGAACATAGACACTTACATTCTGATAAAAAGTGGAGACGATTTTCAAGGAATGGTTTAATATCACCAGTTTACAAAATCCATGTAGCTTGTAAAATACAATAATATCTACTAATTGATAAGTAGGCTACTAATACACAGTCGTTAAAGACTGTACATAAGGAGTTATAAAAACCTGATCAAGAAAATCTACGGTAAGTCTGTGTACGACTAAGTCAGGTGTTAATATTATATGAAAGGATGAAGCTGATGAGCTCTAACAACTGTGCCTGAAATCACGTACACCAGTCGATCACACTAGGTGTGAAGAAAGTAATACAGCATTAATAGATTTAGGAAAAATTAGTTGTATTCAAGCGAATTGGCTAGAAATCTAGATTTATCCCCTTAAAAGTGTTGACACTGTAGAAAATATAGTCATTTGAGTTGAGCAATATCATATTGCTCTGCAATATTTTTATACTGACCACTACTCACTTAACTAGAAGTATTGATTTACGCTGTGTTAACTTCAGCACCGAGTTAAGTAGGTCGAAACCTAAATAAGGTCCCTTCGGGGTAATAAATGGAAATTTTCGATTGGTGAAAACCATGGATGGTTGACTTCTTGATGCATAAAACTAAGATATAGCATTAAAACATACACTCACTATAATGCGATTTACTTTTGACTATGCGGAACAGGTTGATTTCTAAGAGAAAATCCGCGTAAATTTAGGTTTACTTTAAGAGAACCTGTACACTGTAGTATTACCACATAGTATATCAATTTATTTGACATTATAGAAGGAGGTACAGTATTTTTAGGAATTTAAGACTGATGACTAACTGATTCATCAACACGTAGAACTGTACAAAAGCGTGTCAGTTCAAGTTATCACACTCTGAAGCACATAGACATGACGGAACCAAAATGGACGAAAATGTATGGGAACAAGAATAATTAGGTAAAAAGTAATTAGAGGTTAATTTTATGGATGGTGGGGGCAGCAGTGGAATCCAGGATGCGCATTTCGTCCTATTTGGGACTCGTCACTGGATGTACCTGCATTTCCCAGTGAGTGATGATGTTCCCACCGAGGCCCATAGTTTTTTTAAACGCCAAAGCGTTATCCGCTAGACCACTTGGGCCACGAGAGCCACCTCTTGTGCAACGGGTCATACTAATTGTTTAATTGAATTTTAGATTTTCACGTCGATTGATTGAACCGAAGTGCTCGGTCTCAGGTTGATATGTCGGCTTCTTGTGCAGACACTTCGACGATGTCTGGGCATGTAATTAGAGGTTAATTTGGTGCATGGTGGCTAGTGGTGGAATTCACTATCTACCAAAATAACCTCTAATTACATGCCCAGACATCGTCGAAGTATCTGTACAAGAAGCCGACATATCAACCTGAGACCGAGCACTTCGGTCCAATCAATCGACGGGAAAATCTTAAATTCAGTTAAATAAGAAAAGTAATTAGGATTTTCAGAACCTGGATAATAACTAGGAGTGGATACCTCAGTGGGATTGAGAATAGCTTCGAGAAAAAAACACCATCATTTTCCAACTTTTGATGCGCAGCATCCCTAAGACATCACGAAGAGGCTTACACCAATGAAAGTGGACACAATAATCACATATTGCGTATACGGATAATATGTTTCTATCTGACCAAACGTACCACTTTCCTAGCCTGAATCTACTTAAACTGACACTGCTCGCTGAGGATGACATGAGTAACGCGTGTTCTAATCATCTTTATACATTCAACTTCGAAACATCATAGGTTGATTTTCGCTAACGAAAACTTTCACTGGCTTTGTATTCGTGCGAAGATTTTCACAGCAATCAATCCATTAGGGGTGATGCGAATTACAAATCCAGTGAAGTAGTCAACAAATCAACTATTTCTTTCCCTGTCCTTAAAATCGAAGTCTTTTTGTTTGATAAAAGAGAATCTCACCCCAATCGTTTCGCCTAAGATTTTTAGAATACTTTACATTTGCTTAAGATTATATAACCACATTACTTCAGAGCAACGAAACTTCCCTCTGACATTAAGTCAATACTTGAGAAATTGAAGTTGGTTAGAGTTAAGTCCGTCAGTACGTCTATTATAAAGTTGACTAATGGTACCAGTATCCATTTTTGATGGACACTACTAACTTTCATTGCTCCAAACGAATTTCCCTAACTTCCTGGGGACTGACATCTAGACTGAAACTGAACCAGTTAGAGTCAGTCTGTGACTATCTATCTAAATAGTTGAGTGAACAGCTAATCAACTGATTTTGTCTTCATAAACTAATGGATCACAAATTTAGGCGTTATGTACTAGTCGCCGCATTATTGTTGACATACAAATTTTCTATGTGTTGTGAGAATGTAACTCTTCCTACCATCTCGGTGTGTAACCTCAACTAAGCAGCAGCGAGTAAAATCAACTAGTAATTGTATGAAGTTAACCTTGCCAAGTCTACTAGCCAATCTCAAGCTGGGAAAAGAGGAGAAATTCGGTGTAGGACTAGAGAAATAGCTGCGTGAAAAACAATCCCATACCTACTAAAACTTCAAAGCCCAAACAAAAGAAGTCAAATAGATTTATTCTCTGTTAGGGTCCAGAAGACTCTCTGATTCGAGGAGAGATCACTGCAGCGGGAAAATGCCAGTGCATCTTTAACTGACGGAGGAAGTGAGCATAAAAATGTAGGATGGTAGCACCGTTTTTCTGGATAACTGATAATGATGCTCGAACTGTTTCTTTCGTTGGGGAGCTGAGAAAATTTATTCTCGTCATCTCGACCTCCTACCGAAAGAAACAAAACCGAACTGATCGGAAAAAACCTACAGACGCCTTGGAAAGAATGAGAACTAATCAGTTAATTAGCTGAGATCTCTATGGTCGAATCCAGCTGACATGTGCAATATTATCAAGGCTCTAAGGTGTACCGAAAATACACAAAGTTGGTCATCCACTACATTCAATTCTAGATATGTCAGGTTTCCCTTATTATTCTGCTGCAAAATGGCTGGCTGGCATTCTAGAACATCAATGTATATACTCGCTTCGTGATACCTTCCAATTTGTCGACTGCATCCAAGATATGAATGTTACTAACAAAAGTATGCTGTCTTTCGACATTGTATCACTGTTCATCAATGTCCCACTTACAGAAACTGTCTGTTTTATATGTAAATAGATAGATGACAACCAGCTCAACATTGAAATACCAACATGTCTGAATGAACTGTTACTGAGGTGCACTCTCGAAATACAATTTACTTTCAATGACACCATCTACAGACAAAAAGACGGTATTGCAATAGGATCTCCCTTGAGTTCACTAGTAGGAGACTGCTTAATGGCTAGCCTTGAGAACGGCCCACTCAAGTCGTCTATTGACAATTTGCAATTGCATAAACGATACGTAGATGACATTTTCATGGTTTGCGACAGCAGTCACGACCAAAATCAGTTGCTAAAAATATTCAACAGCTGCCATCCAGCGATAAAATTCACTCAAGAAATGGAATGCGAATCCAAAATTCTTTCTTGATGTGGAAATAAGATGACCTGACGGAACCTTAAGAAGGTCAATCCATATAAAAACCCACTTGGAGCTGTCAACTAACAAATCTCTGCAGTTGGTTGCCTAATTAGAGGAAACAAAATCTGATTAAATCCCTTGTCCCTCGGATCCGACGCATCTGCAATCCTGACGTCCTGGAAGCAGAACTGGATCCTCTGAAAGAAACCTCCGTCCAAAATGAATACCCGCCAAGATTCTTCAACAAGAATATCATACCAAAGGTCCAGAGGAAACATTACTTGTTTCAAAAGAGATGCTTCAAATGAATCTGGATTTCAGGGAAGACAGCTTGTGATATCATCAAGAGAAGAATTTCAGCATCTTTGGAGGGAACATTCTCCGCAGCAATGTTAAGAGAAGGGTTCTCCAGTCGCCCATTGATTTGCAGAAGCCTTGAAGACAACTTACTTACTTTACTTCGGCTATCTCCTACGGGAGGATGAGCCGGCTTCATGAACGTCTCGAATCATCGCTGCCCAGGCGCGGCGATCTGATGCAAGGTTTTGCGACAGGGTTATCCAATTCTTGTTCCACATACGGAGTCCGTAGACGGTTTGTAGCCCCAGGCACTCCATATCAGCCTTGACTGTACCAAGCCATGTCTTCAGCTGTCCACCCCTGCGACATCGCCAAGATGGTAATGGCGAGGGATTTAGAACTGATTTGACCAGATCGTCATCTGGTCGGCGCAGAACATGGCCAAACCACCGAAGGCGGCGTTGTTGGACCAGTACTGGAATTTGGTTGATGTTGTAGCAACGACGACGCACTTCTTCGTTGGAGAGTTTGTCCTGCCAACGAACATGCAGAATGTACCTGAGGCACCAATGGTCTACTACCTCGAGTCTGCGTAAATCTTCCGCGCGAAGAGGCCAGGTTTCACAGCCATACAGGAGAACGGGTCGTATGGAAGCTTGGTAGACCCGAATTTTAGTCCTGAGACTGATTTCTCTCTTGCTCCATAGAACGCTCCTCAGCTGTAGAAACGCATTCCGGGCGTTGGAGATTCGCGCATTCACTTCGTTTTTCGCTTGGCCGTTGGGGAGCATTATGGATCCCAGATATCTGAAGGATGGCACAATTTCAATAGGTGCTCCATTCTAGGATAAGATTTCATCATTGCTGGTGGATGTGTTCGAAAACATTTTGGTTTTGGAAGTGTTAATTTTCAAACCGATAGTAGGCGCGAGGTGGTTTATCTGGTCGAGCGCCTGTTGCATATCGGGGAAGTTTTCAGCTAATAACACGACGTCGTCGGCGAATTCGAGGTCGGTTATGTGAATATCGGGCGAAAGTTGGACGCCGTGGTGCTCGGTTAGGGCGTGCCGCAAAATCCAATCAATTGTGAAATTGAACAGGATGGGGGATGCTGGACAACCTTGCCGGACACCGCTGGTTACCTCAAAAGTGCGAGACTCTTCACCGTTCACTCGGACTCGAGCTTTGGTGTTGGAGTAGTATGACCTGAGCAGGTTGATTAGCTTGGTCGGAACTCCGTCGAGCTCCATTAGATACCAGAGTGCTCCTCGATCAACTGAGTCGAATGCCGCTTGGAAGTCGATGAAGCAAGCAACCGTCGGCTGTTGGAATTTGTCCCTGTGTTCCAAAATTCTTCGCAGTGTGAATAATTGATCAACACAGCCTCTTCCAGGTCGAAATCCGGCTTGATTTGGCCTTGTTCGCACGTGGCGTTCGGCCGCGAAGCGGTTCAGGAGAATGGAAACAAAAACCTTAGCAGCGATATCAATCAGACTTATGCCTCGGTAGTTCTCGCATATTGACCTGTCTCCCTTTTTGTGGAACGGTAGCAGAACTGAGGTGCTCCAATCGGAAGGAATGGTTTCGGACTCCCAAATTGAGCAGAACAGCGAGTGCAGCGCATCGATTAGCGCTGGAGTGCAGGCCTTGTATATTTCTGGAGGTAGACCATCTTCGCCCGGAGCTTTTTTGTTTCTGAGTCTGTTAATTGTTTTAGCTATTTCGGTTGGAGTGGGTGGATCGCAGTCAACTACGTAGGGTGTTGGTAAGTGTCGTATCGGTCGATGAGACGGTTGACCAGCGTTGCGATTGAGTAGCTGCTTGAAATGTTCGGCCCATCGTTCCATCTTACCATTGGTGTCCGAAATAATTTCTCCTGATGCTGTGCGTAACACAGCATGACTGTTAAGGCGTTTGCCAGATGATTGGCGTATGAGGCGATAAAGTTTTCCGAAATCGCCTACATTTGATGCTGCTTCCATGTTAGTCGCCACGTTAGACCAATAGCGATTTCTGTCGTTCCTAGCAGACTGTGTAGCTTTGCGCCTGAGGGAGCGATAAACTGGAGACTTTGCTAGGCGAGCGTCTCTGGCTTGCGAGGATAGAAGCATGGTGTGCTCTGAAATCCAGTCTTTCTGCTTCTTGGATGTGGTACCCAAATGCGACATTGAAGCTTTAGAGACTACTTCTTTGAAATGATTCCATCGTGTCTCGGGTGTATTAGAAGATGTGGATGTTGGTTCATCTGCGGCGCTTAGTTCGGCCTGGATTTGTTTGGACAAGGCTTTGTCGAACATTGAAGCGGGGCAACATTGATACGCTTCGGAGGTCGCGCCTTCTGGCGCGTTGTTAAACGAAGTTTGAATTTCGCCCTAACTAGAGTATGGTCTGATCCCCCTTTATTTCCGGCCTCTGCTCCACGATAGGATCGACAGTCTTCCACCGAGGAGATCCAGCGTGAGCGCACTAGGATGTAGTCGATCTGATGTGCAGTGCGACCGTCGTTCGAATACCAGGTGAGAAGATGTTTTCTGGGGTGTTGAAATCGAGTGTTGGTGATATATAATCGATTGTAATCAGAAAAAGCTAAAAGTCTATCACCATTACGGCAGCGCTGATCGAGACCGTGTTTGCCTAGTATATGTTTTGTCGCGTCGTCTGAAGGGCCAGTGCGGGCGTTCCAATCGCCGGCTACTATGAGAACGTCACGCTTTGGGATTTTGTTGATTGCCTCTTGAAGATTGTCATAAAATTCGTCTTTGATACTTTCATCAGAGTCGAGGGTTGGGGCATAGACAGCGAGAACAGAAATGTCGAGCGGGGAACCCTTGAACCTAGCGACTGCAACTCTGGAGTTGACCGGTTCGAATGATATTAGGGCATTATTGGCTTTGTTACTGAGAGCAAATGCTACCCCATGTTGTCCCGAATTATTCTGGGGTCCACTATGAAGCAACCAGAATGAAGAATCTGTTCCAGGTACGGCTATTCGGCGGGAGCCATGATCGGGTAACCTCACTTCAGATAGACACGCTATGTCCACCTTGTAGTCGTATAAAGAACGCATGGTGATAGACTGGCTACCAGGATCCAACAGCGTCCTAACATTCCAGCAGCCAACAAATAGTTGGTTTCTAAGTGTTAATTTCCCAGCTAGCTTACTTTTCACACTGGCCACCGGGTGAGCACAGGGCGCGTCGCTTACCGGGAACGCCGTAGCATGGTGAGAGTTGTTTGTAAGAGAGTTCATGAAGTTTCATGGGAATTTGGTACGAGTGATGTCCCCAGCATCGCTCGGCCTTTTGTTTGAGAGTGCAGCTCTAGCCTTTACACAGCCAAGTGTGACCTACAAGGCAGTAGGAGTGGAGTAAGGAGTCCACTATCCATTGGCAGCCGGTGACCGGAGTTCGGTTCATACGCCTTTTTGAATGGGGCCAGACATCCAGGACATCCAACAAGCCCTTTGTCCATACGTCTGCCGGTGAGCTCCAGTGAGCTTCATACGCCAGTCGTTGGAGGTTTGGAATCAGGGTTTAGCCATCTCCCCTAGACTGTCATCCAATGGACAGTCAACCCGGTGGAGAGCGCCGGGCATCCGCTTTTGCCCTCTCACTTTAGTGAGAAACACCTCCGCCACGTGAAGGCAGTGAGTAGGACTTCCTCAGGAGAGGCTATGTAAGACACCCGGTCATATGGGAGCATTTCAAGAGGTGTGCGGAGGGTGGCCAACCCGCAGCGCAAGGCACCCACCCCCGACCATCCTGAGGCTTTGGAGGCCTTGAAGACAAGATCCTGCATCTAACCATATATATGTAATCAGTTCACCTGTTGTTGTGGAGCCAGGTACATTAGTCATTCGATGCGTATCCTGTCCAAAAGTGTTCAAGAACACTATCCCGCATGGCTGCAAATAGCCAGTAGTGGCTGTATAAGGAATGCGATAATCGAGAATCTCGTCAACACTGGTCATCCCACCACAAGAAACGCCTCAGTGAAGGACAACCCACCAAAGTCAATACGGTTTCGTCTCCTTTGTATTGCTGAAGTCTTAGTCATTGTGTTGGAGACATCGGAATTATGTATGCAGAAGAAAATCATTCAACCACTTCCAGTAACACGGTAACAACCGTGTTGACTTCTAGTGGCTTGATGTTTGTGTGCTTGTTTTTTCCAACTCCTTATAACACTCGTAGTTTTTAGAACTGTTACATAATCCCGTATTCTCCTTTGTTTATTTTTAGTGTAATACTTTGTTTCAGAATGTCATAAAACATGAGGGACTGAAATACTGGGAGAGTTTGTACCTTATTGTGAGTAGTGCCACTAGTATAAGAAAATAATGTCGGCATGAATGTGATACATTTGACAAGCGAATCACTACACTTTTTCTTAATATATGTTCAGATTACTAGTAGGCCATAAGTTTAAAAACAATCAGATTTTATCTCATACGTGGGCAACCACTAAATAAACACTCGATACCTGTCTACGAATTAAGTCACAATAAAACAACAGTCCAAAGACAACCAGTGGTGTAACAAATTTCTTATTTCCATGTAAAACTCATTGAATCTAAAGCCATTTAGAAGGGAGAAACTCTATAAGAAAAGTGATATGAAGCACCATCTATCGTAGCATTATGATACAGCATTAAAGCCTATACTTTATAAACAACCGAAACCTTACAGCGATTCGTTAGTAGGTTCGTCAATAAAAGTGATACCTGTCTACTGTAAACATGTATTTTCCCAGACATGAAAAATGCGTACAATTAGCACCAGAGTAGTTTTATCAAATAAAAAATAAGAGGAATACATATAAAAACTAAACGGTATCAATCAGGCAGTGATGCCCTGGCAGTATACAAACTCGAATCCTTACAAAAATATAGATGACAATATAGATATAGAACGGAGACAAAAATTAATCAATCTTTTCATCACTGAGGAAGTTGGAAAGGAGCTGAGGATCGCACAAAAACAACCACGATTCCATCTCCACAGAAAGACACAAGGTCCAAAGATCAGATGAACTGAATTGATGTTTTACAGTAAATGAAAAATGAGTGGTAGAGATTAAAGTAAAGAACTGTTTATAATCGTTGATGCATTCACTAATAATTGGTAATTGTAACATCTATCACAAGCAGGAAGTGATGAAGGGAAAAAATAGGACTAATTTAAATGCAATTGTGAAATCAATTTAAATAGCTAAAAGATACTTAGGAAATACAATACAGATAAGCTGAAGCGAAATACGTAAGAGGATTGGATAAGGAAAGGAAATGCTACGACGATTATTGAGAACCGGAAAGACAGGTCATCTCCGAAAGACTCATAAAGCTAAAAATGCAGTAAACTTAACCATCAGTGGCAAAATATCAGTAGTAATCCGGCAATACAAAAGGAGTTTAAGCAAACACAAAATAGTACACTTATTTAGACAAAAAAGCAAGATTGGAAAGTTCGCAGAAATACCGGACTAAGGAAGACTAGTAAGCTAGATTGTTTCAAGGTCATTGTATTAAAACGACTTGGCCACTTGTCCTCCTCTAATATGAAATCAGCTCGAATTTTGTCCGTATAAAAAGGAGTGTAGAAAATTGACATCTGGTGACACGACCTGATCTCCACCGAAGTTTGTGAGGGTTGGTTCTTCCCAAACCTAGATAGTTAAAAATATTATATTAAAAAAACTCACTTCACCAATTTTCGATACACTTGCTTCGCAGTCATCAAGAGCATTCAGTTCTAACTCTGATATAGAGGTTGTGCTTAAGCTAGAAATCGAAGGTGCCTGTATTTTCTCTTCATGTCTCTCAACATGTCGTAGCAGGTAAGATCGAGAAGCATATTTCCGGGAACAGTAGCAACAAGTTAAGAGGCTTGGGTCAGTGTGTAACAACATGTGAGTTTTCAATAAATTTGCACGCGTAAAACTACGTGAACACAAAGAACATTGGTATGGTGAACACTTAGAATGGATGACACTGTGACGCTGTAGTTCGCTTTGATGGGCGAAGGTCCTTTTACAAACTTTGCATGATAACAACTCTGAATAAATTGGAGAATAAGAAAAAAATGACATACTCTTAGGACTAATCTTGCAATGCTGCAGTCGATGTTGCTGAAGGCTGACAATAAACATAAATCCCCGACCACATGTTTTACACACAAAAGGTTTCGGTGCTCCATCCAGTTCAATGTAAGCATGATGAGAGTCTAAATGTAGCTTCAGGTGGTTTTTCTGAGCGAAATTAGCAGAGCAAATGTGACAAGTGTATGGAAAATGATCTGCAAATAGGAAAGGAATAAAACTAACAAACTTGCCTTGGTGCAATCTTTTATGTACAGCTAACGCATTGGCGGATGAAAAGTTTTTTCTACATATTTCGCAGCTTGGACGTTCAAATGGCTTATGACACCGAGAGATATGGCGCTGCAAGTAAGACGGCAATGCAAATGTTGCACGACAATAAGGACACGAATGGCTTCCCTTGCATACCAACACATGAGGGTCTATCGCATCTGATGTGAAAATCTGCTGGCAAATTTTGCACACGGCAACCAGACGCTCTTTATGTTTTGCGGTTAAATGACCGATTAATGCAGCGTGAGATGTTGAGGAAAACGGACAAACAGGACACTTATGTTGAAGCACTGCTTCGGAGTGCTGCTCTGAAAATACGGTACTGCTACCATCCATTGCTTCTCTGAGGTGACCACAAGTGAAAGACCAGGAACTGATTCACAGCCACAGAAGTCTTCTAACTCGTCTAAAATCAAAAAGGTTTATGCGAATGCACAAGATCGCAGCCAATTATGAGGACAAATTTAGAATTTGCAGGTCGTATTTGACCTTAAGCTGCCGCTGGCTGACGGCAAATTGAAAAGCGGAAAACTATGTTTTCACTAAGGGCCACAGCGGTGCGCACTCTAGACGCACTACATAAACCAAGACGCCCACATCTTAAGGCCAAGCTTGATGACAGGCTGATACTGGTCACAAAAACCGTTGTCTCAGCATCTGAGTAACTTATAACCACAAAGACTGCTGTCAAAAATAATAACAACAGTTAGTTGATTTAGTTGTAAGTAAACTACAAACGTCTTCCAAAAAAATATCCACTTCTTACTGCAAACTTACATAAAACGTCTCTTTAATTATTAACATCATTACAGAATTTTGCCATTGTAAACTGATCGCATCACCAAAAAATCCACAGCTGTGGGGAGTCTAATTCACATTTTAGATACATTATACCCACTAATGACTCCAAAAATGAGAGCGCTTTGCGTTGCCTCGCTGTGCAACATCTCGAAAAAGACAGGAATAGAAAGACCATAATAAGCGACAACATGAATAGAGGCGGAATGCGCAAATCATCAATAGACCTACAATTAGGAGCATCTCAATACTTTACAATTCCGTTTGATTTTAATACCTGCATAATTCCCATCTGAATTATGGTTCCCTGTAAAAAAATTTGTCACCTTGATGGAGGATGTTCGATATTTCGCGTATATATATATATATATATATATATATATATATATATATATATATATATGTACGGGTAAGCAATTTGTAGACCCCATATGTAAAATATGAGCTGATGTTATACTGATAGAATCACTGTTCTTCTTTTGACCATGTTTATATATGAGTTGTACGGAGTTTCGAAGATGCACTACCACGTGTTGATAAACGTGGATAATAAGCAACAGAACTAGTGAAAAGCCACTGCAAACGAAAAATAATGAGCTACCATTGTGTGATAATCCGTTAAGATGTAATGAACAGTAACGAAAACCTAGACAGGTGAGTATGCACAAGCTTAAACGGAATTTAGTAATAATACAGAAGACACCATATGCGAACACAGATATGAGAAATTCAGGCACAGAAATTTACTAGAGAAGGTTTCTTCCCTCAATCGACAAATCTGAATTTAACACGACCGTTTGAAGCACACACCGTAGCCTCATTGCATGTCTAATAATGATTTATTCTATGTTTATCATATTTACGCCTGGGATCTAACATGAACAACCTACTAAGTGTTACACATCGAAATAGAAACTCGACAGTTTATTGCGCATTTCTCTTTGACTCTACTCCTTTATTACTCCTTTGTCTCACACCTCTGCTCACTGTTTCTATTATGCTTTTCTTGTACTTTCTTCTCTTGCTTCGCGTGCTACACGGAATGTGGCGACTTGAACTTCCGCACATTTGTGCAAAGTTCTATGTCGAAAACAGACAGACAGACAGACTTTGACTCTACTGGTCAACTACTCAACTGAAATTGCAACAGCCTGACACATACGCGACTATCAGGAAAACTGAAACACCATGAGGGCAGCGAGTGTTAAAATTCATTTAGTGGACAAAATGGAAAGAAGCATAGTCAATTTAAGTGCGAACCTACATATAATCAAATTTTAAAAATACACTCTAAAAGTCGTTATCTCACAAGCGATCTACTTTGTAGATGCCACTAGCATCTCCAAATCCAAAAGAGTGATCAATTGGTTTAATTTCAAGCCTCAGTAGCCTTCCAGTGCCAATCACCGACAGCAAAATATGCTTCTAGGCACGTCATGCGAGCTAACATTCATGTTGGCATACACTTGGAATTCATGATTCTTAAGTATGTGTGCATAATATAATAAAAAAATAAACGTGAAGAGTTAAATGATGACTCCTGACTACACTACTATCGTAACAGACTATCAATACAATCCAAAAAGACTAATTTCTCCAACGTTACATTATTGAAGAACTGCTTGTCCTGAAGAGAATGTCCTCAAATGACCATCTACGGTCTACGTGGTGACGAGTGTTCGAGTAATAACTTAAGTCAGATCACTTATATATGTGATAGGAAAACATTTCAGCGGTCTGAAAATGTCATTCGCCTTGCAATACATGTTGATTACGTGATAAAACCTATTATAGGCTACAATCGATGAAAATTTACTGAAAGCGCATATGATGACCTAAAGTACCAACAAGCTGCAAAAAAGTTGTTCATTTAACGTATAAAAACCTCACGAACCAACGAGAGACTTTCAGGAAATGTCCGCCATGTTGAAGACTTCAGTATTGCGCGCAGACCTTGACTCGCTGAAGCACCTAAACAAACTACAAACTGCAGGTGGAAGGTTAAACATATGCATCTAGTATTTGCAGGACAACAATACGTGCCTTTCAAGTGCATTTATTACACCAAAACTTGTATCCATCATAAGGCGAGCATACATGATTCCTTGGAAAAGAACTTGGAAGAGCCTAAATTGAAAATCACATATATAACAACTCGATTCGCGTCGATTAATCCTTGCATACAGGGGTGTCACTGTAGTTGAAGATTGAACGGTCAATTCATGGTTGTTTGCTCAAACGCAACTTTCCCATAATTTTCGCGGGTGATCAATCTGCCAGTCATCGTCTCATCGGTCGCTGTTCAGAAAGAAGCTAGAAAAAACAGTCAGAAGTAATATCGTGATTTATTGCGGTAATATTTGTTCTTCGACCTTAGTCTGTAATGCTAACAATGCTGGTTATATGTTGGTGTTAGAATAAAGAATTCTGGAGTCACCAATCTTTGTTCTGGTTTTTTGCGTCCGTTAGTACTAAGCGTTTCCGTAAGGCTTCGAGGAATAGCGTGAGTCTCAGTGTAGCAAGAGCTGGGCATTAACGGTATAGGAGACGTGATTGAGAGTTTCTTATGGTTTCGGACAGTTGCTGACTGTTACAAGAGTCACCGTCCGTCTTTTCTGGTGCCGGCCAAGTCTTCTTTGAACAAGCAATATCTGGACCGTTTTTGGAATTTTGGTTACGTTCAGTGATGCCTGGGTCAAAGAAGGGACAGAGCATCTTGGAAGCAAGCAGGAAAGTAAGTGATGCCGGTCTGTCTGTTACATGTAACGATGTGTATGATGCTCAGCATGATGAGTCTGTTGTTCATGTTTCGCAGTCTAGGGATAATAGGCCTAAATTTGAACCTCGGTGTTTTGACAGAAACCCAGCTGACTATTTACAGTTTGTAAAGGAGTTTGAGATCATGCCGAGTAGTTTTTTATTAAATGATGAAATGAAGTTGATGTATTTGATGAGGTACTGCACTGGAGTTGCTTCAAGAACTATACCGTGCTGCAAGCTCACGTCGGGCTCACCACTTGTAAGTGTTGAGGTTAGACTTAAGATAGTCTTCGATATCACCACACTTACTAAAAACTTCACCGTCTTATGACCTTACCAGTACTCTACCTAACGTGTAAGTACTGATTAACTCAATCAAAGTTTAAAAGCTAACAATGGAAAGAATTCTTAGTATGAGATGTATTTAACGTAAATGAATAACAGATTTAATAAATAAGGTGACTGTACAACTTATCTGCAGACGTTGCTGGAGGTAGGCTCGGAGAGTGTGCAGAAAGAGAGCACAACAAGAGAGCGAACCAATGAACGTACGGAAGACTCACAACTCAAAAGGTAAAACGTGGATCACCGTGGGTGAGTCAGTTTAAACAAAAGTTCAAAGGTAAAATGTGCACTACACCCCCTACTGAGGGATATTCTGAGGCCAGGAATATACTGCGTCAAAGATTCGGAAGAACTTCGATGATTGTAAGGAAATTATTTGAGGCTCATTAGGGTGATGGTAGTCAAATACGAGATGACTCGAAGGCACTCACTGAGTTTTTGGATAATCTGATGACTTACAAGAATTCATTGGTTTCGATGGATTGCATGAGTGACCTCAACCCGAGTTCAGTACTTAAGGGAATAGCCAGTCGCCTACCTACTCGACTGCAAAGGAAGTGGGTGAAGATAAGCTCCCGTATGGAGGGTGAAGTTATTGAGCCAAAGTTTGATGATATTCTGAAACTTGTAAAAGATAATGTCAATCAATCTATGAGCAAGTTTGCCAGTATATTGCATCGCACCTCTAGAATAGAGCAGTCTGAGGGTAAAACGCACTCATTGATGACGAATAAGCCTCAGAGAGGTGGATATCGAGAGAGCTCTATGGTGTATAGTAGTCCATATAAACTTAGTGTGTGTAACAGATTTCGTGGGACATCCCGAACAGATAGGTTACAAGTTGTGAGACAAACACGGTTGTGTTGTACTCGTTTGCAAGAAGTGCATACAAAGGTGAACTGTGAACCAGTGAGCAAGTTCAGTGATAAGCTAAATGTAAACTCCAGGCCTGACTCCGAATTGTGTGACGATAACGGTGCGGTGAAGAAGTCTGTGTTTGCGACTGGTAAGCCATTGTTGAATAGTGTCACAGAATAGAGTTACTGCTTCAGAGTGGAGTTATGACTCCACAAGTTTACAAGGTACTACTAGTCACAGTGAAGATATAGAACCTTCAAGGATTTGTGAGGAGGAACCGAAATTGTCTACTCCTGTTATTAAAGAGTTTGAAAATGATGAAATTGACGGTAAAGTGAATATTCGTGATAATGATCGTGGCAGTGCACGTTCGCCTATGGTTGATCATGATGAGATGAGCGGAATGCGTACCACTACTACTATTACTACTGAGTAGAATAAAAGTTCTGTACAACTTGAAGGTGAAGCAGAATTAAATGCAGATGCAGTTGAAGAAGGTAGGAATACTTGTCAGACCGTCTGTATAATTGATCAGCGTGTAGCCCACCTATCATCAGATGACAGTGCTAAACCGGAGCTGATAGTGAAAGACAGCAGTGGTGGTAGTCTTGCAGTTGGACAAATTTCTGAAAAGCGAGCAACAACAGCTTTTGATCCACTGCTAAGTTCATCAACTGATATCAATCAGTCGTCGTCGGTGTTGTCATCCACAATGACAGAGACGCCCATCAACTGAAGTGCCTTGTGCAATGACTATGGTAGTATCAGTTCGTTTGAAAGGACGAATATCAATGGTCAGTTTAGTGTGGATAAGCCAAGTGTAAAGGAGAGAGTTATTGTTAAATTGACTTGCACGAATAAAGGCATTTCTAGTTTCAAGTTACTATTTGAATGTTATTATCTTTGGTGTAAATTACTCTGTTTCTGCGATTGGTTGATCAGATACATCGTGTGTTTGTTAGTCATCTATATTTTACGATACAATGACATGAGCGAATTACCGTTCAGATTTGAGGATATAGCTGATAGAAGGAAGTTAGCAAATGAACTCTGCGACGATTTTCCAACCTAGAGCGTCAACCTGAGAAGGGTTGTAGGCGTACTGCTGTAAGTCCTACAATTCTTCAAAGGGCAGCGCATCAATGAGAAGTCCAATATGCGTGGTGTGTGATTTTGTACATGTGTTGATATTGCATACACTGAATTGATATCATATGTCATCTAGCTGTTGGTAATTCTGTTTGTGTCTGGACAACTTCCACTTGGATCATCAACCTGAGAAGGAATGTAGGCGTACTGCTGTAAGTCCTGCAGTTCTTCAAGGGTAGCTTGTCGTGCCAGAATCCACAACATTTGATGTAGTCATTGTACATACGTTTGTGTTAAATAGTTGTGTGAGTTCCAATTATTGTAATTGTTGGTTAATCTTGATTGTGTCCGGACATTCCACAACTTACAATCGTCAACCTGTGAAGGTTTGCAGGCGTACTGGTGTAAGTCCTGCAATTCTTCAAAGGAATTACATCGAGACACGATCTGCGAGTTTGTGTGTACTGTTTGTATATATGTGTGGTGTGTCATATCAACTGGTGTTTTTGGATTCATTGTGTTTACTCGTTGTTTTCGTACCTTGTTGTTATTGCATAATTTTGTTAAAATTTTCGTCGTGCTTACTTCTGAAGTTGTTTCGAGTCTTCTACATTCGTGAATGAATTGATTGATGTTCAAGAGATTAGATGGGTCGTATACTCCGGGGAGGCTATTGCTGAGAATGAAATGCATACGGAGATAATTGTTAGCTGCGGTCCGACACGCCGGGGAGCAAGAGTGTCGACGACTGTGGCTTGCATACGTCACCGTTACTAGAACTGAGGCAGAATGAGTGACAGGCGATTGCAGTGGTAATTGGTAGTGAATAGATAAGAGGATGTGCGTAGAGTATCGTGAGTTGGTGCTATGGTCACGTTGCATTCTGCAAGAGTCATTCTAGCAAATGGAGATTGTGTTGCAAGATGTCAAGAGGATGCCTTTAACCGGAAGGCGTAGGTCGTCGTCAATGAGTGAGATTGCGCTGTCGGTATGTCTGTGGTGTGTTGGCTTTTCCGTTTGTTTTCCATTTCAGCTCTGTCCGTGGGACCAAGGTTCTCGCAATGGCATCCAAGTCAACGTGTATTGGTCGTGATGGAAAAAAGGGGTTGGATCCTTTTTTTGCCGGGGAGTGTCAATGTAGTTGAAGATTGAACGATCAATTCATGGTTGTTGGCTCAAACGCAACTTCCCCAATTTTTCGCGGAGGCATCAATACACCAGTTGTCGTCTCATCGGTCGCTGTTTATAAGCACTCACAAAAACGTGAGAAACCGTTGTTGCAAGTTTAGCTATATGTTGGTGTTAGAATAAAAAATTCTCGAGTCGATAATCTTTTTTCTTGTTTTGCTTTCCTTTGTACTAGTCGTTTCTGTAAGGCTTCGAAGAACAGCGCGAGTCCCAGCGTAGCAAGAGCTGGGCATTAATGGTTTAGTAGACGTTACTGAAAGGGTCTGAATTAATAAGATTCTGAGGAAGCAATGATTTTTATTGGAGAAATCGAAAATGGCATCTTTACAATAACATCATACCTGGTTTCATTGATTTCAGTGTATTAACTTTGCAGTTTATAGCTGGGTAGAGCTATATTTTGAGGGTAGCACGATACATAACGGCTATTTGTCCGGGCTTTCACTGAGGATAATTTACTTTCAAATAACAACGCAGTTACAGATAATGTGCCATAGGGCTATGCAGTGTGTTTGAGGGAGTTTGCTCAAATATATGATGCAGTGCATAACTGTTTGAAATGTAGTGTCAGCCACGTCTCGTAAACCGTTAATGCCCAGCTATTGCTACGCTAGGACTCACGCTGTTCCTCGAAGCTTCTCAGAAACGCTTAGTACGAGCGGACGCAAAAACCAGAACCTAGTTTAGTGACTCGAGAATTATTTATTCTAACACCAGCATATAATCAATGTTACAACTAAGGTCTATGAACAAATACTACAATAATAAATCACAATATTACTTCTGACGGTTGTCTCCTGAATTCTTTCTGAACAGCGACCGATGAGACGACAACTGGTGTATTGATGCCTCCGCGAAAAATTGGGGAAGTTGCGTTTGAGCCAACAGCCATGAATTGATCGTTCAATCTTCAACTACATTGACACGTAGTTTTTGCGCATTTTATTAGGCAGACTTGTTTGTAACGAAGTATATGGAGGTAAACCTTGGGAAAGCGATACGTTTTATTTCGCGGGCACTTACTGCTCTCTACAACAAGAACATTTGAAAATGGCATATTTTAGCTTGAAATTAGGGGAGAGAATTGTAGTCGTTAGACTTCCCTAGTGAGCTGGCAGAGGAATGAGTATTAGCACAATGAACATATTAAGTTCGGCATGCAAATGTAATCTATATCGATTACGCTTACATGTTGTGTCCACTAACCACCAATGTTTATTACGCCTATTTACCTTGTTCGCGTTGATGTCTGTAGTATCTAGCAGATATTCATTGTCGCGTATACCTCAACTTCACTGAGTTTTACCGACACATATTACATTCACGACTAAATCAAGATAAAATGGTGTCATTAGATATAATTGGCTCTTTTTAATTGCAAATATCCATAATACAAATATAGCGAATATTCAAATACGGTTGTAAATAAACCAGCTTCAAATACTCTCAGCCCACGGATCCTAAGGCTAGTGTTGTTGCCAGAAGACCAACTCAGAATACTATGAGTTGCAACCAAGTAGAAAATATTGGAAGACAGCTGGTATTTCGAAGACTGTTTATTATTCTACTGGCAATAAACCGGCGTCACAAGACAGCTGCCGCACAACTGGTTACAGCTTCAAAACGCTGAGAGTTCAGATGTCGCAGCTTCAAATTCTATAAACAGTCATCATCATCGTGAATTGTAGTTCATGCCAATACTTCTGTTCGTGTTGCTTCAGTCCTCTGCTGAATTAAAAGCAGCTGGAACACAGTGGGCATCGTAACCTAAAACGGACCTGAAACCATACTGTATATGCCAGGTTACTGGATATTCATTCGATATCAACAACACTGACGACAGCACTTATTGGCCATTCAGTTGATGGATGTAACCTTAAAGAGGCGGGTGTTAATCTGAATGGTCATATATCACAAACAATCCCAGCGAATTTTTTCAGTCATATCCAAGGTAGACTTAGTAAGGTAACACCATGGATAATGTCAGTTCTGAAAGACAATCAGTTAGTGTGGGCTTAACATAAGTTACTCACAGGTAACAGGAAAGTCAGCGGATGAAGTTGCTAATAAGCCACCAGTGTGATAGAGCGATTCAAACGTCGTCACTTTAAACCCAGTGTTGGCGGGAACCCACTAAATCACATTACTTGAGTGCCAGTGGGGTGGCATAATAGTTGGTTTGAGGCAGAAATAACGTTAGTTGCCAAGTATACTCGTCTATCCCGATACAACTTAGTGATGTTTACGTGGCTCGCTGACTTGTCAGCCAGAACACAGATAACACTTTCCAGCCAATTAACGGAGAGTATTACGCTAAGCCTTTCAAACAATGCATTTGGGAGACAGAGGAGTACACAGCTATTGGAAGATATATGCCAAAAACACTGCAAACGTTATGCTCTTCTCTCTTTGGAATTTAATTTTTCTCGATCTTATACAATTTCAAGCCTCATAGGCAGATTCTCTGGAAGGAGACGTGCAAGAACGCACGAATTTCTTAGAATTCGTTCACTTTTTTTGTCCTCAAAGTAACTTCGCGGCACATGTGAACAACTGGAGCGACAGCTTCATTCTTTTCTGAAGGGAAGTGAGACTGGCTCAGAACACAAGACATGCACTTAAAGCAGTTATACACAAAAATGACTTTTACTTTTGATTGGAAGCTTCGAAAGTCTCAGTTTGCTGCCTCCTTATGGTCCGGGGTCTGCTATCGCAGCATCGCATATGTCCTCCCATTTTTCCTTGGTCTCATACCACCGTTGCAGTGCTATGGCCAACTGCTCCGGGGACGTGAATGTGACACTTAGCAGCTTTGGAGAGCTAACCAGTGCGTCACTCAACTCTCACAAATTGTCAATATCCTCCTCTTACTACTCTGGACCTCACGCTGTCCCCGGAAGACTTTCAAAAACAATTAGTATTAACCAGCGCAAAAAATCAGAACGCAGATTGGCGACTCGAGAATCCTTTATTCTTACGCCAATATGTAACCAACAATAAGGTTATTATACACGGGGACTAAGAATGAATGTTATAACAATAAATCATAATAATCCTTCTGATGGTTTTTCTCTGTCTTCCAACGAACAGCGAACGATGGAGCGATGACTGCAGTATCGATGACTCCCGCGGAAAATATAGAGTTGAATTTGAGCAAACAACCATGAATTGATCCAATATCCAATATCGATTTTACGAACCAATTTCATTTCTTTGTGCTCGCTTCTTGATCTTCGGTAAACTTCTGCGTAGCTTGTCCCGACACTCGACTGTCGTAGCTTTGGTTGACTCCAAAGGGAGTAGTGCTGGGATTAATTATGTGTGGTTTGTAGTATGAGGTATATTAAGACTGTTACTACTGCGATTGGAGTTGATCCTTTCGCCAGTTACTCCTTCGGTGTCGTCGACAAGAGAAAAGAGATAGTAATAATAAAAATAGATATAATTAGTGAAGCTATTCAGACTAAGAGACAGAAATGGAAATAGGAAAGCATAACAACAGTCAGCTCATTAAGTTTGAAGAATAATATGTATATCGGTAATAATAATAGTAATAATAATTATAATATTAATAAGTTGTCAGGAGAGTAAGACGGGAGAGAATGTAAAGAAGTAAAACGATGAGCTTAATTGTCCACCCCTGAATGGTGTATGCGATTTTAAGGAGATAGGCCATTTGGATGCAGTCCTTGATTGTATCGCGATACGTTCAACGTTTGCGTTACATTTTTACGTGATTCGTTACATAAAATTTATCTTGTTGTAATACTTGCACAAGTACTATACTACTTGCATACTTGTAACCACTAACTCTCATTTCTAATAGTTATGGTTAATCAAAGTAAAAAGCGACGAACCCATTCCCCTGTAAAACCGGTGTCTAATTTAACGTCCTTGATTGCTACATCAAGCAACACACCCCCTACAAACGGCTATAATGAGTCACATAACTCACTTGTATGCCGTAAGCGTCGAGCTGGAACTGAGGATAAAACTGTACTGACAGCTAGTATTAGTACTACTCCTAAAAATTCAGTACCCTCTGCGGTGACTCTAAAGAATAGCGGCCCAAACCGAAACGACATTTTAACGCAAAAATGACCTTGACAAGCACAACTTCGGCCAATGAGAAGGCTCAAAAAGAAAGGCGCATAATTGTAAAAAACGGTTTATTTAGAAGTAATGCAATCATAATAAACAGTTACAAAGGATGATGTCAGTGGAGTTGAAGATTGAACGATCAATTCATGGTTGTTTGCCCAAAATCAACTTCCTCGATTTTCGCGGAGGCATCAATACGACAGTCATCGTCTCATCGGTCGCTGTTCAGAAATAAGATTGAAACATCGTCAGAAGTAACATAACGATTTATTATTGTAATATTTGTTTACAGACCTTAGTTGCTTAGTTCGTTTATTCCTTTTATATGTTGGTGTAACAATAAAGAAATAACAAGCAGCAGATCGGTGTTTTGGTTTTTGCGTCCGTTATTACTAAGCGTTTCTGAAACTCAAAGGAACAGCGTGGGCCCGAGCGTAGCGAGAGCTGGGCATTAACGGTTTATGAGACGAGACTGACAGTTTCTGACGGTAGAAACAGATCTGGCGAATTCAAACAGTTGGTGAAAGTTTGGATAGTCGCCGTTCATTTTTCCTGGTGCCGGTCAAGTCCTCTTTGAACAAGCAATATTTGGAACATTTTTGGAATTGGGTCAAGTTCAACAATGCCTGGGTCAAAGAAGGGACAGAGTGTCTTGGATGCAAACAGGAAAGTAAGTCATGTTGACTTGTCTGTTAATTGTAACGATGTGTCTGATGTTAAGCATGACATGGTTGATGTTACTGTTTCGCCGTTCAGGGATAATAGGAACATCAAACTCCCTAAATTAGAACCACGGTGTTTTGATGGAAACCCGGCCGATTATTTACAATTTGTAAAGGAGTTTGAGATCATGCTGAGTAGTTTTCTATTAAATGATGAATTGAAGTTAATGTATTTGATGAGGTATTGCACTGGAGATGCTGCAAGAGCTATACAGTGCTGTACGTTTATGAAGCCAAAAGATGGCTACTACGAGGCTATGAGCATATTACGTCAAAGGTTTGGAAGACCTTCGATGATTGCAGGGAAATTATTCGAGGCTGTTAAGGGTAATGGTGGTCAATTACAGGATGACTCCCAGGCACTCACTGAGTTTTTAGATAATTTGCTAATTTACAAGAATGGAATGATTTCGATGAATCGAATGAGTGACCTCAACTCGAGTTTTATACTAGAAGTAATAGCAAGACGTCTACCTACTCGACTGCAAAGGAAGTGGGTGAAGATGAGCTCCCGTATGGAGGATGAGGGTATCGAGCCGAAATTTGATGATATCCTGAAACTGGTAAATACTAGTGTCAATCAATCTATGAGCAAGTTTGCCAGTCTGTTAGATCTCACCCATAGAATAGAGCAGTCTGAGGGTAAAACGCACTCATTGATGACGAATAGGCCTCAGAGAGGTGGATATCGAGAAGGCTCGATGATGTCTAGTAATGCATATAGATCTAGTGAGTGTAACAGGTTTCGTAGTACATCCTCAACAGATAAGTTGCAAGATGCAAGACAAACACGGTTGTGTTGTACTCGTTTGCAAGAAGTGCATACAAAGGTGAACTGTGAACCAGTGAGCAAGTTCAGTGATAAGCTAAATGTAAACTCCAGGTCTGACTCCGAATTGTGTGACGATAACGGTGCGGTGAAGAAGTCTGTGTTTGCAACTGGTAAGCCATTGTTGAATAGAGTGTCACAGAATAGAGTTACTGCTTCAGAGTGCAGTTCTGACCCTACAAGTTTACAAGGTATTACTAGTCAGAGTGAAGATATAAAACCTTTAATGATTTGTGAGGAGGAACCAAAATTGTCTACTTCTGTTATTAAAGAGTTTGAAAATGATGAACTTGACGGTAAAGTGAATATTCGTGATAATGATCATGATACTTCCCAGTTGTCTTTGGTTGATCATTATGAGATGAGGGATATGCCTACTACTGCTAAGTTGAACAAGGGTTCTGTACAACTACAACGTGAAGTAGAATTGAACGCAGATGCAGTTCCAAAAGGTGTGCATACTTGTGAGACAGTCAGTGTAATTGATCAGCGTGTAGCCCATCTATCATCAGATGATAGTGCTAAACCCGAACTAGTAGTGAAAGACAGCAGTGGTGGTAATCTTGCAGTTGGACAACTATCTGAGAGCCGAACAAGAACAGCTTCTGATCCACCACTAAGTTCATCACCTTGTGTCAATCAGTCATCGTTGGTGCTGTCATCCACAATGAAACAGACACCCATCAACTCAAGTATCTTGTGCAATGACTATGGTAGTATCAGTTCGTTTGAAAGGACGAATATCAATGGTCAGTTTAGTGTGGATAAGCCAAGTGTAAAGGAGAGAGTTATTGTTAAATTGACTTGCACGAATAAAGGCATTTCTAGTTTCAAGTTACTATTTGAATGTTATTATCTTTGGTGTAAATTACTCTGTTTCTGCGATTGGTTGATGAGATACATCGTGTGTTTGTTAGTCATCTATATTCTACGATACAATGACATGAGCGTGTTACCGTTCAGATTTGAGGATATAGCTGATAGAAGGAAGTTAGCAAATGAACTCTGCGACGATTTTCCAACCTAGAGCGTCAACCTGAGAAGGGTTGTAGGCGTACTGCTGTAAGTTCTACAATTCTTCAAGGGTAGTTTGCCGTGCCAGAATACACAACATTTGATGTGTTGGTTGTACATATGTTTGTGTTAAATAGTTGTGTGAGTTCCAATTGATGTAATTGTTGGTTAATCTTGATTGTGTCCGGACATTCCACAACTTACAATCGTCAACGTGAGAAGGGTTGCAGGCGTACTGGTGTAAGTCCTGCAATTCTTCAAAGGAATTACATCGAGACACGATCTGCGAGTTTGTGTGTACTGTTTGTATATATGTGTGGTGTGTCATATCAACTGGTGTTTTTGGATTCATTGTGTTTACTCGTTGTTTTCGTACCTTGTTGTTATTGCATAATTTTGTTAAAATTTTCGTCGTGCTTACTTCTGAAGTTGTTTCGAGTCTTCTACATTCGTGAATGAATTGATTGATGTTCAAGAGATTAGATGGGTCGTATACTCCGGGGAGGCTATTGCTGAGAATGAAATGCATACGGAGATAATTGTTAGCTGCGGTCCGACACGCCGGGGAGAAAGAGTGTAAACGACTGAGGCTCGCATGCGTCACCGCTATTAGAACTGAGGCAGAATGAGTGACAGGCGATTGCAGTGGTAATTGGTAGTGAATAGATAAGAGGATGTGCGTAGAGTATCGTGAGTTGGTGCTATGGTCACGTTGCATTCTGCAAGAGTCATTCTAGCAAATGGAGATTGTGTTGCAAGATGTCAGGAGGAGGTCTCTGTCTGGAGGCGCAGGTCGTCATTGATGTGTGAGATTGTGCTGTGAGTATGCTTGTGGTGTGTTGGCTTTTCTGTTTGTTTTCCATTTCAGCTCTGTCCGTGGGACCAAGGTTCTCGCAATGGCATCCAAGTCAACGTGCATTGATCGTGAAGGAAAAAAGGGTTGGATCCTTTTTTTGCCGGGGAGTGTCAATGGAGTTGAAGATTGAACGATCAATTCTTGGTTGTTTGCCCAAAATCAACTTCCCCAATTTTCCGGAGGCAGTCATCGTCTCATCGGTCGCTGTTCAGAAAGAAGAGTGAAACATCGTCAGAAGTAATAGAAAGATTTATTATTGTAATATTTGTTTTCAGACCTTAGTTGCTTAGTTCGTTTATTCCTTTTATATGTTGGTGTAACAATAAAGAAATAACAAGCAGCAGATCGGTGTTTTGGTTTTTGCGTCCGTTATTACTAAGCGTTTCTGAAACTCAAAGGAACAGCGTGGGCCCGAGCGTAGCGAGAGCTGGGCATTAACGGTTTATGAGACGAGACTGACAGATGGCGTTCGCGTATATGTTGCAAAAAAACCTCCCAGTTTCTCATAGGAGTCTTCATAGTCATATGAAACCAGTTTCGGTACATAAATTCATCCAGGTAACTGTGAATCATGGGATTTCTCGATCCATTAACCGCTCTTATACGTCTTTCTAGACGACTCCAAAATCTTTCACTGGAACTGGTGTGGGTTCCATCCAAAGGATTCGGGAAACCGTCCGTATGATTAACAACATGATGAATGTACCCATGATTCGATAATTGACGGTATCCGCTCCATTCATCCGTATGAATGGTCGTCCCCGGCAACACCAAACGCTTATTAATAGGCACTAATACTGCTGCACTGCGATTGGGAATCGCTTCCGTATACCCTTTGCGCAGTGTCGTGTCGTAGATACCCAGTATCCACTGCTGGTTTCCTTGTAATCTCCCGCGGTTGTATTTCCTTTTTATAAGTTTATGCCTTGAGAGAAAAGTTCTTAAGGGATATGTAAACTAGAAAACAACGACAAACCATCTCGAACCGACTTCCTCCTTCGGCACTCAATACATCTGTATACAAAGCCATCAATGGCCTCTGCTTATATTTGCATATGCATAACTCCTCCGCACTAGCAAATTTTCGACAAAGCTATGAGTCCGTTATTCAAGCAGTAATCGAAAACATCCATGATTACTTCCGAAAATGATACAGTCAGCTGACTCCTTGCTCAAGGTCACTTTTTTGTTCGAAGGTCGTTTCGGTTTGGGCCGCTGTTCTTTAGAGTCACCCCTTCTGCTCATACAGAACCCCTCCCTTCACCTTATGTGCTTATCGAAAAACTCCAGCCATCAAGCTCTTTTTCAGCACTATCTTCAGAAATAGAACTTCTAAAGTTGCCTATAGGTGAACTTAAGGCTGAGTTAATGGAATTAAAAAACAGTAAGTCAGTAAATGCTGGAAAGATCGAAACCGATACCGAGATATCCAAATTATCAGATCAGATCAGCGATATCAGATCGCAGGTCTGTGAGTTGACACCTCTAACTATCCTCATGAAAACTGTAAACCTTAACAAGCTTGACACAGAATCGGTAACTAAGGTAGATAACCTCATTAACTTTGTTACCACAGAAGTAACAAAACGACTCGACGCAAAACTGAGTGCTATTGTCTACAACGTTCCGGACAATGAGGCACTAAAAAAGGTACAGCGCATCTTACTTAGTGAAGCGAAAATGCCTAACTCCAAGACTAAGTGCTACAGGCTGAAGAAGAGTCAACGTAAAAAGTGTTGTCCTATTCGTTTTCAGTTCGAAACACCGGCAGAGACCAGAAAATTCATCCACTCGCAACACACCCTATCGCAAGCCAGAAACTATAAACATATAAAGGTCGGGGTGGACAAAACAGTCATAGAAAGGCGCGCATACAGTTATCTCGCTAAGACTAATTGTGAAATAGGTAATAGGACATTGCAAGCAGCCATCATTCCCAACCCTGTGAAAGATACAGTAGACCCTACCGCATCACCCGTCTCAAAACACACAGAAATATCCCATCAGAATGCAACACCAGCCGAAAGGCCACTAGACTGTAACCAAATAAATAACAAAACCATACCACCTATCACCGCAGAATCTAAAATGCCATTAAATAACCCCAGAAAAAGAGTCAAAACCCCCAGAAATTCGACTTTTTCCTCTCCTAGCTATAACTCCACTGGTAAAGATAAGGAAAATATGCCCCTAAATCATACCAACAAAAACAGTTGAAGCTTAAATAAACCCACACTTCCCACGGTCAATAGTACTAGCACCCACAACGTGCTTAATCGCACCATGGCACACACTGATATCCAATGTCACAACAATGTCACCCTCAATAGTACAAGTGGTAATAGTCAGAACTCGGCTATCAACAACTTAGGGTCTTCAGAGTATGGCACACAAACAAATTTTGACCAGATATATGGTACAAGTCTGCTGGGAACTAACCCACAATGCACTACACATGAAACCCACACAAGGACACAACTAGCATCAAACAATAGGTGGAATAATAAGCCATGGTCATCACAAGGATCCAATCATTTTTTATCCCCCGCGTCCCTGTCAGCGTTGAAAAAACAGCTGGTAGGGATGTTGACACTCCTAAACCACTAGAGCTGGCTCCCTCCTTGCATGAAAACAGGAACGGTCTAGTGCACCCGTATCCATTAGGCACACTTGACACCTGCACAAGTATAGGTCAAATAAAGAACCCTACCCACTTCTGTAACCTGACTAAAAATAAAAATCCCTTGGTCTATAGCAAATCCAGTACTCCAACTCCTAATTCTTCACCGAAAACAGCACACACCAACTCGGTAGACATAGGTGAGCATGATGATGAGACTCCTCTTAACATAGGATCATCATGTCAAGCAGAACTACTGTGTGCTGAACCATATTCGGGGCTGACTAACTAACTTAAATACTTCAAATGCTACTTCAACTCTCATCTTTACCTAATCCTTTTACCTTTCTAAAACAGCTTTCAATCCTTGTAAACGTTGTACTTACCTCAATTTTGGTTGGTTATCGTATGCCGACAACCACGGGATGAAAACGAAACGAAGTCCATTTTCCCGCTCAACCTGGAGGACAATTGTACAATTCAATAACTATACAGCCTAGTTCTGACAATGTGTATTTATATATATATCAAATATTTAACTGTTGAAACATTATTAACTTGTAGACAATATACGATTTGATATTATATCATACTTGATCGTGCCTGTAAAAATGGCATGCATTTTCATGTAAATTTATATGTTTATATGAGAATATACATTATTATTATTATTATTAACTATAAACCAAATTTATGAAATTTAAATAATGCTTATCCATGCCTGTACACTTGATGTGTCCTACACAGGTAGGGAAAAATGTGTATTTTATTAAAACATTATTATTAAGTATGATTGCTAATCGTATATGTAATTTATCATATTGATGATGCCTGTAAACTGGCGTCCCTCATGTACAAATGAGAATATACTATTATTATCATAAATGCTAGATCTGTTCTAAATAAATTGCCGATGCTCAGAGCACTCACAGTAATATACAAACCCCCTGTAATTGTCATCACTGAATCTTGGTGTCATTCGAACATCCTGGATGAAGAAATAAGCTTAGATAACTACACACACTTTCGGTGTGACAGGGAAGGTGGTAAGGGAGGGGGTTGTCTCATGTACTTTCTGAATGCACTTACTGTATCACAGCTAGAAAGTAGTACACTTAACATGCCTGAGACTCTATGGGTTAATGTACACTTAAATAACGTAACAGCATTAATTGGATGCACCTACAGAGCACCTGGCACCTTTAGTAATTACGAGACCCAACTTATTAATACTCTGGAGCAATTATCCGACTTACAATACGACCATAAGATCCTATGTGGGGACTTTAACTTACCTGAAATCAACTGGGATATACCCACAGGCCCAACTAAATTTGATAAGTTCTTAGGCACACTGGATATACTTGGCTGGAAACAAACTGTCACTACTCCCACAAGAGGTAATAACGTACTAGACTTAATCTTCTGCCACAATATAAGCCCCCTTTCAACGCTAGTAGGTTCTGAGTTTCCAGGGAGCGACCACAAAACAGTAATGTGTGCACTGCCAATTCCGCTGAGTAGCAATGCATCTCATACCTCCACTTCACAACAAGTAATATATAGGAACTATAGTAAGGCAAACTGGGCCTTAGTAGAATCAATGCTAAGATCCTCCAAATGGGATGAATACTTCACTACTGATGACCTATCGAGAGCCCTAACCATCTTCTACCATAACACTAACACATGCTTAGATGCTGTCATTCCACTCCAAACACTAAAGGTTTCCCCACACAGAAAGTCATTCATAAAACCAAAGGATCGTACGAAACTGAAGAGACTCTCAACAAGTTACTTCAAACACCACGACTTTGGCACTCTAGGTCTAATACTTAACACCCTTAGCTCCATCTCACAAGCTCGAGATTTCCGTATGAGAAAGGAAGAACGCATCGCAGTAGCCAGTCCTGCTAGAGTGTATGCACTCACAGAAATCTTAAGGAAGCGAATGAATCGCAAAAATCACAGCATTTCTCTCCTCATAGACAAAGGTAGGCTATGCACTAACTCTGCAGACATATGTGAACTATTCAACAAAACGTTTGCAGGTAACTACCTTAAGCCCTCAGTCCAGCTACTCGATATACACCCTATTACTAATATGGCACAAACTCCATCTCCACTCACACCAAACCAAATTAGCACTGTTCAATTCACTTACGCTAATATTAACCAAACTATAAGAACCCTCAAAAGTTCAAAAGGTTTCGGTACCGACGGTATATCATCTTACTTCTATAAATATGGTGGCCCTGACATTCCTCTACTGCTGCTTAAAATATTCACAATGTCCCTAGAAACCCAAACTTACCCTGACATATGGAAGACTACATTCATTATGCCTAAACACAAATCTGGCTCGAAAACTGAAGTCAGTAACTACCGGCCGATCAATATCACACCTATAGCATCTAGAATCATGGAGAGACTAGTCAAAGATAACTTAATCAAACATATGCTTAGCTGCAACATCATAAGTCCGAACCAACATGGATTCCTGAAATCCAGATCATGTTTAACATGTCACCTAGACTTCTTCAATTTTGTAACCAGCAGTCGTGACAGACGGCAACTAGTACTTGTCATCTACTTTGACATTTCTAAGGCATTTGACCGTGTTGACCATTTACTGCTAACAAATAAGCTGAACTCCTTAGGAATACGTGACCCATTATTAGGATGGCTTAAATCATTCCTTAACAATAGGTCCCAAATAGTTAAACTCGGGTCTGCAACCTCCAAACCTAGCCCTATCACTTCTGGTGTAGTACAAGGTAGTGTCATTGGACCCCTCCTATTTACACTATACATCAATGACATATGCGCTTGCTTCACGCACGGGAAACCATTCATCTTTGCAGATGACCTAAAAGTAGCTTATACATTCCAACGTGATGACTTAGGGAACTTCGAGAATGTAGTGCAGAAGGAATTAGATAAAATGACTGCTTGGTCGTCCCTATGGAATCTCCAATTTAATCTGAACAAATGTGGCTGGATCTGCTTCGGTGCACCCTCAATTGACCTGAAATTAACGCTCCAATCTGCTAACCTAACCAGACTCCGAAGTGTCGTTGACCTAGGCCTGAGGTACTCTAGTGACTTGACATTCTCTGAGCAAGTAGCATCACAGACTAGAAAATCGAGGATGCTCTTAGGATGCATACTCAGGAACTTTCACGACAATGAAGCCAAGCTAATTCTGTACAAAACATGTGTCAGACCACTACTAGAATACTGTCCATTTATTATAAGCAGCACTCGCACACGTGACAAGCTAAGGATGGAAAGTATCCAACGATATTTTACCTCAAAACTACTTGGCTACGATTGTAAGAAAGACTACATCTCACGGTGCATGATCCTAAAACTTGACCCACTTTGGACAAGGCGACTTATTATAAACCTAATATTCTTCTTTAAGGTCCTTCACAAAATATCATTCTCAGGTAACAGGGACATACAATTCGCACAGGAAGGTTCTTACGATCTGCGTAACCAAACTTCCACAGTGACAACTCATTCTTTTAAGTCAACACTCCGTGAAAACTTCTTCACAGTCATGTATTCTAAAATATGGAATAGCCTACCCCTAGATGTCAGAACTTGCTCTTCGGTTACAAGCTTCAAACGCTCTCTATACAGACTGTTTCACTCTACTGATTATATTAATAAACTATTTACTCCTAGAACGAATCAACTACTAATCTACTACAGCACCTAAAAGACGCACTTCAACACCCTTAGCAATCTAAAAACTATAAATAAACTAGCAGCATGGATGCATAAAGACATAGTACGGAACATACAGGATTAGTTTACCCTTAGAAATAGGACCTGTCACTCTATTGTAACCTTCAAACGCTTGCTATATAAACTTTTATTCCAATGACTATCCCTACCAGAACCCATCACTTATTTCTAAAACGCATCAGTCATTAGAACACTAAAACGCTCAGACTCATTAATACACATTATGACACTAAATAAACTCTAAGACTTCGCATAAATACGTGAAAACACAACTAAAATATAGGAAAATGTTTACTTAAGTATAATATACAATTGACATAAACATTTATAATGCATAAATATTAATGTCCTTTTCATGTTCACATACTTTCTCTTTCTGGTATTCTGCTGCTCCTATTCATCTTCTGGTCGAGGTCGAACAACCCTGCATCTAAACTGAAATGAGGATTAATTCCAAACCATCTATCTCATAACCACTCAAATTCCATGAACGATCCAATTCTACCATTTGAAGACGCTGGCGAACATGCTGTAAATGAGTATTCATGATCTGAAATGAAGAAGCAACTGGTTTTCAAACAGTTTTCAACATTTTTCTCAACTTACGAATACAGTCCGCCATGCAGACACAAATGGAGCAAATGGAGAATTCTGGAATCGACCTCGGCACCATTTGATGCAGTAAAACAACTTAACATGACCTTATCTAGTTTTCGTATCCACGATCAAATTTCTTTCCTGTTATAAAACTACGATAAGACTGCTGAAAAATGGAATAAATATATCACTGATCTCAACATAATACATCAATAAACTTTAAGCCAAGGGTGTTGTTCACAACAAAGTTATATAGGGGAATTGACTTCAAGCTTTATTTTTCCCAGATATCTGTATTACATTCATCTGATGTCTGGGTTTTTTTAATGCGAAGACAATATTTCTATATCTCTTTATGTGCTACACAGACTTTATAGCAGACTGTTCCGACTGACTTTGATGTCAGAAAGAACAACCAAACTGTAAATTCATCATACATCAAATTGTGTAATTTATATAATAACTTATCCATGCCTGTACAATTGGTATGTTCCTACATAAACAGGAAGACATATATTATTGTGTCGCTGCATGGTTGTCCAGCCTTCGCTTAAAGGCATCCAAAGACGGTGCCATAGCTACATCTGCCGGTAAGGAATTCCAGGGACGGCAAACCCGCAGTGAAAAGAAGTGGGAGCGCACCCGGGCCCTTGCCCTCTGGTGAGCTATCCTCCTGGGATTTCCACGTGGGAGGCTATACCTACTGAATGGCAGAACACCTTTGTATGGGTGGTTCTGGTCATTTGTTATTTTGTAGGCAGTAATCAAATCCCCCCTAAGCCGATGGTAGCTAAGTGTGAACAGGCCTAATTTCTTCAGCCTTTCATCATATGGTTTGTTTCGGAGACCAACCACTCCTTTTGTTGCCCGTCGTTGGACTCTTTCCAAGAGGTTGACATCTCTTCTCAGCATTGGGGGCGCAACAATAGAATGCACCTCAAGGTGTGGCCTGACGTATGTTTTGTACAACCTTGGAAAGAGCTCAGGAGTGAGTGCACCTAACCGTCTATGCGTAAAGTGTATGACCGCATATGCCCTCGCTACATCCCTGTGTAATTTACGCTTGTGTCCATTTTTTCCGTTAGAACTAGACCTAAGTCGCGTTCCGACGTTGTGCAGGACAAGCTTTCTTTGCACAGGGTGTAACTTGCATTCTGCAGTCTACAGGCGCGCAACTTCACTACTTTGCACTTTTTCAAGTTGAAAGTCATGCCACTGGCCAGCACCCAGTCTTCCAGAAGGTTTAGATCTTCCTGTAGCCTATCTGAGTCCTCCGGACACTTTATCGCCCTCCATATTTTTACGCCGTCAGCGTATAGGGGAGTCGGGCAGCTTAGACGGCGTGGTAGATCATTGATGAAAATCAAAAACATCAGTGGTCCTAGGATAGAACCCTGCGCCACTCCTGATGACGATCTGTGCCAAGATGATCAGACTTGATTGACCTTAGTGCAAAATCGCGTTTCTGCTAGGTAGTCCTTTAACCATGACAGAAGCGTCTCACTTATACCTGCCTGACTTATTTTGTGTAGGAGAAGGTCATGGTGAACAGTGTCAAATGCCTTCTCAAAGTCTAGGAAGACCACATGGACTGGTACGTTCATGTCCCAGCATGATGTCCAATCGTCCTAAGCTGATAGTAGGTTAGTAACGCAGGATCTGCCTTTTCTGAAACCATGTTGGCCTTCATGTAGTATATTAGTCCTATCGAAATATTCCCTGACACGATCGTCAATTATACTTTCCAGTACTTTCGATACCATTGGGAGTAGAGCTACTGGTCTATAACGAGTGGTATTTTGCCTATCCCCACCCTTGAAGATCGGAGAAAGGATGGCTCTTTTCCCCTCCCTTGGCAATTTCCCCGAATCCATTGAGTGTTGGAACAAGTCGCACAGGGGTCTACAGAGAGCTTTGGCACACTGTTTCAGAACAGATGGCCTGATGTCGTCACAACCTGGGGACTTCCCAGGTGTGAGCCGCTGTAGCTTCCTTAGTACTTTTGCGGGGTTTATTTGGGGAGTAGCCGATTGGTCTTTCTCCTTTGAAATAGTGGTGCCACCATTTTTGTCCGTAACCGTTATATCCACATTGCTGTTTAGCTGTTTAGCGAAGGCTGAACTGAATGTTTCAGACATCTTCAGACTAGTGAGATATTGACCGTTTGGGCCTACTAAGGTGCATGCCCCTTGGTTTGTCGGTTTTCTTTCCGACATGAATCGGTACAAGTTTTTAGGGTTTGATAGGAGCTTTTTAGCAAGGTTAGCCTGGAATGACCTCCTGTCCGTCCTGACTATTGCATTACACCGGTTCCCGAGTTCGAGCTATGCATCATGGTCGGTCTGACTCTTAGATACACACCACGTAAACCAAGCCTTCCGCTTTGCTTGCAGAATACGTTGCGTGACTCTCTTCAACCATGACGTATTTCTCTTGGGCTGTGTTGTGAAAAAAGGCACGGTATCCGAGATTGCTATATGAATAATTTTTTTCACCACTTCCCAGTGTTCATCCACAGATAGGTTGTCAATGTAGTTGAAGATTGAACGATCAATTCATGGTTGTTGGCTCAAAACCAACTTCCCCAACTTTCGCGGAGGCATCAATACGACAGTCATCGTCTCATCGGTCGCTGTTCAGAAAGAAGAGTAAAACACCGTCAGAAGTAATATTGTGATTTATTATTGTAATATTTGTTCACAGACCTTAGTGGAAATATTTTTTATATGTTGGTGTAACAATAAAGAATCCTCGAGTCAACAACTGGTGTTTTGGTTTTTTCGTCCGTTATTACTAAGCGTTTCTGAGAAACTTCAAGCGACAGCATGAGCCCGAGCGTAGCAAGAGCTGGGCATTAACGGTTTACGAGACGTGGCTGACAGTTTCTGACGGTAGAAACAGATTTTTGCGGATTCGGACAGTTGGTGAAAGTTTGGATAGTCACCGTTCATCTTTCCTGGTGCCGGTCAAGTCCTCTTTGAACAAGCAATATCTGGAACATTTTTGGAATTGAGTCAAGTTCAACAATGCCTGGGTCAAAGAAGGGACAGAGTGTCTTGGATGCAAACAGGAAAGTAAGTCATGTTGACTTGTCTGTTAATTGTAACGATGTGTCTGATGTTAGGCGTGACATGGTTGATGTTACTGTTTCGCCGTTCAGGGATAATAGGAACATCAAACTCCCTAAATTAGAACCACGGTGTTTTGATGGAAACCCGGCCGATTATTTACAATTTGTAAAGGAGTTTGAGATCATGCTGAGTAGTTTTCTATTAAATGATGAATTGAAGTTAATGTATTTGATGAGATATTGCACTGGAGATGCTGCAAGAGCTATACAGTGCTGTACGTTTATGAAGCCAAAAGATGGCTACTACGAGGCTATGAGCATATTACGTCAAAGGTTTGGAAGACCTTCGATGATTACAGGGAAATTATTCGAGGCTGTTAAGGGTAATGGTGGTCAATTACAGGATGACTCCCAGGCACTCACTGAGATTTTAGATAATCTTATGACTTATAAGAATACCTTGATTTCGATGAATTGCATGAATGACCTGAACTCGAGTTTTATACTAGAAGTAATAGCAAGACGTCTACCTACTCGACTGCAAAGGAAGTGGGTGAAGATAAGCTCCCGTATGGAGGGTATCGAGCCAAAATTTGATGATATCCTGAAACTAGTAAAAGATAGTGTCAATCAATCGATGAGCAAGTTTGCCAGTCTGTTAGATCTCACCCATAGAATAGAGCAGTCTGAGGGTAAAACGCACTCATTGATGACGAATAGGCCTCAGAGAGGTGGATATCGAGAAGGCTCGATGATGTCTAGTAATGCATATAGATCTAGTGAGTGTAACAGGTTTCGTAGTACATCCTCAACAGATAAGTTGCAAGATGCAAGACAAACACGGTTGTGTTGTACTCGTTTGCAAGAAGTGCATACAAAGGTGAACTGTGAACCAGTGAGCAAGTTCAGTGATAAGCTAAATGTAAACTCCAGGCCTGACTCCGAATTGTGTGACGATAACGGTGCGGTGAAGAAGTCTGTATTTGCGACTGGTAAGCCATTGTTGAATAGTGTCACAGAATAGAGTTGCTACTTCAGAGTGCAGTTCTGACTCCACAAGTTTACAAGGTACTACTAGTCACAGTGAAGATATAGAACCTTCAAGGATTTGTGAGGAGGAACCAAAATTGTCTACTTCTGTTATTAAGGATTTTGATAATGATGCAGTCGACCAGATAGATGATGGTAAATTGAATATTTGTGATAATGATCATGATACTTCACATTTGTCTGTGGTTGATCATAAGGAAATGGAGGGAATGTCTACTACCGCTAAGTTAAATAAAGGTTCTGTAGAACTTGAACGTGAAGTAGAAATAAATACAGGTTCAGTTGCAGAAGGCATGCATACTCGTGAGACCGTCTGTATAATTGATCAGCGTGTAGCCCACCTATCATCAGATGACAGTGCTAAACCGGAGCTGATAGTGAAAGACAGCAGTGGTGGTAGTCTTGCAGTTAGACAAATTTCTGAAGGCCGAGCAACAACAGCTTTTAATCCACCGCTAACTTCATCAACTGGTATCAATCAGTCGTCGTTGGTGTTGTCATCCACAATGACAGAGACGCCCATCAACTGAAGTGCCTTGTGCAATGACTATGGTAGTATCAGTTCGTTTGAAAGGACGAATATCAATGGTCAGTTTAGTGTGGATAAGCCAAGTGTAAAGGAGAGAGTTATTGTTAAATTGACTTGCACGAATAAAGGCATTTCTAGTTTCAAGTTACTATTTGAATGTTATTATCTTTGGTGTAAATTACTCTGTTTCTGCGATTGGTTGATCAGATACATCGTGTGTTTGTTAGTCATCTATATTTTACGATACAATGACATGAGCGAATTACCGTTCAGATTTGAGGATATAGCTGATAGAAGGAAGTTAGCAAATGAACTCTGCGACGATTTTCCAACCTAGAGCGTCAACCTGAGAAGGGTTGTAGGCGTACTGCTGTAAGTCCTACAATTCTTCAAAGGGCAGCGCGTCAATGAGAAGTCCAATATGCGTGGTGTGTGATTTTGTACATGTGTTGATATTGCATACACTGAATTGATATCATATGTCATCTAGCTGTTGGTAATTCTGTTTGTGTCTGGACAACTTCCACTTGGATCATCAACCTGAGAAGGAATGTAGGCGTACTGCTGTAAGTCCTGCAGTTCTTCAAGGGTAGCTTGTCGTGCCAGAATCCACAACATTTGATGTAGTCATTGTACATACGTTTGTGTTAAATAGTTGTGTGAGTTCCAATTATTGTAATTGTTGGTTAATCTTGATTGTGTCCGGACATTCCACAACTTACAATCGTCAACGTGAGAAGGGTTGCAGGCGTACTGGTGTAAGTCCTGCAATTCTTCAAAGGAATTACATCGAGACACGATCTGCGAGTTTGTGTGTACTTTTTGTATATATGTGTGGTGTGTCATATCAACTGGTGTTTTTGGATTCATTGTGTTTACTCGTTGTTTTCGTACCTTGTTGTTATTGCATAATTTTGTTAAAATTTTCGTCGTGCTTACTTCTGAAGTTGTTTCGAGTCTTCTACATTCGTGAATGAATTGATTGATGTTCAAGAGATTAGATGGGTCGTATACGCCGGGGAGGCTATTGCTGAGAATGAAATGCATACGGAGATAATTGTTAGCTGCGGTCCGACACGCCGGGGAGCAAGAGTGTCGACGACTGTGGCTTGCATACGTCACCGTTACTAGAACTGAGGCAGAATGAGTGACAGGCGATTGCAGTGGTAATTGGTAGTGAATAGATAAGAGGATGTGCGTAGAGTATCGTGAGGTGGTGCTATGGTCACGTTGCATTCTGCAAGAGTCATTCTAGCAAATGGAGATTGTGTTGCAAGATGTCAAGAGGATGCCTTTAACCGGAAGGCGTAGGTCGTCGTCAATGAGTGAGATTGCGCTGTCGGTATGTCTGTGGTGTGTTGGCTTTTCCGTTTGTTTTCCATTTCAGCTCTGTCCGTGGGACCAAGGTTCTCGCAATGGCATCCAAGTCAACGTGTATTGGTCGTGATGGAAAAAAGGGGTTGGATCCTTTTTTTGCCGGGGAGTGTCAATGTAGTTGAAGATTGAACGATCAATTCATGGTTGTTGGCTCAGAACCAACTTCCCCAACTTTCGCGGAGGCATCAATACGACAGTC
Source organism: Trichobilharzia regenti (assembly GCA_944472135.2). Classification (NCBI taxonomy): domain Eukaryota; kingdom Metazoa; phylum Platyhelminthes; class Trematoda; order Strigeidida; family Schistosomatidae; genus Trichobilharzia; species Trichobilharzia regenti. The sequence continues at coordinate 62,754,159 of OX235270.1, forward strand.
ATCGTCTCATCGGTCGCTGTTCAGAAAGAAGAGTAAAACACCGTCAGAAGTAATATTGTGATTTATTATTGTAATATTTGTTCACAGACCTTAGTGGAAATATTTTTTATATGTTGGTGTAACAATAAAGAATCCTCGAGTCAACAACTGGTGTTTTGGTTTTTTCGTCCGTTATTACTAAGCGTTTCTGAGAAACTTCAAGCGACAGCATGAGCCCGAGCGTAGCAAGAGCTGGGCATTAACGGTTTACGAGACGTGGCTGACATAGGTCGTCCCATACTAAGGGCCAGCCTGCGTCGGCGAAGAGCCTCCGCATTTCAGCATAATCAGTCTCTCTGTAACACAGACATGGTCGCGTAATATCCCACTGCAAACGCTCATGGAGAACAAGATCCAAACTTATGACTGCATGGTCACTACTTTCTAGAGGAGTGATGATCTGGGCCTTTTCTACGAGTAGTTGGCCACTAGTTAGAATGTAGTCTAGTTTTGATGACTTTCCACTAGGGCCCCACCTACTGTCGTCTCCAACATTCTCAGTCAGTTCCGTGTTTCGAATAGTTTGCAGCAGGTTCCGGCCAAGTTTTCCCTTAGCACACCCGGAGCCGAGGTTCAGTGATGGGGGAATGAAATCTCCAGCTACGGTGATTTGGTCGTAGCCCAAATGTCGTATCTTTGTTATAGTGCTGAGCAGTAGCTGATTGTGCTCTACCCCACAGGTGGGAGATCGGTAGATGCAACCCAGTAAGTGCTTGGTGTGGCCTACAGTGAAATGACACCATATAGAGTCCTTATTATCCCTGTCTCTCCTGACCAGGACCATATCACCTATACTGATTTCATTGTCGGCGATAGTGGGGTTTGGCCACGTTTCAGTGAGAATGTTTATTTTCAGTTGAAGGTATGCTTGGAGATTTCGGAGTTCACCAACTTTTCCTCTCAGCCCCCTCACATTGCTATATAGGCAACTGACAGTGAGTCTAACAACCTCAGAGTGTTGTGGGGTAGTTGATGTGAAACTGTCTGCTGATGGGGGACTTGATGTTAGGACTAGTTGGCTTATTCCGAAAGAACCGGCCCGTTGTAGTTTTTTTTAATGGATTTAGGCAGGACACTTGGGTGACACAGACTGTCATTCTCAGAACTGCATCGCTCTAGTGTCACTGAAGCTCGGGGACGTATGAAAGCCTCAGTCTGCTGCCTCCTTATATTTCTGGGTCTGCTTTCACAGCATCGGATGTGTCCTCCTACTTTTCCCTTGGTCTTATACCACCGCTGAAGTGCCATGGACAACTACTCCAGGGAGTTGAATGTGACACACAGCAGCTTTGGAGAGTTAATCAGTGTTAGCTGCGTGGGACGAGGTAGTCGGAGAATGGAGATGGCTCCAGAAGCGCCAGGGGCCATCTGAGATGACAGCCATCTCCATTGTTGTACGTCGTGCATGTGTTTTTCACAAGCAGTGCCGGTTTGCAGTTCCGGAACACCGTGTACCACCATAGAGGTGGAAGGCATCAGTTCCGGTGACTCCCCCGCCAGACGTCTGATAGCCCATGGTCTATCTTGTCTCACCCTTGTGTTAGAACTTCTGTCCAGACTTAGGTTCGGCCTTCGGCTTCTTGCAGTCCTTTGCATCATTAGCAACATTAGGCTTAATTGGCATCTGGCCAGCCTTTTTTGTGTTGCCAGGCTTGCTAGTGGATGTAAGTGGTGCCTTTGTAATTTTGCCTTCCTCTGATGTGGATGGAACCTTGCTAATCCTCACCTTGTGAGAATTGGCATTTCCAGTCAGCAGGACTAGTGTGTCCTTCTTAAAGTCTGACCAGTTATGGCAGTGCGAGTTTAGCAGGAGGAAGCTGCATGAGACTGTGTTGGGGCACAAGAGCGTGTTGTTTCTGTTATCCGCAGACACGCTTTGTGGGACTATGCCAGGGCGACAAAGTGGACACACGTACCAAAACCATGGGCATGGGTTATTTCTCATAAACTCATGGTATGCTTTCGGTACCTCTTTGTCACAACGGCAGTGCACCCATCGTTTGCAAAAATTACATTCAAACGCTGAATCAGTTTTTGGAAACTGTGATGCTGCACGCCTGACATTCACCTCCTTTCCTTGATGACGCCTTCGAGGTCTTACGACATCTTGAACGTTTCCTTTTAGGCTTGATGTGTTTCACACACTGGCCTACAGTTGATGCAGGTGTAGAATTCTGTCCTTGTGGTATTGCCTGTGCCGTTTCAGTACTAGACTGTGGCAATGCAGGCGTAGAATCAGGACAGGCGAAAGCTACACGAGTCTTTAGGATCGGTATGCGGGAAGGGGTTAAAATCATTGGATTTTTTCCTTCCCTGGCTGAAGCCCTTGTGACTACAGAGTACGGTATTCTAGTGGCTTTTCTAAGGCTACTTTCGACAACCATATTAACAATCACTATAAATTATGCTATATACGACTAAGAGAGCAAAAGTTTCTATCCAAAAGAGCAAGAATAAGACTGAAAAAGTATAAGGCAAGGAAAAGAAAAGGTTTTCGACCTTACATAGTACTTTCTGGATGATCGGCTTCACAGCAATCACGTGGTAGACCAACAAGTCTTGCTTATCTGAATGAGTGAGGAAGATGCTGCTACAAAAGTAGCACCTGAAGCTTTGGCAGTAGTTCGAGACAGCTGGACTTACCACACAGAGATTTATTATGTAAGTAATGGTTGAATTTAATTCACCGGCTAGGAAGATCAGGTTTCCCAAACGGGTAACTCACAGAATTGGTATTTCCTGGTTGGAGAGGAAAAAGCACGTCGTATTCAAGGAGAGCGCGCCACAATATTTAGTCTTCAATTACATTGACACTATGTTTACATGTATATGTGTCTCTGCGTATGCAAATTTTTCTTTAAAAATAAAACGTCACAGACATTAAAAACAAATTCACTTCGTACACTGTGTTCCCTTCGTGTTTGTTACCGCCTTGAGTGCCTGCAAAATTGAATTCCTTCTTTCTTTATTCAAATTGAAAGCAAAATATTTAACCAGTCGGATAGGATATGAGTCATGGAAACTGGCTTCTTATGATACGTAGGTAGGTAGGTACACAGACATATTGAATAACTCTTTCTCCTCGTATTCATCACATAAGATAAGACAAACACAGATTTCATCTCCGCCCTGTGTTATGACGCCATAACTAATTATGGATAAGAGAGAAATAGAGAGTAGAAGAACTCGATCTATCAGTTTCTTTTAAATCGATATAATATATTTGTTCCCAGCGTTGGTCTGCAGGGATTTGAATTGATTGGTTTCAAGATTTCATCATGAACTGACATCGGTGTGAGGATAAATACTTGCCAGTGATCATATTCTATACTAGTCGCTCCATTTCATGAATTAGCAGAAGTTGGAAATCATTCAGTGGCCATTAGATCGGGTCCCAATGGCCTAATGGTCTACGAGCTCGCTCGCCTCGCAACTAGAAGGTGCTGGCTTCGCACCTGGCAGTAAGGTGGTTTCGTAATGAGGCAGAGTCCTAAAGTAGGCTGACGAAAGAGCTACCTGGCAGTACTCACTGATGGTTCTCCAGTGATCATTCATACACGGACGAATGACCACATGTCGAAAAATTCATCGTCATATTCCATGCCTTATTGAAGTTTATAAAAGGCAGTAACTATGTCACTAGTTCACACAGTTGATGATGACTCACTCATACAGCATCTGCATAAAAGACGGTCTCTGCATCACCAGCAGGGAGAAACATCACAGTTGAAATCTCAATGACCCGAATTTATGGGGAAATCTAATCCTTGCACACAGTATCTTGAATAACGTGGACATGGACGAATATAAACCAGCAGTGAGGCGTCTAACCAGCAGATTGTCTGACACAGCTGTATCTCACCTGAAGCACAATGTAATCAACCATGATATCTCTTCTTTCTCTAATTCGAGAAATACGCGACATTCTGTTCAATGTTGACTTGTAGAAGGTTCATCAGTACAAATTGTGAAGCAAGGACACCAGTGAGGGACGGTTATCTCATGTGTTGATATAAGCTGTGACTCAAGATAATGCGTATTCGCCTGTTTAGCAGAGACTTGAGAATCAGTAGGTTGTGCAAGTTCTAAATTGTCACCAGAGTGAACAATACTAGTATAGGTGATGTTTTAGTAGAATTGGATTGGACAAAGTGAATTAGAGGGATAATATGCAATATACTGTGGGAGGCTATTGGTAATCGAAGTTCTAAACAGGCTGCTGGCTGGCTGGTTAGCTATTGAGAATAAGCGTATACGGTGGATATGTTCATCAATATTCAACCAATGGAAGTAATTTCGAGCAATCGATTTCATTCTGTGAATATCCGGAGGTGATGAATGCAGCTGACGAAGGGTATACCTATGACGAATAGTTGAAAACACAACATGATCGAAATACGTTACACAGTTGTGAAGATTGCATCAGGAAGGCTGTCATTGATGACACTACTCAACTCTAGTTAACAGGAAAACACACATACTAAATCACCAATCTTGATGGTATATACCTACTTGACTCAAGTCGTCAGTCGACTTGTATGATATGATGTCAGAAATACAACATGACCAACAGAATAACGGTCCACGTAGGGTGATAGTTCTTTGAATTGTCTTTCGTTGAAAAAGCCTTCTTCCATCCAGATGCCAATATTGATATGTAGGGTTAAAACAAGTCTGTCTGGCACTGGCGGTACGTTCGAAATTGGTGACATTTTTGCACGTGTTTGCTCTGAAATTTATTTACTGCTTATTGTCATATAATTCTTGAAATTATGGTCCAAATCTCTAAAAAACGTGTTCGTAGAAACACAATTGTTTTAGATAGTGGCTCAAATTCGGTTATAACTGCATTACCGCCTGGTAATACAGTATCAACTACTAGCTCTCAAAATGGTTTGAGTGCAGATCTCACTCCTGTGATACAGGTGAAAGATGTTCTGTTAGAGAACTCTGAGTTCTGTAAACTAAACCTCCTTTTGAAAGATATGCAGAGGCAAGTAAGTGAAATTCAGAAAAAATTAGATCAGTTTGATAGTATGTCACTGCCAATCTCAAATACCACGGAGAGCCGTTCTGATATTGGCCAGGTTAAGTGTTTACTGGATGTAACTCAAAATAAGCTTTTGAATTTAGACCCAATAGCCTGTCTTTTAGAAAGGCATCCTAAAATATCTCCAGACAACCTAAATAAAGCTGAAAATCTGATTGACTGCTTGGCTACGGAGGTGATGAAGCGTATAACCTCTTCTCACCAAGCTATAGTTTACAACGTCCCAGATTCTCTGCCCCTGAAAACTGTAAGACACAAAATCCTGATTTGTTGCGGCATGGCTAGTGTTCCATGTGAATGCAAACGACTTCGTAAAAAGTCTAACCAGGCTAATTGCCCAATCATTTTTAAATTCAGTAATTCCCTTGATGCTAGTAAGTTTACTAAATGTCAGGATCACTTAAGACTGAATAGCAGTTATAAGTCTATAACCGTAGCTCAGGATAAAACACCGTGTCAGCGCAGAATAATGCGTAGTAATAACCTGGTCACCTCCTCTAGCTTTGATTTACCAAAAAAGGATCGTGCACAGCAACAGACACCTAGTGCTGAAACTAGCATTCAGCAAACTACACAACAAACACACCTGCCAATGGAACTAGGAACTGATTTAGATACCAGTACCCCTGTAAATAAAGCCTCATCGAAAGATGTTAAAATGACTAGAACTTCTGCAAGTTGTTCTAAGAAATTTCCCCCCAAACGTAGTAACCTCACCACGATGAACAAATTTCGCAGGGTTGAGACTAATGATGGGGAAGAATACTTTGTATTCAATAAGCCTGCTGAGAGTAAGAATGCCAACAAACCATCACTTGTTACGAAAAACTCCTCTCGAAACATAAGTATTCTGGAGGTGTTCCGCATGCTCCACCTTATAGAAAGTCAGGCTCCAAGACTCCTAAAGTCTTGCAGCCAAAGCACCTTCCTTCACAATTCCCTTTAAGTTATAAAAACAACCCGAAGGTGTATACCGGTATGACGAATAGCAGTTGGATGGGTAGACCTTTGATGCTATGCCTTTTAACCGTCAACCTAGGCCCAACCTGTACTACCCTTATATCCAGGAACACATGGTAAATTTTCCAGGTGTCCCGAATCACTGGTACGACCCATGGCACCTAGGACCACCTCATTGCACACCAACCCGATGTACAGACACCCAGTCCGACCTCCTTTTCATTCATAAATTCTTGCGGTGCTGACGCACAAATAGATTTAGGTTATGGTGACATTTTAAGCCAGTTTGTAGTATCCCGTGACTTATTCACGATATTGCTAATTAATGCACGTTCCTTAATCAATAAGATATCTGAACTAAGGACATTATTATTAGTCGCCAAGCCTACTGTAGCTCTGATTACTGAGTCATGGTGCTCATCCTCTGTACTTGATGTGCATATAGGTATCGATGATTACACTGTACACCGTGCAAACAGAGATTGCAAGCGTGGTGGAGGATGTCTCATATATATACATAACTCATTTGTAGTCAGTAAGGTGGAAGATGAAACAATGAATAATGTACCTGACTCACTCTGGGTTGTCTTACATGGAGATAAGTACAAACTTCTCATAGGCTGTGTTTATCGAGCACCAAGCTCAACAAAAGAAACTGATGCGTTATTAGCTAAATCGTTTGCACACGCATCCTCGTTTAGTGCTAATTACAAAATAATTGCAGGGGACTTCAATCTTCCAGAAGTCAATTGGCTAACTAGTTCCGGCCCCCAACGCTTCGACGAATTACTTGCCACTATAGACTGTTATGGATGGCAACAACACGTCCAGACACCTACTCGTGGTGACAACATGTTGGACCTTGTTTTTTGTCATGACACAATCCCAGTATCCACCTATGTTGGTAATCGATTTTCCAGTAGTGACCATAGAATGGTACTCTGCTCTCTGCCTTTCTCACCACTAAATACAGGAAACAAACAAGACTCAGGAAGCACAATATGTCGTAGTTACAAATATACAGACTGGGGATTAGTCCAAGAACTTATTCGACTCTGTCAATGGGATGACTATTTTACCACTGACTCCCTGGAGGCCTTAGTAACCCTGTTTTACAGGAATGTTACCCTTTGTCTAGATACAGTTGCTCCAAAGAAAATAGTGAAATTAAGTAGACACCGAACTGAATATATTCCAAGGGCACACCGTAATAAGTTAAGGAAGCTGAAGAAACAGTACTATTCCACTAAGGACATATCACTATTGCTCTCAATCCACGAGTCTCTTGAATCTATCAAGCGCCTACGCTCTCAAAAGGACCTCGACGAAGAGTTAACGGCACTTGAAAGTACCTCCAAAGTTTATAACTTAACGGCACTTCTTAAAAAACGAATGCAGTCGGCGAGGGAAATCCCATACTTACTTCACGACAAAGTAATCTACAATGAACCTGCCACTATCTGTGAACTTTCAGTGATTGGTTTGCAAACTTTAGTTTAGAAACACATATGCCTGGTGAAACCGCTCCCCTTACTATCTCTTCCCTTGAAAGCATTGTGTTCACTAATCAGTTAATAGTACAAGCAATTAAAAGCCTTAAACCTTCCACTAGTACGGGACCGGATGGCCTCGCTTCGATAATTTTCAAAAACAGTGGGTGTGATATACCCCTGTTACTTCTTAAATTCTTCTCAATATCTATGGACACTGGCACTTACCCTAGTGAGTGGAAAACTAGCTTCATAATTCCACATTACAAATCTGGTGATAGGGCAAACGTCCGCAATTACAGACCCATAAATATAACCCCAGTTATCTCACGAATCATGGAGAAAGTTGTAAAAGATCAATTGTCAGACTACCTAATTAGGGAAGATCTTGTTACAAGGTCTCAACACGGATTTCTCAAAAATAGATCCTGCGTTACTTGCCACTTCGACTTTTTCAACTGCATCACTAGTAGTCGCGAAGCACGTAAGCTAGTCGTTGTTCTCTACTTCGATATATCTAGGGCATTTGACATGGTATCTCACAGTATTCTCTTTGAGAAGCTGTACTCTTGTGGAATTCGCAACCCATTACTGAACTGGTTAAAATCATTTCTAAGCAACAGGGTACAAATAACCAAAGTTGGATCTGTATTGTCTCATCCTAGGCAGATCTCAAGTGGGGTCGTGCAAGGTAGTGTCCTAGGTCCACTTTTATTCACAGTCTACATTAACAGCATTTGCAAGTGCTTCACCTCAGGTAAACCATTCCTATATGCTGACGACCTCAAAGTCGTCTACTCCTGCTACACTCATGAATTAAGCGATATGGTTACTAAAATACATCTTGAACTAAGTAGTCTCGCATCATGGTGTGCTGATTCCTGTCTAAATTTTAACATTGACAAATGCGGCTGGATTTGTATTGGCAACAGTAACCTTGATCTAACTCTTGAAATAAATGGGCGAAAACTAGCTAAGCTCAACTCAGTCGTAGATCTCGGTATTAGATACTCTAGTAACCTAACGTTCGCTGAACAGACTGATTATGCCAGACGTAAAACGCGAAGGCTGATAGGATGCATAACACGCAATTTCTTTTGTTGTGAAACTAGGGTTTTATTATACAAAGTATGTGTCCGACCTATCTTAGAATACTGCCCGTTTATTCTTAGCGGACTAAGACAAAATGACAAGCTTAAATTAGAGGGAGTGCAACGGCAGTTTACCTCAAGAACTCTTGGTTTAGAAAGTGGTCTGGAATACCATGAGCGATGCGAAGACTAAGATTAGAACCCCTCTGGAAAAGACGCCTTAAGCTAAACCTTATCTTTTACTAAGCTAACTAATCTTCTCTTGCATTCCTCCGAGCCAATAACTAAACCTACCGCTGTCATCAGTTACAATCTTAGAAATCATCACAACCTAGCTGCTATGGAGCACTGTCAGACTTACGTGCGGTACAACTTCTTCTTAAATAAGTTTTCAGTCATTTGGAATAGACTACCAGCTAATGTGCGCGATGCAAACACACTTCCAGTGTTCATCTCCTCAGTCACCAGACTACTCAAAGATGACAATGCACTTTTGCGCCTGACTCTTACACCTTCTTTTTCACCCTACATAGATATTTTAAGTTCTTTAAACGTGTAGTTACAACAAACTACAATTATAAATTTTAATATTATTGGAACTAGATGATTAACATTTCTACACAGGACAGTAATAATATTAGTTTACACATAATATAAAAGTTAGCATAACGGGACTAGTTAGTTTGTGTACCAAAATAACCACAGTTACTAAACAGAATATATATGTATATATTTATTAATCACTCCTTAAGGACTCCCGTTGCTTTCTTTTGCGTTGCTGTTGTTTGTCTTCTTTTTTCTCTCACCATTTCAGCTTCCATTTGACTTTTTGAATGAGAATGAATAATGTGGATATTTGACCATTTACAATGACAAATGATCTGCAAACATTATTGGTCCCGTATCTTTCAGTTGCCTGGTTAATAACGAATTAACTTTCTCCACGACGCAACCTGGATTACATTTGTGGAATATACTCTTATACCAATGGAAAAGTATCTATTTGTAATACAACGTCACGATTGTAGCTTATAACATAACTGATCGTATCTGTAAAAATAGCTTCCTTATTACCCAATTTGGATATAAATCAAATCAAAAATAAGATTCGGATTTGTACACACCCAAGTTATATTGAGGAATTACTTCAAGCTTTATTTTTTCCCAAGTATTTTTAATCCATCCAAAACTTACTTGGGTTTTTTTGTTAATGCGAAGTTAATATTCCTATATTTCATGACGTGCTCCATTGAATGACTGGTTATCATATTGTTCCCACAGACCTAAGACAAAAACGCCAGCAACCATGTAACTTAACCATAAACCAAATTTATGAAATTTATATAATGCTTATCCATGCCTGTATATTTGGTGTGTCCTACACAAGTAGGAAAAAATGTGTATTTTATTAAAACATTATTATTAATTATGATTGCTAATCGTATATGTAATTTATCATATTGATGATGCCTGTAAACTGGCGTCTCTCATGTACAAAATGAGAGTATACTATTATGATTATTAAAAAAAAATGAGAAATGCAGTTGAAGATTGAACGATCAATTCATGGTTGTTTGCTCAAAACCAACTTCCCCAATTTTCGCGGAGGCATCAATACGACAGTCATCGTCTCATCGGTCGCTGTTCAGAAAGAAGAGTAAAACACCGTCAGAAGTAATATTGTGATTTATTATTGTAATATTTGTTCACAGACCTTAGTGGAAATATTTTTTATATGTTGGTGTAACAATAAAGAATCCTCGAGTCAACAACTGGTGTTTTGGTTTTTTCGTCCGTTATTACTAAGCGTTTCTGAGAAACTTCAAGGAACAGCGTGAGCCCGAGCGTAGCAAGAGCTGGGTATTAACGGTTTACGAGACGTGGCTGACAAAGTCTGTTTCCTGTCATGCAGTATTTCATGAAGTTAACTGCCGACTCGCCTTCTATCCTCGTGTATTTCGACTTCACCATTTTGCAAGGGGAAAACGGTGAGAAAGAACAGCACAATAGCACAATCACTGTCGCCCAGTGTATCCACACCAACAAGAATTTCCACATTGAATAGTCAGATTGTTTGACATTCGGAAGACCGATTTCACCTCTCATCTGCCCACAGAACGCACCGGATGGGTGATTCAGTTAAGCGTGTATACCGATGAATCTCTTTCAGTAGGATGACATGATAAAAGCCAGTTAGTGTAGAAGATGGTTGTGCAGCTTGACAGTTAACAGAGGGAGGGAGGTAGAGAGAACAGCCACATGCTATACATCAGTACACACTTACTCAAACTAGTTGAAATTCAGACAACTTATTCAATCTACGTAGCATGGACACTGACATCACAGTCGTTAGAATTGTTTGCCAACGTTTGAATTCACGTTCAACTTATCTCAATTAATTTTCATATTTCAATTATCACACATCTCACTGATTACAACTCACCACTCGAAAACTGAATTGGAATTTTCTACCACCACTGGTTGCTTTGACTAAAAACTCGACAACACTAGTTTTTGAGCAAAGCTGTATTTTCATTGAAAACGTCATAGTTTCCACACTTACACCGATGTGGTTAGCGTTAAACATTGCAAATGTGTACTTTCATTCCAAGGACTCTACAGCCACTTTCCGCGTATGTCTTGTAGTTGGAATTCCAATGACACATTATTGACAATTGTATTTTATTCCATTTTGTATTTTCTCAGGAATTTGTTCTCCCCCTGAAATTGCGTGAAAGCGCAGCACTTACCCAAACATACAGTGTTCATTGAGAAGGGTTTACGTTTCAACATTTATGATAATCTGTTCTGATTGCTTCTACAATAAATGAACAATTTAAACTTTTGAAAAAGTATTAATTCATGATACTTCACGATTGCAATTTACAACAACTTATCGCCCCTGTAGAAATGGTATGCATTCCTTGTAAACACCCGTTTATATGACATATTAAATTATTATTATTGTTTGCTTAGTGCTATATTTTACAAGATGAACAATGTGTATGACAGTGAAAACCACAGAAGAATGCTGTCATGACCAAAGAATGAGAAATGAGAATGAAACGTTTTCAGCAAAGGTAGGCAAATATAAAACGTTTAACTCTTATTGTCAATGGAGTTGAAGATTGAACGATCAATTCTTGGTTGTTTGCCCAAAATAAACTTCCCCAATTTTCCGGAGGCAGTCATCGTCTCATCGGTCGCTGTTCAGAAAGAAGAGTGAAACATCGTCAGAAGTAATAGAAAGATTTATTATTGTAATATTTGTTTTCAGACCTTAGTTGCTTAGTTCGTTTATTCCTTTTATATGTTGGTGTAACAATAAAGAAATAGCAAGCAGCAGATCGGTGTTTTGGTTTTTGCGTCCGTTATTACTAAGCGTTTCTGAAACTCAAAGGAACAGCGTGGGCCCGAGCGTAGCGAGAGCTGGGCATTAACGGTTTATGAGACGAGACTGACACTTATATTACCGTTTCCTATCTTCAGTGATCAAAAAATGCACTTTATTCACTTATTTGCAGATGTCCGGTAACGTCAGTCAACCTGGTTACACCAGTTCGGCATCACCGAAATAATTACGAAAAACAGTAGTGTAAAGATATTTGCTTATTATTTTTCATTAAGTATATTTAACATCCTGTTTACCATACTTATCTTGTTCTATCTCAGTAAAACTAAATTTGTCATCAGGATGAGATGGAGGGCTGAGTTATCAATGAGACCTGAGAAAGTAATTGTTGGCATAATTCAACGTAAGCGAAATCTTACTACGATTGCTACAGCTCAACCTATTCAATTTATTGTCTCGTGTAGACTTCATTTCACACCCGTGGTCATAGTGATTGACATCACGCTTTAAATGAAATAATAGTATTGCACTACTTTCGAATAAGCTTAACCTTATACGAAATTGAACTCAACTGCAGTGCCCAAGTTCTATTCCTATTTTTCGAATACTGAAGTTAGGTAATTTTATCATTGGTCCCTACAGATTTACCTATGACTAGGAGACGAACTCGCGTAACTTTAGGCAGATGCTTAGGCTTGACTGAAGTACTTATAATTCACCACTTATATCAATCAATACTGTTTCTACAGAATTACACTTAGGTATAGTGATGAGTTCATATCCTAGGGAATACCGGTCTAGCATGCAGTACTCCTACCTCATGGATAACAAATTGAACACAAGAATATTAGATAGAAAATTTTATTAACGAGTATGGGCTGTGCACGGAGACAAAAGTCATAGTTTGGAAAGTATCTCCCATTATTCGACAGAAACTTCCCAGTGTCCAAATTCTCCCGCAATTTAATTAAACAGAACTGCATGCCCACATCCGAAGTTATCCCGTATCACAAGCTGGAAAAAAGAATATCTGCAAGGTTATAAGTGAATGAGCGAACTTACCCGCATTTGCTAATGAATAAAGAATCATTTCCCACATTTGATTACCCAAATGTATCTGGCAATAAGTTGTAAGACACTCGCCAGTGATTTTCGGATGCTTTTGTTCTAGTGCAAATACATATGCTTCCACTGCATTTCATTAAGTGACAGGCGTCAGTGCGACTTGACACTCCTAAAGGCGATACAGATTACATTCAGTTACTTGAATTGAGCGTTTACATGATTAACATGCATGACCATATATGACTTAAGTATTCAATAAATTCAGTCATCCTAGTTTACACTTCTTTTGAAATCTGGAGCACATTAATGGTGCAAGGTAAATTTGAAACGCGATAACGTTTATCCTCACTCCTCATTAAGAGCCATAAATGATGAACTAGTCGGCATCAGTAGCCGTCAATTGGCAAATTTTATTTATTTGTTCTTATACCGCAGTTAGCTGAATGAATTATTGCCAAGACCCGCAAAATGATAAAACTCAGATATGTAAACAAGTCAAATATGGCTTTCACTATTTCTCAGTATTGATGGATATTTTCTCATCTAAATGTACAAAATACTGAAGTAATGCAGGCCAGCATCTGTTTTGGTGGAACGAGATGTTTGCATCATGAATATGGCTTATATTTGCGGTGTATATATTTCTGGGGAAGTAGAAAGAAATATCAATGACTCCAAAGCCACCTAACATTAACTGCAATCATCCTCCCCCTACTGTCTATGTCGTTGTCCGCAATTGTCAAATCCTGCTTCTGTTTCGTCTCGAATATTTTTGTGTTTTTTTTCCAGTCAATTTCCGGTGCTGTTCTTTCCAATAAGTTGAGGGACTGGTGACTTAACATACCAAACGTGTAACTGCTGAACAAGCCGCAAACAAACCACCTGTCGTAAATATCAGGCGTCACTAAATACAGGATTTTGAGTTTAAAGGTTCCGGATGCCCTAAAAATCTCTTGATAGTGAGAAGTAACTGTGGTTACACCAACATTGGACATTGAATCGTTTTGGTCGAAATCCAAAATTGCGACCTTTGTGTCGCTACAATGGATGGCTTCGAGAAGCCGCAGTCCTACATTAATTGGACAACAACTCAGGTCATATCTTGGCTCTCCGGTATGCTCAAAGTTTCTGTTAATTTCGGTTCCTAGGCCTGGATGATGCTTTAGAACCCTATCTGTCACCCTTTAGTTCGAAAAATATAAGTGGCAAATGGTTAAGTTCACTAACAGCTGATGTTTTGGGGAAGTATGGAGTTCAAAAGATTGGCCATCAAATGATTATCATGGAGAAGGTCAAACAGCTTCAATACCAATTTTCATCATTTGATAATGAAACATTGCAATCAGTTTTATTACGTGTCTCACGTTCCTGTGTTTGTATCGTCAGTGCCATAAACTCTCTCATGGCTATAACTAAAAGACAAGATGCGGATAGTCCTTATCCAGGGATACTTTCAGATATTCAAGGAGCTGTATCTTACGTCCTTAACTGTATACTGAACTTGATGTCTACTATAGGTAACGCCGCATCTTGGCTAGAACGGTTAGTTTGTGTGCTTCACATCTATTTTTTAACAGACCTCCTTTTTCTCTTCTACCTGACATGATGGTTTTCCGACAGTTTCTTGTTGAAAACGCCATAATCACTAACAGATTGGCTCAACAGGCCATTACCACTCAATGTAATGAACATTTTAAGGAAGTAATAGACTATGTAGGTCTTGAAATCACACTGAAATAATTTTAAGATTGAACCTATGAGGAGTCGTGTGGAAGATGTACTTCAGAATTGTGGCGACTCCATTCTATTGACACCCTGCGGCCTGGAAGTTGTACAAATACGGAAACTAGACTCAGCTGATTTTGTAAGTCTTTTAAATATGCAGTATTTATGTTACCTTTTTTGGGTTAAATGCCACATAATTTATTGGCTGCTGAATGTAAATAAATAGATGTTTTGCTGAGACGTTTATTGCTGTGTATCTAATGTGCAGACTTTATTTACTAATGTGTAGAGTCAAAGAATTGCGTTAGCTCTAGTAGTCTTTCCTCTGAAAACAGGATGCAAAATTGCATCGTGCGTACTGTTACTTACGTTTTTTTAGATTTGAGATTTTCTACTTGGAATTTTGAGAGTAAAATAGATTCTGTTATCTTATTTTAAACAATTCCATCTGCCAGCTTCTCAGTAACAGATGCAGAAACGAACAATGCTACCTGACATCATCTCCAGATTATTTGTATCTAGAACCACTTCGGTATTTTCGCACTCCGAGTTCTTTCTTCGGCGACTGACGTAGAAAGTGGTACTGACAGTGATACTGTTTTCGGTAACCCCTTTTTCACAAGTTATTTTTTGACGGGTGTTTTACGAGTTTTCATATATAGGATGTAGGCAGATACTGTGTTATATTACCTCATTACTTCTAATCTTTGCTTGTAAAACAATGTTCGGTGTCCTCACAACTGAAGTGACATGGTTTGTGGTACACCATATTTTAGACGACTTTTGATGTGGTCATAACTTTGTTTAATGGTGTAATCCAGCATATTTATCTTAGTGATTGGAAAGTACTATGTAAATGATTGTCAGTCGCTTCTTATTTTTATTGCCTACGTTTTAAATCCTGGTTGTTCTTATTAAACATTAGATTTGAAGTTTAAAACTTAGCCATTTGTGACACGTTCTTTATTTACCAGACTGTATGGGGACTATTGATCTCAATCATTCCTCCGGTATGAAGTAGATAAAGTGAGGATGCGATTTGGGACCCACTGACTTAAAGTTAAATGCTTATATCAGTGATCTGTGTCCACTAATTTAAAGCCGTGCTGTAGTTTCAGAGAACTGAATCCTATCATTTCTTTGGTATTGTCCAAACATTTTGTGTTCTGTATGACTTAGACCACTAATAAGCAACTTCATGACTTGTTACCGTGCTTTATTTAATCTTTTCTAGAATAATTCTCTGAAAGTTATTGTACATCACATAGCCATCCTCTAGATAAAAGAAACAATTCAGAGAGTAGGTGTATATTATTAATCTCTCCTGTGAACGTGATTCTTTGTTGGATAAAACTAGTCATCGTTGTTTTCATTTATACCAACATATTCATTTAGTGGATTTTCGTAGTATTTATCTGATTTATTTCTACCGCAACTAACACCTCTCTTAAAGGAGTGTTAGGATTAGCTCACCTGTTTATCGGAGAATAGGGTTATTTAGTCAGTTTATTCGTGTGATATTCGTAATAATAATCATACTAATTGAAGGAGACAAATGCATAGACCCCTCATTTTAAAGTTGTAGTCTTTGAGATTGTTTCTTGTTTTCATTCCAGGGTTTTAACTTCCGATCCACAATCAACAACGTCCATGTAATAGTCTCTGTTCAGGATGAGGTAAGCAAACCTATATCTGTTAAGCGTAGTTCTTCGCATTTGATAGTTGTAGGGACTTTCAACCAGCCTTCTAGTTGCATTCATAATTTTTATTCCATGTAGTGTTTTGTAGAACATAAATACACTTTCACGTAGAACAGAGAGTGACCGAAGGAGATACCTGCTGTGATTTTTCATCCTGAAAGCCCTGTATCTAAAAAAGTCCATTTATGCCCGATGAGTTGCTTCTCGACGTGTCTGTATCAAATGGTGCAGGTGTGTCTATCCACATTCCTGCCTCCTTATCTGACTTTAAATGAATGGACCTGTTCACAGAACTTTTTTAGTTTACCAGTGTCCCACTGTCTGTCGCACATATTTGTAGTCAATAGGTATCAAGTTCAAATCCAACCCCACCTGCTTCAGCCTGATCTGCTTGTCAATATCTGCACCACACAATCGGTGTGGTTCACAGACTCATAAATGAAAACTTTTCCGGGTGATTGGGCGTGAGCAATTAGTTTTCTCAAGTTAAGCCGTTATCTAGATACTGAATGTTAACTCTGAGATGTATCAATGCATTTGATCAATTCAGTCTACTCATATAAAGGGAAATACGGAAGAAGTAAACGGTTAAATATAGAATTTCACACAGGAGGACATTAACTCAGCCTAATACACTTCGAAGGGTTAAATACGAGATAAAGGAATGCACAGAAATGTGAATACTGTAGACAAGCGTATAAGACATGACAGAATAATAAAATCAAGATTAGCGAGAATGTTAGGAATTCCAAACATGATGAGGAATGAGTACACCATTATGAAAGACTTTGATATCATCAAGGGTCTAGCAATTGACTCGTATGTAATCTATTCAGGTAATCTATATTTTTGTACATGACTTAGATCCCTAGTCAGCAATTCTATGATTTTTCAAGTATTGGTTTTGTAAGGGTTTTTGTTCGCAATATTGTAATGTTTCTCAGTACTGAGTAATTTTCTGGATTATCAATCCACAGCCGTTTTTTTCTTAACGTAATAAGTAGTACTTAATATTGATTTGCTTTTATTTATGTATTTCCATTACATATTTTTGGTATATATCTAAGTATTTGTATTACACATGAATTATTAGTATTCATCACTGCAGTTAATATAACAGAGGTCGAATGCACTAATTGTGGCCTCAGATTCCAAGTAAGTTTTATTTCACATCGACAGTGATCTGTACTGGGTACTCATAAAAAATGTCGCTTTAGTTTACCTCTTTACCAGATACTCAGTAGTTGGATTTTTTTCACAGAAATTTTTGTGGATTCTATTTCTTATTTATCTTGCATTTTGTTTAAGTCTCCAGCATTCTGTACGGGAAAAGTTAATAAAGGCGACGAAGTAATTGAGGTGAATGAACAAATAGTTGTAAGTTTTTGGACTATACTTGGAGAATATTGTTTAGACTTTGTACCTAAATTGATTCAGTTTATCATTTTGCATATTATTGACAGCCTTATGTAATGTAATATTTCACCATTTCTGTAGGAGATCGGTGAAGTTTGCATATTTGATTATCAGATGAGTGTATATGAAAACTTTTCGGTCCGGTGAGAAAGACTTACGGAAAGACTACAAAGCTACAAAGGCGTCGGTGGCACAGCGGTTAGGACGCTTGCTGATCATGCACATGGTCGGGCGTCCGGCCGAAATACTCCTTTACCTCGCTAAGCCAGTGACAAAAAAAGCTGGTAAAGAGGAAAGGTTGGGCATGAGGTTATCAACCCCATCCTGTAAAAATAAACACTGCTACCGAAACTTCAAGTCTCTGGCCTGAAGCCCTATGTTTCACTGAGAACGTGAAGGAATAAAAAAACAAACCTCTAACTAATCGGTGCCAAAGTGCGAAGATTCTTGTGTGTGATTCCTTAATAGTTTAACTTGCAACACGTTACTTTCTTCGTGATGTGTGATTTCTTGGTGTGTTAAACGCGCTTATTGTGTAACGTGTTAGGTTGTGACACTATCAAATAGCGATGTAACTTTTATTACCTATGGTCACTTTCGCAATTTACCTATATTTACTTCAGGTTGATTGCATTTCCAAAGATATTCATTGATAGTTCGTTGTTATGTGACTGAAGTAATTTCTAAATCTTGAGTAGTTTTCTTGTGATGAATATTTTTAGTTATAAGTCTCGAGACCAGTTGTCTACTTTTATATGAAATGAAAGTAATTCTTCTCGTTTAGTTGATTTTACTTTTCAAATCAATATCACAACATACTTAGCCATTATTAACTCGAGTAGAAGTAGCGGTATCGCGCAGGAAGCCGGAAAAATCCATCTTTTGAACCATTGGGAGTTAGCTTTCTCAGCCACCACTACCACTTGTTAGGATTGTTCTAGTTAAATAAATTAAATAAGGTCCTCATTTGCTGCTAAACCTTTTGTCTTATTTAGTGGTGAGGAATATTAACATGCTGATAATAACTCAGTCAATATGTAAGATAAGAGTCGTACAATCTTCAAATATTTCAATAATAAATGCTCCATAATACCTCTTTTCCTCCTAGTTATGTTTCAGTATTTGAAAGGTAATTTAATTATTCCTGTTAGATATTCTTGATATTTTTTGAAAAAAAGGTTACCCTACTTTACATTATTTGAAAATTCCCAGATTGGTTGGCTTCACTATCGTGTTGCTGATTTAATGAGGCATTCTTCACAGCATATCAGTCTGCGCCTACGGAAACGACCCACACATTCCAATGATTTTATTGGCTTTCCTGGAGCTGGTCGGCGTCATCGTTTAATGGTCAATCAGATACCACCTGCTGGGAGCTTGTCTCAAACACGAGGTGCATATATATTTGCACGCAACCCGAAGCGTCGGTTGCCACTTACTGGCCCACTTTCTACTGAACCCCTTGCTGTCACTCAGGAAATCACTTCTGATCAGGCATCTGTTTCTTCACCTACATCAACCTCTCCTCCAGAGTCTCAGTCTATAGTTAGTGCGTCTGGATTGTTTTCTTCTTCACCAACTTCATCTTTATCCGTACATCGAGGGGCGTCTATAAAAATAATGAGTGGTGATTCTTGTAATTTGGATAATTCTGTTCAGATATCATCCAGACAGAATTCTAGCAATGAATCAGTAATGTACAGTAACTCAAGACTTATCGCTAGTACACCAAATACTCCACTAATGGCTTTGAGATCAGTGGATTCTACAGGTTCTCATTCTTCATTGTCATTTTCACCACATCTTCCACCTGCATATCCTGGTGTTATGAATTTAGAAAATGGACTAACTGATTCAAATGTAATCTCATCTGATATAACCTATTCAAAGTAAGTGGTTTTTGTGTCTGATTTTATTGTGAGAATTTTGTTCCTTCACATACACCTCTTTTTCACCTGATGATGTTTAATAGTTCTTTTTGTGGATAACTTATTTGAAATAGTCCCATATTAGATGTTTATTTGGTATAACAGTGATACACTTTTAATAAGTGGATGACGTTTCCAACGCGATTTATCGCCCATAATCATATAAGTTTATTCACACCGGTTCACAATTCGCCTTATCTGTATTTCCTCTGCCCTTTGTTTATTATTATTTTCCGTATATCCGATATAGGCTTTGCGTGTTCGGTGTTGGTTCGATGAACAAAGATTCGATGACTAAGCTGTGTCTCCTAAGGGTAGAATCGCGGCGGATATATGTGTAGGACATATTCACTGTCTTAACATCTGAACTTATCCCTAAGTTCTTCACACATAAACTCAGTAGTAGATGGGATCCAATTCACTTTTTAGTTAGAAAAGAAACAAGGTGGTTGGTCATGTTAAACAAGGTGAAGGGTTAGATACTAACATCCATAGAAAACTGACAAATTCTAATAACTACTTAGGTCTAGTTAATTGTTGGTATAATGTAGCTAAGAGTCTAATTAGTAAGTCAGAAGATTTAAATGATCAAATCAAACAAATAGGGGGGATATTAATGGTGAATAACTGCCCCCCAGAATTTAGTAAAAAGTCTATGAAGACTTGTAGGAAAAATAACAGAAGCAGTGAAAATAATCAAAATAATATAAATAATATGGAATTCAAAGCCTCTTTAGTGCTGTCATATGAAAAGGAACATCTTAAGAGAGCTGGAATTATGGTGGCCCACTCACTCCGAGACAAACTTTGTCGATATAATGACCCGATATATCAAATTGATTTTCTATAGTTGGTTTGTAAGGATTAGTTTTGTTTTTAAGAGTTGATCATGGATTGATATCAGTTAGAGAACCATTGAAAATCAGGGAGTACTGGACATCTGTTTCATCCCAGTTTGAGAATCATCGACGGTACGCATCCACTGAGGTTCGAACCCAGGACCTTCCGGTTACAGGGCGAACTCGTATACCAGTCAGCCACTGGGACCCGCTCCAATGGCCAGCCCATGAATTCTAACTTCTACCAATTCGTGATTTAGCGCTACCGCAAGGTCCTGGATTCGAGCCCCAGTGGGTGCGTACTGCCGATGATTCTCAAACTAGGATGAAGCAGATGTCCAGTACTCCCTGGTTTTCAATGGTTCTCAAACTGATATCAATTCGCGAACAGCTCTTAGAATATCAAATTGAGAAAAAAATATAATTTATCAAGTATCATGTTATGACTGTGAGGTCGATTGTGTATGCCAAACTAGGAGATCAGGGTTAATTAGATTATCGGAACATAATTTAGGTAGATCTAGAATGATTGACCGTGTGAAGTCAAATACCTGACCGATAGCTGCTACCTTGACGTGCTGGTTGGGCTTGCACACCGCAATGACCCAACAAGCTACACTGGCTGAATCTATTGTTCCTGCAGGTCCTACCACGCCATGAAGGTTGTTAGAATAGCGATTAGACTAAAAGCAGTTACCTGCTCAGTGTAAGAATTTTTTTGTACACTATGCTTGGGGTCTGTGGGCGAAGTCGTACTGCTGGGGGACAGGGACGTAACAGCAGTGAGGTGTTTGCCTCCTAGCTATGCTGTCTCTACACTGTGAAAAGAGGGGGTTAGAAAAGGTCGACCCCAACAATTGTACATCCCGACTTACCCTACGGTGATCCGTAACCGGCGGTAAGTTAACTAATACGGAACCATTCGAAGAAACCAGCTCATACAGGCCGTGTGTGACCGACTTCATGCAGTTGTCCGCTGGGCTCTGCGGTCACGCAACACTAACCCTCTCTGTTTCAGGTACCTGAAGAATCAATCAACTTCCACGGTGTGGGCAGCCGGGAAGTAACAGCCGCCCACACACTTCCAAGAGCACACGAAGCCTCCCCGAGCATCATTCTCCTCTACCCACATCATCATCTTACTCCCCTACTACAGTTAGTACTATTCTTCAGGCTAGTGAGGCATCTTCACTTCACTCTATGACCACAAACAATTATAAGAGCCATAAAAACACCCCCAAAAGCCTCTTGAAGCCACGTCACCAACTTCATATAGGAGAATTCAACGTCAGGATCCTCTGCCAAATTGGATAACAGGGATCGCCAGCAAGAACTCTGGCATCTCGATCCATGAATGTATGTTGTGTTTCTGTGACACGCTTACAAAACTCGTGTGTGGTCATTCACTTAACCTCACCAGGCCGACAAGGTGAATCTGCAAAATTCACTTTAAGGTTATCAGGAGACTTCTCAGATAGTTTGCGAAGACTCACAGGTGTAGGGATTTCTTTGAATGTTAGGGCAGAAAAATCACTTCTTGACTGGATCCCAGTAGATAGTCGTATGTGTGCGGTCCGCCTGAACGGGTTTGTTAGAAGAAGGAAGGATGGCGTTACCCGTCGTTACGTTTTCGTAGTTTCCGCTTATGCCCCAACCGACTGCAGTCCGGATTAAGTAAAGGATGACTTCTACCCGAAACTGTCTAATTTGCTGCAAAAAGCAAAACGTTCAGACATAGCTGTTTTTGGCAGGAAACTTCAGTGCACGAGTAGGGAAGTTGTGCCAGACTGAGAAGTATGTAGGTGGTACGTATGGAGTTCCCTGACGATGAAGTGACAACGGTGATCGTCTTCCACAGTTTTGCTCAGATAATCATCTGTTCCTAGTCAGCACTAACTTTAGGTACAAAGAGAGACAATGCGTAACCTGGCAACCTCCATCACCAAATCTACTCTGGACTCAGAAAGACCACATAGCGATATGGTATAATTGGCGAGGGTCAGTGGAAGACTGTCGATCCTTCTGGAACACATTACACTGATCAAGGAACTCTACTCGAACTCATGCAGTCAGGGATTGACTTGCTACCGGGGAATAATCTCGTTGACTTGGAATATGCAGACGATATAGTCCTTCTAGGCGAAGACGCTGACGAAATGCAGAGTCTTCTGAACACCTTGAGCTGTAATCTACGAATGTTTGGCATGCGATTCGCTCCCGCCAAATGCAAGATGATGTTACAGGACTGGACTACATCGACGCCTAGTTTAAAAATAGGAAGTGAAGTGGTAAAGCACGTTGACCGCTTCACTTATTTGGGAAGTACCATCAGCCAAAACCAACGGGCTGATCTCTGACGAAATCTCAGCAAAAAACGAATACAAGGGGCTCGTTTCGCATTTGTTAGTTTACGCCGACTCTGGCGTAGACGAGATGTTCGACTATCGACCAAAGGGCGGGTATACTGCTCATCAGTCCGTTCCGTCCTCCTTTATGGTTGTGAGACCTGGCCACTGAGAGTGGAAGACATGAAAAGACTAGCTGTCTTTGATCACAGGTGCCTGCGCTCTATTTCCCGTGTAAAGTGGCATAATAAGGTGAGCAACATGGAGGTTAGGCGTAGAGTTCTAGGTAAACAGGGGAAATCAATCGACGAAGTCGTGAAGCTACAAAGACTGAGATGGTTAGGACATGTGTTACGTATGCCAAGCCATCGCCTCCCTCGACGGGCAATGTTAGCGGATATAGGGTCAGGCTGGAAAAAAGCTAGCGGCGGTCAAACAAAAACTTGGCATCAGTCAATGAAATCCACAACAGTTGGTCTAAGCCACGTAGGAAGGTGTAGACTTACTGGTTGGGGTCCTCGGGACGGAAAAAACCTATGGTTGGAAACAATTGGTGACATGGCTCAAAACCGTTCTCAGTGGCGCAGATGCATCCACTCCCTGTGACTTATCTTCAATGAAACTGTTTTGTATTTCTTTATTACTCCTTTGTCTCACACCTCTGCTCACTGTTTCTATTATGCTTTTCTTGTACTTTCTTCTCTTGCTTCGCGTGCTACACGGAGTGTGGCGACTTGAACTTCCGCACATTTGTGCAAAGTTCTATGTCGAAAACAGACAGACAGACATGCAGTCAGCCAGCCAGGTGAGAGCCTAAGGAGAGTTGTCATCTGAAGTGGTGACAACCAATGGTGTCCGTCAGGGATGCTCAATGTCCCCATTTCCGTTTTGATTTCATCGTAGATACAATATTAGACTTAACCCTAAGTGACTTCAGAGACTCAGGGAATGACTTGTTAACAGGAAATAATCTCGTTGACTTAGAGTATACAGATGATATAGTCCTTCTAGGTGGGGACGCTGAAGAAAATCAGAGTCTTCTGAACACTTTGAGCTGCAATCTACGAATGTTTGACATGCATTTCGCTCCTGCTGTCAAATGTAAGATGATGTTACAAGACTGGACTACACTGACTCCTAGTTTAGAAATAGGGATTAAAGTGGTAGAGCACGTTGACCGCTTCACTTATTTCGGAAATCCCATCAGCCAACTCCAGCGGGTTAATCGCTGACAAAATCTCACCACGGAGACAGAAGGCTCGTTTGGCATATGCCAAATTACGCCATCTATGACTTAGTTGACGTGATATCCGGCTGGCTATCGAGCGAAGGGTGGGTGTGCTGCTCAGAAGTCCACTCCGTCCTCCTTTATGGCTGGCTGGCTGGCTGGCTGGCTGTGAGACATGGTCACTGAGACTGGAAGACATGAAAAGGTTAGCTAGCTGTCTTTGATCATAGGTGCCTGTCTGCATTCTATCTCCAGTGTTAGTTAGTTAAGTGGTTAAGCTTCGGTCGAGTGTTAGGCAAGGAGGGGGAAATCAATCACCGATTGGTGGTTAGGACATGTGTTACGTGTGCCTAGCCATCGATCACCTTCCTTGACGAACAATGTTATCTGACATCGGATGGATCAGGTTGGAAAAGAGCTGGTGGCGTGTTCGTCAAACCAAAACATGGCACCAGTCAATGAAGTCCACAACAGTTAGTCTAAACCACGTAGGAAGGTGTAGACTTCCTGGTTGGGGTTCTTCGGGACGGTAAAAACCAATGGCTGGAAACAATTGGTAATATGGCTTCAAATCGTTCTGAATGGCGCAGATGCATCTACTCCTTGTGACTTATGATTTCCAATGAAACTGTTTTGTTCTTCGTTGCTACTATTCCTTTGTATTACACCTCTGTTTAGTGTCTCTATTATGCATTTCTTATACTTTCTTCTCTTGCTTTTATGTGCTACATGGAATGTTGCCACTTGAACCGTCGCACATCGGTGCAAATTTCTATGTTGAAAATAGACAGACAGACAATGAAGTGAAATGATCTAGAAAAAAGCTCGACCCACTTACGTGTAGTCACTTAACAGAGTGAATCAGAATGAAACTATTAAAAGTTGATATAGTTAGGTGGACAGAGAGAAAAGGGTTAATCACAGAATGTTTGTCCATGGAATCAGTACTGAACACGTACAGTCCAAATGACGCAACCTCTGTGTCCGATATTTGAGAAATTTCAATAACAAACTTCAGGTTCAGGTATCGGGACTATATAAAGCAAGTAATCAAAGGTGTGAATACATTGATATCGTCGTATCCAATAAGCTATTATCATTGTATGTTTCATTGTATGCTACATCAGATCAACTCATCTAACATCTAAATTCTACTCGTACATTATTTGAATTAGATATTTATTCTGGGAATTATATAATACGAATTGACAAGCTACAGTCATTGAGGAGGTGAAATGATAGACTAATTGTTACTGAGTTTGTTAATTATCAACTAGCACAAATAACTAAATAAAACTGGTGGATAAAATGTGCTAAACAATGTTACCTACTCATAAGTAGTACAATCAAGCCACATCAAGTTGATATTGCTGTCTGTCATTGAGCTGATCAGTGTTTGGTTTCATAACCTCACAAACGTAATGAATGAATGGACAAAGAAATTCCATGAGATCCTTGACCGTATTTTCAACCTACGAGCGTCATTCAGGTTTTGACTGAATTCATTCAAACATTTGTCACTGTTTATTCTTAATTCGTGTATTTTAACGTGAGTGGGTGTCTACACAGTCGCAAACTTACTGTTTAACTGTTTAAACAGCTGCAGGAAACAAATAAAATTGAGAGACTCACCAGTTGCTTAAAATCTGTTGGCTTTTAACAGATTTTAATAAGTTTTACTACTTGTAGCTTGTCATTTACACATAAGTGGTATTCATATCCTATTTCCTACAACAGGGTATTTAGGTAAATCTCGGTTTTCATTTGACTACTTGTCCTCTGTTTACGTTATATGGTGGTTAGTGACATCTGGATCCTTCATATCTCCCACTTTCAGTGGCTCAGTTTCACAGCCGAAAGAAGATATCTACTGCACACTACACACGTTTGATTGATAGTCGGATATCACGTCTACCCCAGTGATGACGTAGGTTGGTAAACGCTAGACTGTCGATTTGTATCTGTGCTAAGATTTCGTCAGCAATCAGTTCACCAGGGTTAGTGCAATTTTCCAAATAAGTAGAGGAGTAGTCAACATACTCAGTCTTTTAACTCCCTATACATAACCTAGGATTCAGTGCAGACCAGTCTTGCAGCATCATTTAGCTGGGGTGAATTTCACTCCGAACTTACCAACATTTGGGCTCAAGTAGTTCAGAATTTTCCACATTTCTCCTGCGTCTTCATCTAAAAGGACTATATCCTAATAGACTAAACCCACCCTGGGTAATAAGTCAATCTCTAAGTCTTCGAAGTCAAATAGGGTCACATCCATTGGTACATTTATGATGAAATTCAATAGGAATGGAGAATTTGGGAGTCCTTTACGGATAACATCGTTTCTCATCACTTCAGATTAAAACTCTCCATAATCTCTTAGAAGACTGCATGAGTTCTAGCAGAGGGCAAATATTTTCACGATACTTCTCGGTCGGCGGACCCAAATTCCTCCTTCGGGTCGGGAAATATGTCAAATGTTGGATTTCGGTAATTATTCTTGTGTTTCAAAGTCTGTCAGAGAGTGAAAATGTGGACAATATGCCGCACTCCTGGCTTGAATCATACTTGGTTTTCATAGGTTTGTTTCTTTTGAGCTTTGTTTAGTCTACACAGCTTTAGTGAGTTTAGAAGTTCCGATCCTAATTTTTGTCAACCTGATCTTACTATGATTATCTCATGAACATTTGTCTGAGACAAACAATGATTTTACACCACTTCACTGGGACTACCTGAGATTCCCACACATAGTCTAGGATCTTAGCCAACTTAGTCAATACTTCGTCACCTCTGGAATCACACGTCCTGATACCTCTGCTTTACCTCATTTTCTTTTAGAGATAGTTTTTGCAACTTTAGTTACAGTTGCACAACCCGTGTGTACAGGTAGGTGTTTGATATTGTGCATGCTACTGAATGTGTTCTCTCCAATTTTCCATTCATCCGTTCTGAGAAGTAATTAAAGTGCACATCTGAGAAATTGTTCCACTCACCATTGGTTTTTTACAGGACGTTTCCATAATGAATCTAAATAGTTTTCTGGCATTACTTAAGTTGAATGCTTTTTTCGACTTCTTTTAATTTTGTCGCCAGCGATTGTTCACTGCTTT
This sequence comes from Trichobilharzia regenti, assembly GCA_944472135.2. NCBI lineage: Eukaryota > Metazoa > Platyhelminthes > Trematoda > Strigeidida > Schistosomatidae > Trichobilharzia > Trichobilharzia regenti. The sequence goes on from OX235270.1 coordinate 62,781,494, forward strand.
TATATTCCTGTTTGTCAGTGGAACGAATTTGCCCTCAAGCCGAGACTTACACTCTGGTAACTGCTTTTAGTCCAACATCTGTCTAATCGACTTTTGTTGCTTAGTAGAATCTGCAGCAAAATATGTTCCAGTTAGTAGTGTTGCTGGTTATGTCTATGCGGTATGCTGCAAGCTCGACCACTACGTTAGAGTAGCAACTAGTCATCGGTTGCATATACATAGAAGTTATTTTATATCATACGTTTTTCTCGAAAGTTCAGATTTAAGGTAAGTTATGCCGCTGAATCACCGCTAAAAATACCACAAAGGTGGTGTGTTGTCTTTCATAAGTACCAATTGATGTCACACAATTCTGCACTTTAATATAATACTCTTTACTTTTTGTTTACATTTTGTTTTAAAAGTTGTGTACAGGAAATATAAGTCTGTCAGTACTTCTTCACATATTCGGTCCACTTCATGTTCATCGAATAAATCTGTACTACCCCGCTTTTCCTTGACACATCGACGTACTGCTTCAGGTGATCCAAAACTTTTAAGCAAAATGTCTAGTCGTAATAGTGAAGGTGAGTTCATAAATTGAGACAGTTATATAATTCTGAACTGAAGTCTTTATTTTTTATAAATCATATTATGCGAAGTTTATCAACTCTTCACAGTATTATTATTATTATTATACTCCTAGATACTTGTTTTTATTCAAATCAGTGAGCATTCAATTAACAAAAAGATTCGGTAGCTTATATAACGTAAAAGCCCATGAATAATTCAGTGGTGGTGGTTTCACACACAGAGATTAAAAACAAAATATTGTGGTTGATTAATGTCCATCCATGATAAGAACTATATCTCTAATTAGTGCTTCCCGGACTTATTATACTCTTATATGTTGTAGGAAGTTTTTGTTAAACAGTAAACGTTTTAGTCTTTGTGATTACTGAGAGTGCACATAATAATTGGCGGTTATTGTACCTTAAACTAGTTTAACAAAATTAGCACAGGTTTGTGCTCTTTTTAAATATTAATCATCCTTGTGGATCCTCGTGAAAATCCCTGGACTGCACTACTGCTTCCTTAATGATATTTCCTTAAATTTATAACCACGTTTGCTAGAATAACCGTTGTCTTTTTGATGGATTCTTCTGTATTCATTTTTTTCTTCCTTGTTTTTGAAAGATATTCCATCTCAGAACAAGCAAAGTCCATCGTCTTCTCCTCGTCACTACAACAGTTCCTCTTCGAAATTTAGTGCTTTAGATAAACGACATAGAAATGTAAGTTCTACCTTAAAGTTTACATAACATTATAACCTTGAATACAACAGGCAATTAATATAGAGATATTTTGGCGTCTTGGCATTATCAACAAATGCTGTAACCTACATCAATGCCTTGGAACTACATAACTTGATCTAGTTGCTGTCTTTAGCTTCAAGTTACCTCACGACCTTGCCAATCCAATCACTTCTGATCTGACCTTATTGCTTCCTAGCTATGGTCACGTTTCTCAACCATATATTAGTAAAATAGTTCATCGACTCACTGGTGTAACGTATATTTATTCATGTATGTGTAATGTATGTTTATCTTAATAAAACGACTGTAGTGGTTGTGACAGCAACTTATGGGCTTAGGTACTCATAAACTGAAGCTTCCATTATCGTACCCAAGTTTATATGCTACCATTGATGGTCGATATATTTAGGATTTACCGCCTTGTGCATAAACCTGTTTGTGCTTAGTTAGTAACATCTCATTATGATTATTATTGTTCCTTTGGGTTGCGGGTGGAACATAGGCCTTCAACAACACATCTCCACTTTGTCCTACTCTCTGCTGTCCTCTTCAGCTGGGTTCATGATTGTCAGTAATCTATCATCTTCTCCTACTCGCACGATCTCCTCTATGTCACCCTAGGTCTACGTCTACTCACTCGTCGTTTCCCACTCGGATTCCACTCGAGTGATGACCTGCACTGTTCGCGATGTCATTCGACAGCCTCCCCAGTGTGTATATCCGATAAATCCATCTCCATTTTCTTCTGCTTGTTTGTTGAGCAAACGACTCTCGCCTGTTGGTTTGTTCCCAGTCAGAGTTTCTTGTTGCTAATTCTTCCTGGCCAGCCAGTGAAGGTGGTGGCAGCTGTTGATAAAGGTCTGTAACCCGGTAGAAGATATGAATATTTGATGGCTTTTGACCATAGGTATCAGATTTCATCCCTCAGTTTTCATTCTTCGTGTATGTTATGTACTCGTCGCTAATTTATTGTTATGGACTGGTCGAGAAACTAATAGTCCTGACGATAGAAGGCGGAAATCAGAAGACCACTAGGTTTGCGATGATACTTCTATTGTCCAAACACAAGGAGACGAAAATAAATGGTCTCACACCAAAGTGGTAAGTAAGTAAAGTAGTTCACACAGAATGTGTGAACGAAATATATATATAACAACATATATATAGCAGACATGTCAAACAACCATATATGGATATATGTCACTAAGCAACGGACTGTCAACAAACACTCATATTATATATAATATAATATAATATAAGGAGAATACACATTAATGAAGGAGACAAGTTCACACAAGTGAAATGGTCACAGACTAAGCGAGCAGACAGAAAGAGAGACCAACATACACACACACATACATATATATATGTGGATACATATCAGTGTATCATTTTGATTTTAACGGAAAGGGATACACAATGGATTTGCACATTGGTTTAGGGCAGTTTTTTCAGACATCAGAGCATTATGACTATCACCTCTGCATATTTCAGTGTGCACTCCTCTCGGTTTTTATACATAATATTGAAAGGTGTTCTGATACAATCTTATGATTCTCCATAATGAGACTTGTTTTGGACAAGCTTGGTGGTCTGCCACGTGGGTTTGTCGAGCCATATGGTTAAACAAAAATACAAAATAGTCTCGGCTTCGATATCATTAAAAAATTATAATGTCGGATATTTAATTTCTTCAGTTGTTGTATTTTTTTGGCGGTGAATTTTCTTAATTAATTGAAAGAATATTCAAAATTTGAACACTGAACCTTAGCCAACTAACAGAATCTTGCTCTCTGTTATGTCAGAAAGCGATTCACAGTGTATGCCAGAACACGAGCTCGCGTGGTCAGTGGGAATATCTTTACTAATAGATTACCAGCCGAAATAAAAGCTTGGCTTTTCACTATAAAACAAACAACTCAGTTCTGCCTCTGTTAGTTCGAACTGTACTCTCCTCTGATCCAAAATATAGGTTTCATTGCTATTTCAATTGATTTTTGTTTGTTTACTTATACACTCGTTCAGATATTGGAAAGCGTTGGAAGTTAATTGTCTAATTTCTTGCATGACAGAAAACAGTGCTAGACGCAGCGAAATGGTATTTATATCGGCAAAGTCGTCGTCATATGTAATGATGAAATAAAAAAGCGTTACAATCAAAGTCATACTTTACGAACCACCGTCATTTTTGCAGTTCAATCTGTATTCCCAAGCGTACTGTCAATTTGTATTCTTCCTCTTCTTCTTTGTATTTCTACTCAACGTTGTATACCATGTTCTACAGAACCTTACTTAACCAGCGCCGACTGTTATTTCCTCATATAAGGTCGTGTGTGTCGTACTATATACAGCTTTTCTGTAAGTGGCTTTTTCAACACAGCAATGTTTATATGTTTATCAATTTTCAGATAACAGATATGTGATGCGTATATTTTCTTCATGCAGCTCCATCGTGCCAGTCTTGATGATTTTGTGTTTTTCTTGAAACATGGGTTGGGAACAAAGAAGCCAAGTGAGTTTTTGCTTTTTTATCAACTTACTGAATATTGTACATTGTATTACCATCTCATTATTCTATCCTTGTGCATAGAGAGAATTAGCTTAACGGTGTGTGTGGTGCGTTAATTTGACATATTAGTTTGCCAATGTAATTGGGTTAACTTTAGTATTTGTCATCTTTTTGTGATTATTAGAAAGCCCCCAGTTCAGAGAAGGTGGCTAGTGAAAATCCCATTTGCTGAACTCTGATAGTAGATATCTAGAGTCTGAAAAGACTATTCCATAAGAAGATGCAATCAAAGCAAAGCTATGTTTCAGTTGCTTGCAGAGATATTTTGATGGTTTTCATAGAAAAATCAGGCAGATCAAAATGCTATCCAAAATTTCTAAGCGACTGTTAGATACATGAATTGGTCTCACAATAAGACGACACGGTTTTTTAAGCCTTAAAGACTTTTTGATCAGAAATGGGTGCGCCCTGATGAAGAGTCCCAAACCAGGACGAAACAGCCGTCCAGTACTCCCTGAATCTCATTGGATCTCCAGCTGAGACCAAACTTAGAAAGTTCATTTTTTACTGGTATTCTATTAATATTCAGTGAACTTACTGCTCTGATGACTGAAAAAACTGCCCTAAACCAATGTACAAATCCATTGTGTATCCCTTTCCGTTAAAATCAAAATGATACACGAAGAATGAAAACTGTGGGATGAAATCTGATACCTATGGTCAAAAGCCATCAAATATTCATATCTTCCACCGGGTTACAGACCTTTATCAACAGCCGCCACCACCTTCACTGGCTGGCCAGGAAGAATTAGCAACAAGAAACTCTGACTGGGAACAAACCAACAGGCGAAAGTCGTTTGCTCAACAAACAAGCAGAAGAAAATGGAGATGGATTTATCGGATATACACACTGGGGAGGCTGTCGAATGACATCACGAACAGTGCAGGTCATCACTCAAGTGGAATCCAAGTGGGAAACGACGAGTGAGTAGACGTAGACCTAGGGTGACATAGAGGAGATCGTGTAAAGAGAAGTTGAAGCAGTATAGACTAACATGGATGTAGATGAAAAGTACAGCAGAAGCGAGACATAAGCAAGTGGAGACGTGCAGTTGAAGCCCTATGTTCTACTAGGAACCCATGGGAGCAATACTAATAATGTCAAACATTTATAACTGAAATAGGTGGTTGTGCTATTGACTTGATATCGGAAGTTTTTATGAATACTTTGGTGACACATTATTCACATTTGTGAGCTTATTTCTCCTTTCTCCTCAAAATATCCTTATAATTCCTCTCTCACCATATAGCTCGACGTATTTCTTGCAAGGATCTTGGACAAGGTGATTGTCAAGGTTGGCTGTGGTTAAAGAAAACAAATACATTGACTAGTAAATACGTGAAAAGATGGTGTGTTTACAAAAATTCAACATTCTACTACTATAGAAATCCTAATGTAGGTTCAAAATAAATTATCACCAATAAAATGATTTGTTTACTTCTTGTTTAGGATGATTCAGCTGAAGGTTTAATTCTACTTCATGGTTTTACCATCACTCCTGCAGTCTCAGTAAAATCTGGAAAATTGTAAGTTCTTTAATTGAAATTAACACCAGAAATGTATGATACCAATCACACGGCTAGTGACATATCATTTTATGAATATTTTCTTCATAACAGTGATATGCCTTCAGCTTATATTGAATTATCAACCAGTTAGGTTGTATATAGGCATTTTTACTGTCTTCTCCTGCAGATCTAATAGGTTCGTACATTATCTACTTTATTTTTCTAATGAAATGACCATAGTGCACTCCTTACTACTACGAACTTATTCATAGAAACAGGTATTACAGTTGCTTTCACCATCAGTTTATTAGGGACTTAGTGGAACACTATTGCAGGAAAACTTGAACTTCTTTGTAATTAATAGTTGTGGGTCGGCTCATTTCACCTGTTTGATGGTAGTGTTCCGATTTTCCACTCATCTCTCGGAAGTCACACTGGCTCTAGTTAAACTTCTTTTTACACTCCTTTGAAGGCATATTCCGAAGCAGTTTCACAAGGGTAAAAGGAAAACGACTAGGGGTTTTGTTCTAGAAAATTTGCTAGAATACTACCAATAAATTTAAGAGGTATTCAGACCCAAATAACTTAACAACAACGTCAATGATTACAGCATTGTGTGACTCCGGTTCGAATCTTGAAGGGGACATCTATCCTCTCAAGTCTGCAGATATACCAAGCTGACGAGTAGCGATAAGTACGAAACTTGGATTTAACACTGTTAGCGAATCATTTCCAATCATTAATTCAAAGAGTGTACTTTAATAGAGAGTCTTCTAGATTGGCGGGCATATCGCAAACTGAATGTGAAAGAACCTACTCGTCACCAACACTAAGATGTAGACATATCCCACTGGTTACTCCCCAATGACCAGTCAGTATGAATGTTAATTTCTACTGAAGCGATGTGATGTGGCCATATTGTCAATAGATAACTGAATCGTTTACTTGTAAGCTGTAGGTATTCAGCTTTCGAAACTTCATGTATTCAAACGAACTAAATCTTTTGTTTTAATTGTCTCAATAACTAAACTCGATCTTCTAATAAGGCTATTTGAATTAGTTAAAGGGACAAATTGTTTTCAAAATGTAAAATATGTTATACCTATGGGTATTTTCAAAACTGAGTTTCCTTTCAGGTTTCTATCAGTAACTCATTTGGGAAAAAAATACTCAAGTCGTTTATATGTGATTTATAATGTCCACTTTTTTCCCATCTGGAAATAATATTGATTACTTCCCTTCCTTTATCTCTAGTGCATTTTTCATTTTTAATGACTGGGTTCGCTTTGTATTTGCCTCGGACTCTGAACTCGATCGATCCAAGTGGATGAATAAGTTGGGCTTAGCTTCAATCGGATTATCATCCTGCGTGCCAACTTCTCGTATCGGTGGTTTCAATCCTGGCTATTTGGTTTCTCATGGCACTAAAAATGGTGAAGTAAAGTCTGAGGTTTCTGTTCTTCAATCAGCTATATTGGATTCCCCTGTATTGACTGTGCAAGGGACTAATATAACTGGATCCAGATCTCAGCCGTTATCTGGTTCTAGGAAGACGGGTTCTGCAGAGATCACTGCAGTAACAACAGTTCCTCAGCCTCTTATTTCTCTGGTAAACTCTCAGGTGAGTTGTTCTATGTAGATTCTCCTAAGTTGGTCGTCATTTTTTCGTGGATGAGAAACTATTATTTTATCTCCTATGGAATTTGGTTAAAATACCCCAACAATATATATTTCTAATGAGCTGGGATTTGTATAAATAAGGTTTTATATTTAAAATACAGTGTATACAATTCCATGACAACAAAAACTAGTTTTTACTGCAGGTGCCTACTAAATTGAATTATATTGGTTCAATGTTGACTAAATTCTTTTCCTTTTGTAATTAAATGACCTGATTAAGTTGTTTTCTTAGTTGTGATTTTTTATGGCATCCTCGGAAAATAAATTTTGAGACAACGACTGTCTAGATTTCAGATTAACATGATTGCCTTGATACTGTTTAGGCCATCGCGTTTTGATTGGTGGGTAGACAGCACGATAGAAACAGATATGTGCCAGTTGAAGTTGATTCGTTTTACAACTGCAGTTAGCTATTGCTGTACTTCGATATTGTGGAGTGTGTCAAGTATGTAGTGCATGTTGTGCTTCAGAAACACCCAGTGTAGTGACTCACCTAACGTGACCTGTCTGTCTGTTTTCGACATAGAACTTTGCACATATGTGCGGAAGTTCAAGTCGCCACACTCCGTGTAGCACGCGAAGCAAGAGAAGAAAGTATAAGAAATGCATAATAGAGACACTAAACAGAGGTGTAATACAAAGGAATAGTAGCAACGAAGAACAAAACAGTTTCATTGGAAATCATAAGTCACAAGGAGTAGATGCATCTGCGCCATTCAGAACGATTTGAAGCCATATTACCAATTGTTTCCAGCCATTGGTTTTTACCGTCCCGAAGAACCCCAACCAGGAAGTCTACACCTTCCTATGTGGTTTAGACTAACTGTTGTGGACTTCATTGACTGGTGCCATGTTTTGGTTTGACGAACACGCCACCAGCTCTTTTCCAACCTGATCCATCCGATGTCAGATAACATTGTTCGTCGAGGAAGGTGATCGATGGCTAGGCACACGTAACACATGTCCTAACCACCAATCGGTGATTGATTTCCCCCTCCTTGCCTAACACTCGACCGAAGCTTAACCACTTAACTAACTAACACTGGAGATAGAATGCAGACAGGCACCTATGATCAAAGACAGCTAGCTAACCTTTTCATGTCTTCCAGTCTCAGTGACCATGTCTCACAGCCAGCCAGCCAGCCATAAAGGAGGACGGAGTGGACTTCTGAGCAGCACACCCACCCTTCGCTCGATAGCCAGCCGGATATCACGTCAACTAAGTCATAGATGGCGTAATTTGGCATATGCCAAACGAGCCTTCTGTCTCCGTGGTGAGATTTTGTCAGCGATTAACCCGCTGGAGTTGGCTGATGGGATTTCCGAAATAAGTGAAGCGGTCAACGTGCTCTACCACTTTAATCCCTATTTCTAAACTAGGAGTCAGTGTAGTCCAGTCTTGTAACATCATCTTACATTTGACAGCAGGAGCGAAATGCATGTCAAACATTCGTAGATTGCAGCTCAAAGTGTTCAGAAGACTCTGATTTTCTTCAGCGTCCCCACCTAGAAGGACTATATCATCTGTATACTCTAAGTCAACGAGATTATTTCCTGTTAACAAGTCATTCCTTGAGTCTCTGAAGTCACTTAGGGTTAAGTCTAATATTGTATCTACGATGAAATCAAAACGGAAATGGGGACATTGAGCATCCCTGACGGACACCATTGGTTGTCACCACTTCAGATGACAACTCTCCTTAGGCTCTCACCTGGCTGACTGACTGCATGAGTTCGAGTAGAGTACTGCATTCTCTGCTTTCCGTTCACTGCCAAACATCCCCAGAGTATCTTTCGGTCGAGAAAATTGAATGTTGCTTTCAGGTCAAGGTCCATGCGTATCAGATTTTATGATTATTGTCTCAGGTTCTCGATGTTCAGGTAATGTTTGACTTACGTCTGAAGACTGTGTATCAGTCTGTAAGTTATCTACCAAAATCAGTTGATATCTGATTCATTTCTCCCAGTAGTTCGGATCAGCCACGTCGGCTTTGGTTTATTGACCCTGCTTAATTTGATTTAACAAATATGTTGCAGTCATTAGACTTTAAGACGTTTTCGTGAAAATTATGCAATTTTCCGTGTAAGCAGTTTATATATACTATTGTACTTAATGTCTGCACAGTTCACCTATGTTAATCAAAAGCTGAAAAGTGTCTCAGAGAGTGCTTCTAAACTTCAGGCCGTGTATTCGCTTTATCGGCGTTGAACTTCAATTTTGATTCAGCGTGATATTCAGTAACAACTAACCTGTTCGGAGTGACAGACCTAATGACGCCCAAAATTGAATACCAATAATATTACCCTAAGTGACTTCAGCGACTCAGGGATTGACTTGCTACCGGGGAATAATCTCGTTGACTTGGAATATGCAGACGATATAGTCCTTCTAGGCGAGGACGCTGACGAAATGCAGAGTCTTCTAAACACCTTGAGCCGCAATCTACGAATGTTTGGCATGCGATTCGCTCCCGCCAAATGCAAGATGATGTTACAGGACTGGACTACATCGACGCCTAGTTTAAAAATAGGAAGTGAAGTGGTAAAGCACGTTGACCGCTTCACTTATTTGGGAAGTACCATCAGCCCCAACGGGCTGATCTTGACGAAGTCTCAGCACGAATACAGGGGGCTCGTTTCGCATTTGCCAGTTTACGCCGACTCTGGTGTAGACGAGATGTTCGACTATCGACCAAAGGGCGGGTGTACTGCTCATCAGTCCGCTCCGTCCTCCTTTATGGTTGTGAGACCTGGCCACTGAGAGTGGAAGACATGAAAAGACTAGCTAGCTGTGTTTGATCATAGGTGCCTGCGTTCTATTTCCCGTGTAAAGTGGCATAATAAGGTGAGCAACATGGAGGTTAGGCGTAGAGTTCTAGGTAAACAGGGGAAATCAATCGACGAAGTCGTGAAGCTACAAAGACTGAGATGGTTAGGACATGTGTTACGTATGCCAAGCCATCGCCTCCCTCGACGAGCAATGTTAGCGGATATAGGGTCAGGCTGGAAAAAAGCTAGCGGCGGTCAAACAAAAACTTGGCCTCACCAGTCAATGAAATCCACAACAGTTGGTCTAAGCCACGTAGGAAGGTGTAGACTGGCTTACTGGTTGGGGTCCTCGGGACGGTAAAAATCTATGGTTGGAAACAATTGGTGACATGGCTCAAAATCGTTCTGAATGGCGCAGATGCATCCACTCCTTGTGACTTATGATCTCCAATGAAACTGTTTTGTTTTTCTTTATTACTTCTTCGTCTCAGACCTCTGCTCACTGTTTCTATTATGCTTTTCTTGTACTTTCTTCTCTTGCTTCGCGTGCTACACGGAGTGTACTTCCGCACATATGTGCAAAGTTCTATGTCGAAAACAGACAGACCTCCAGTCTTTGCTTCAGTAACCGAAATGTAAGATACGCCATTGGTGGTAACAACTTTTTGAAATATTACTTTAGTGAATCTCAAGGTATAGTTATGCTAGATTTTCGAATAGTAGCGATCATTCAAAGAAGACTGTAACATTCCATTCGATAAGATTTGTAATTTAGTAGACATAATCAGTTGCTAAGGCGGGTAAATTTTCTGAAGTTTTTATTTTAATTGCTGTTTTGTTTACGGAAATGGTGTAGCGTTATAAGTCTCACGCTAAAGTGTGGTTATGGTTCAGTAACCTTGGTCAATAATTAATTCATGAGCTCGAATTCACTTCGTCTAAGTAAACCTGTGTATGTCATCACATAATGCGTCGCACACTAGAGATGTGATCAATATTTTGGCGTATGAAACTAAAATTTCAGTGACTTTTTCTAGTGTTGGATTGTTAAGTCTATAATAGATAATAGCACTTTATTTGTTGTTCTAAACATAAAGCAATGTAGTTTTTTGTATTCATAATCTTTCCTAATATAAAGTATTGTCTTTTTGATATTTCAGCGGGCATTATCTCCTTCAAAACATGAACCAATACATTTGAACTCATCTCCATCATTTTCTGTTTCGGATTTACGTTCTAGTTCATTACCATCTGAAGCACATGCTATTTACCCCATGGTTTTCCCTCGGAATAGTGCTCTTCCACCCTCAGTTGGACAGTCGTCATCTCCTGCACGTACTAGAAGTGGACAACGTCAACCTATTGATATAACTTCAGCCGCATTTCGATGTTATAGTGAAAGCGAAGATGAGGCAGAGGAAGAAATTGAAGCTGAATGCGATGTTGATGACAGTATTGATTACAGTTGTCTTCCTGGGGATAGTTCCCGCCTGGACCTTCGAAATCGACCAGGCTCTGCATCCCCTTTGCAAGGTCTCAGACTATCTATCATTTCGTCTGGCAAATAAAAGGCTGGAAGTCTGAAGTCATATAAAAAACTAAGTTCATGTGAAGGTGAACCACATGGTGTGTCTGCTGTGCATACTTCAACACACTCATCACATCCATTAAGAGCTGCACACATTATTATGAAAAAACTGTCTAATTCAGAAAAATTCTCACAATCGAAAGACACATCGGTGTAAGACACAACGAATCAGTTCCAGAATTCAGCAGTAGAGTTTTTGATGGTGAAGATCTCGAACATTGATTCGCTTTTCTTTGATTAATTTCTTTTTTGTCTGACAGAATATACTTTCATTGTTTTCATCAGGCCTAACATATTCACTTATCCTGTGATGCTTTCTTTATTTCTACTTCTATTTTCTTTATTTTCAAATAATATAATATCAATTATAATATCTTAATTCATTCGGTTGCAAAATAACCGTCTTAGGGTTTCGTGCTCAATAAGTATGCCATAGTGACAAACATCAGGAGTGCATTTGCAATTGAAAGGCTCGTACAACTGTTACTGATTCCAACTACTTGACTCCATCCCAAAGCAGAGTTGTATGCATGCTGTCTGGTTGAATATAACCGTTAGAATAAGGAAAGACCGTGACACCAGTCGGTTCTCTTTCATAATTTCCGCTAACGCCCCCATCCAACCGTCCTTCGGACGAAGTTAAGGATGTATTCTATCAAAAAAACTATCCATCTAATAAGAACAAAAACGCTCAGATGAAGTTTTTAATGCAGGCGACTTCACTACACAAAAACAGCAGCTACGACTGGTCAAAAACATTGATATCAGTATAAAAATTGCGCAATGTGGTAGAGTATAACTCCATTATGGATAAGATTTCATTTGGATAAATCACACAGTGTTTTACAGTAATATTAACTGATGACGTTTCTAGCATAAACTATTCCTAGTAATCATATCAAGTCATTCACACAACTTTTTTCCTTCATTTATATACATGTGTGGAATTGATTAGATATTTGAATAAAAGTCAAACGTCATCAGTCAATATTACTGTATAACACTGTGTGATTTATCCAAATAAAATCTTATCCATAATGGTCAAAAACATATATTTAAAGACCATCAGAAGTCCATATCAAAAACTGGCGACAATGCCCACATTCACAGTATTTTTAAGAATCTGTACACCGTTGCGTTAAATGTGTTTGTTATACTTAACTGTAATTATTTATCATTCAAAAAAGCAAATATTGATCTATAAGTGACAGAACAACGTTCCACTATGCTGGAAAATCATCCACTAATTAAGAAGGCCATGCTGGATTATTAGTCGCATAAAATTTCTCGACCACACCGAGATTTTATGCCATTAGATATTGAGACTGCTTGATAGAACTAGAAACGGCTGAACTCATGTAGTCTATTAATTTCACCTGGATACACTCATTCTTCCCATATGGTAGAGAACTCCTCTTTAGTGCTGAACGTGTCGACAGACTCACTAGTAATATTTGCAAAATCAAAGTCATCAGGGTAGACAGTGATATGATTCACGGAGAATTGAAAAAGCTCACTTTTCATATTGAAGTCGGCGCCGAGGTTGTTGTTGTCGAGGGAGAGAATGAAAGCTTCAGAAACCAGCCATCCAGCTCAAATAACACAACTACACTGATATCATCCACCTTCGCTACAAATCCTCCGGATAACTTACCAGTAATCAATGACAAGCTTAATTGTTTTGTATCTGAGTTGGGCAGATGTGTAGGTTATGATAAGACAAATTATTTGTGTTCCACACAAGACGTAATTTAGAAATGAAGAAGTGTATTTGACTGTTTGATAATTGGTGTCTATATCCAGAAGGAGGTTTAGTAAGTAAGCTGGAAGTGCGAGAGTTTCGAGATTAACTATAGCAGTTCAGCTACTAGGATTGTAGTTAATTGTGTCCAAGGATCCCTGATGCATGTGACTCATCATTATTAGTGTTTCATCAGCGTGCACATGGTAGTCATTGTGTGATCAGAAGGGTCGATTCATTTCCATGATGCATAAGAATCGACCAGAGAGTGAGACAGTATTTCCTTCTACACTTATACACGTGTGAACGCCACTCCTAGTCACATATTCCATGATGACGCCTAATAACAGTTCAGTGAGTGATATTCCGAAATGTCCACTTATTTTTCAATCTTCAGACAAGATCACTCTCTCTTATTTTGTATTTCAGATTGACGAAGTGGTGGATATATACGCGTTCCTACAGACAGCGATCTCACTCACATGGAAGGATTGAATTCTGTCCTTAGTTTTCTAACGATTTACGTTGACTTTATGGATTGGACAAGTAGTTGTATTACACTCACTATTGACTGTAGCCTTATCGACCAACACTTACTAGTCGATTTTATATTTATGTTCACTAAGTGATTTAATTAAAAACAGACTTTTCTACGTGTCATTTGTTTTCTTCTACATTGTTTTATTTCGGTGGCGGATGTTGTTAGTAGTGACTTTATGAAATCAGTTATGCTTTGCTGGAATATCCAAAAGTATACAGTGGAATTTTGTTAACTAGTGAGATGTGTGATAGTAAGTGATATAAGATTTGGCAGATTATGCTGATGTTTAGAAAGTTAGTGATTCCGGACTATTGAATGAAGGAAGAGTTATGCTTGACTGCTATTGAAGTCCTATTTGTTTTCGTTCACGTTCCCCAGTGGAACATAGGGCTTCAAGATAGAGTCAGCTTGAAGTTTCTGTAGCAGTGTTTACTTTACAGGATCCCATGCCCAACCTTTCCTCTTTACCAGCATTATTTCTGGCTTAGCGAGGTAAGGGAGTGCGTCGGCCGAGGATCGAGCCCCGGACCATGTGCATGGTCGGCGAGCGTCCTAACCGCTATGCCGCCGACGCGAAGTCCTATTTGCCTTTCTTATATTCACTATGGTGCCTATTGGTTCTACATGCATCTGAAATGAAAACAAGTTTTATCCATGTATTCAAGAGTGAATGTCGTTTTTCATATTTGCTGTGAGGAGCCAAACTAAAACAATTCACAGTGACAGGGTGACTATGAGAAAGGACATCATCAGGGGAATCAGAATGACATGTTTTCTCATCATGTGATGCAGTAAAGTAAGGTTAGTCGATAAGAAACGGTATAGGATATTACGCCACAAAATAATTTCGAAAAGTGTTCAAATAAGCTGGAGTTGTGAATCTTATTCGACATAGAGTTTAACAAAGCCGTAATGGTATGTCTTGAACAGAAAAGCTAGCAGACAAATAAGTCGATAAACAATTCAACACTTAGATTACGTAAAAGGCCAGTTTAACGCAGTTAGCTGAAGTCAAACACGGAAAACTGTCAATGGGAACGATTGTTATCAAGATAAAATAAACACTATGATTATGGTGAAGCGAAAGCAGGAATCGTGTGCCAGTCAAAAACGTCTATTCACGGAAGATGGCTTGGTTGTCTCGTGCAACCAAACTGACAACGGTGGTCATTTTTGCAATCCTGATCAAATAATCACTTCATACAGGTCAGCACTAATTTCAAGCATGAGGAGAGACACTGTCTCACCTGACGACCTTCGACACCAAGTCGACTATGGATTCAAACAGATCACGTGGTGATTGGCTATCGATGGAGAAGGTCAGAAGAAGACTCCCGCTACTTCTTAAACGCCTGTGTAGACTACCACCATGCTCTGGCCCTTGCATATATATGCCAACGACTGAGCAATTATAGAAAACGGGCAGCCATCAATCCGCCACGCCCCTAATTTGACGAGAAATGAGGGCTTTTTCGTACGGACCGACAGTAGTATGTATCCTGTCAAATGTAGAGACAGTAGTAAGGCAGTCAATAACCTGAAACCAGCAATTAGTAAATACCAGTGGATTTCTTCTGATTCATCCGGACACGATGAGCAGCTTTCTCTGCTCAAACCCAAACTGAATAAATGTCCTTGCGATGAGCGTGAACAGTGGTAGGTGAGAAATGAGAAAGAAACATGAGCCATAGGTAACACAGGAAAACTATTTGGACTCATTAAACCTGTAGAACTCCAGTGGTGAGTGGAACGATTTCTGAGAAGAAGCGTAGCTTGCTTACTTCCCAGAATGGATGAATGCAACATTGGAGAGAGCACTTTCGGAAACAATTCAACTGGTCTTGAAACAGACCTACCTGAATAGGATGTATACATGGGTCATGCAAATATAACTGAAATAGCGAAAGCTGTCTCTAGTCAAAAATGAAGTAAATCAGCGATATCAGGACGTTGTTGACTTCAGAGGTGTTTAGGAATGGCGGTGACGAACTATTGACTAGGATGTTCGATTATGTGTGGGAATCTGAGACAGTCCCACCGGACTGGTGTCAATGAGATCGTTGATCGTTCTAGTTTATAAGTATCAGAAAGGAGACAAGATTACCTGCGATAATCATAGAGGGGGATTAGTTTGACTGACATAGTATGTAAACTCCTCTCTTCAATAAGAATAATAATCACAATAATCATGCATCGACTGAGGATTACCCAGGAGGAACAAATCTATGAAAACGAGGCGACCTATGAACCAAGACTGCGGTGTATCGTTCATATGTTCACCTTTGGACAGATTCTGGAAAATAAGAATATCAACCGGCGTCTTCTTGATTCGAATATGGAATTTGACTGCATCGACCGAGAGGTAGTGTGGAAATGTCTGACTGTGAAGAGAGTGCCGAGGAAATAAATAGTACTGGTCAACGCGCCCTACTATACCTCAAGTAGTCATTCAGGAGTCCCTAACGGATATGACTTAGAAATTGACTTGTTACTAGAGAACGCTCCCATCGATTTGGAGTGTACAGATGACATAGATAGACATATGAGACGCAGACGCAGGCGAAATGAGGAGATATCTGAACAACTTGAGCAGAAAACTTGGTATGTTCGGTATGTGATTCGCCCTTGTGAGATATAAAATGATGCTGCAGGATTTGTCTACGCTGACTCCTATTTTGCAGATAGCCAGTGAAATGATTGAGGATGTCGACCACTTCATTAGTTTGTGGAGTTGCGTCAGCCCTAATGGACAGATAGCTGATAAAAACTCAGCACAAATACAAAAGGCTAAGTGTTTTATTTACCGATGTCAATCATGTCACCGGCCAAGCTATACTTTCGACACCACTAAATGACAATCAGTGAACGTCGTCGAATTATCCAATGAGATTCACGAAGGTAGTTCAATGTTGTATAGCGCTTGATTCGTTTCTAATGCATGACCTCACAAGGTTACGGGTGCATTTCGAGGAGGACAATGTTATGCAGTATTTCCTGGATTTAGGGTTGCTCCGGAAGGAGCGGACTTGTTCGTGTGGTGGTATTATGACTTTAAAAAGCTGTAGCAGATCAACTGATGGATTTGTTCCCCGTTGTGCTATATGTTTGAAGCGTGCTAACATAAGAGAGGGTAAGCTGATAATTTTAATATTTTGTAGGAACTTTTTTCGCTACGTCGCATCTCTCCCCAACCAGGATTTTGTGTATCTGCAACTACTGGGTGTTAAAACAGCCGGTGAGAGCAGCAGCTGCCGAGACGGAGAATAGCCTCGTCTCAACAGTTCAGTTGTACCAGCATTGCAGAGATATTGCTTCGTGGAAAATAGAGAAAATCACTTGTTTGCTGGGTGGATCCCGTTACGGGGACTCATACGAATACGATTAAAGGGTTTTCAGGCCGCTTAAAAAAGAGGATAAGGGCTATAAATGGATCTCAAACGAATCTCATTCATAGTCATTTAGGTGAATATATTTACGGGATGTGGTGTGACGGCAACTCTAAAGAACATTAATCAAAACAAGATCTGGAACGAATTTGCAACGGAAATGGTGTACAGCACCCGTAAGTACGTCTGGATAAAAAAGTGTAACTGGATGGATTGAACGACTGTGACTCTAGAAAACCAGTTGAGCCGCTCCATTTGTTGTTACATATTGTGTAAACAGGAAGATTAATAATGAGGAGAAAAGTGGACGTTGAGGATGATATGGTGTGAGCTTCACAATGAACAATAATCCACGAAAGTTCACACGTAAATAAGTGATTTGCATCATTGTAAAAACAAAGTAGAACTCCTAACCAATGCACTTGAGAATAATTGGGTGAAAAACTATTACCCACTACTACTCAAGAGGAAATTAACCTAGCAAGGAGTCACGATGACTCATTATTAAGTATGTATACTCGATGAGAGTAGTTTGTTTTACCGGAATCGATTGTATAAATACTCTCTAGTATCTTCTTTTGTAGTTTAGATTAATACATCGAGGTGAAAATTCAGAACAAAATTTCAATAGGAGCAGTAGTTGTAGATTTTGACTGCATCATACTGAAAAGCAAGGAATCTAGAATGTGTATGCGAGTCAAGGTGATATCACAGTATTCTCCTCTAGGAAGCTTGTTCCTCAAAATAATCCCATGAATGAGATGACTTCGTTAATACACGCCTAACACTGTAGTCGTATAAAGACAGTAGTTATGAGTTGGCTGATATGTGTTCTGCATACAAGTTGGCGATTTACAGAAATCACATCTAAACACCAAATATACAAATCAATAAGACTGACTTTTTCTTGAAAAGTTATTCATCAGCTCAGAGGACGTTTGATTCGAGTCACATGTTAGTGAACGTGTTTTCTTGAGAGCTTCACATTCTTGAGGATCACCTCTGCATCCGGATAGGACTAAAGCCATATCATGGTAGTTTATCAGTCCCTGATATGCAGCAGAAGTGTCATTCAGTTCTTCTTCCTATCTTGTTTCAAGAGGTTCAGCACCCTACTTTCGGTGTCAGTAAACTGAGTTCACAGTGTTCTAGAGATGAGTATTAGTGCTTTAAATGGTCCTCTGTTAGATAGCAAGAAAGTTATGTGAGTACCTTGATATGATTATGAGTTATTGTGCTGGAAACATCATCATTGAATATTACTGTATAACACTGTCAGACTTTATCAAAATAAATTCTACCCACAATGGAATCACATGTGACGATTAACTCCAAACATATAAGGTACAAAATCACATTAGGTGTAACAGTGGAAGGCAAGACACGGAAGCCGAGGTATATTTTCAACTGATCAAACAGCTATTTATAGAGATGCAGTTTTATATTCTCAAACCAACCATTGAGCGTGTGATTTTGGCTTACATTAAACGACATGAAATAGAATCTTCAAATACATATTATATTTTGTTTCTAATGCAGTAATGAACCTAGCCTAGTTAACTAGCTTGTTAGTTTTCTAGCCGGTCTCAAGCCCGAGTAAAGAGGGAGGGTTGAGTGTAGGACTAGCACCCCATACACCACTAAACCTATCAGACCGCTAGAGAAACTTCAACACACAAAAATATATTGAAAATACAAAATATTCAAATAACGATCTTATTCTTCGCTCGAATTGTAGAGGCGAAATGACACAGCAGACCAGTGAAAGCCTTCGGGAAGCCTATCAGCCAGCCCATGTGTCTTCTCTCGATGAAAGCAAGAATAAGAATGGGGATGTGGAATGCCTGTACAACGTAAGAGACTGGGAAGGCTGTCCAAATAACCGACGAAATGCGAAGATATGGCATAGAAGTGTTGGGTATCTGTGAAAGCAGATGGAGTGGATGCGGATTGTCAAAATTTTCAACTGGAGAGTCAGTAATCTACTCCGGTCTGGTCACCCAGACGACAACCACGAGCTCATTGAAGAAGGAAGGTTACAATTATCCAATGCTACGCATGGCGCTGCGAACAACTCGGAACAAGAGAAGAAAGAAGATTTTATAGACAACTACAAACAGTAATGGACAACATCCTAAATGGTGACATCAAAATCACTATTGGCGATGTGAATGCCAGTCAAACTGGGAGTCGACAATACAGAAAGCGAACTAACTCATCATGGGTCGAGGGGCTTTCGTTTGGAGAAGTGAATGAGGACACAGAATTATCCACAGACGTCTGTGCTTTCAATGATTCTGTGATCGGAGGCAGCGTGTTCAAGCACATGGATATACACAAAACAACATGAATTTCACCTGATGGACACACCACAAACCAGATAGATTTCATCTCATTGCTGAAGATGGAAGTGGAGACGCAGCCAATCTGCTGAACACAAGGTCGAGAAGGGGAGCAGATGTGAGCTCAGACTATCATCTAGTGCAAAGAACCTTCAAGGTGAAACTGAAATCCCTCAAAACAAATGGAGACAGACCACAACTCAAGTTCAATATTCAGAAACCGAAGGACAAAACTACAAGGGATGCATTTGCTGCATATATCAGAGCAAAGTCGGATACACTACGTGGTATCACTGGGGAAACCTATGTGAAAGAACATTGGGACTCTCTGAAGGAGATATGTTGTGGTGGACCTTAGACTCTGCTAGCTTAATATCCCAAATTCTAATAGAAATAATGAAATACCAAATCCGTAAAGTTACTGGGAGAATATATTGAAATTTGTTACTTGGGTTATTACAAGGTCCAAATCCACAATTAACTTAGTAGACTCCAGAAGTATTGTGCGAGGACTGTTCAAATCTTAATTCTCCAATATCAATGTTGCCAGAGGTCGGCCAAGGTAACATAGGGAGAAAATACGGCGTTCCATGCAATAAATCATAAGATTAAAACCGTCACGGTTTCAAATTCTACCTCTTTTCCTTTGGCTTCTCCTCTTTCATACCATTCTACTTTTACACTTTCTGTGGTGGATTGATACCACTTACAATCGCTGCACCCGACCATGTGTCCTCTGAAAATCTACATTTATTCCAATTGCTAGCATGCCATCACCACAATCTTCCGTATTTCACCCGCATGAAGGGTACCGTGAATCCAAATTTAAAATATTCAGGTCCACTTACAGATCTTGTCTGTGGGACTGGTGATAACAGTCAGAATCCTCCAGGTAAAGGAGTGTCTGTTTCTTCACGTCGTCCAACTATAAAATCAACTTTTCATTTTATAGTTGGGCGACGTGAAGAAACAGACACTCCTTTACCTGGAGGATTCTGATTGTTATCACCAGTCCCACAGACAAGATCTGTAAGTGGACCTGAATATTTTAAATTTGGATTCACGGTACCCTTCATGCGGGTGAAATACGGAAGATTGTGGTGATGGCATGCTAGCAATTGGAATAAATGTAGATTTTCAGAGGACACATGGTCGGGTGCAGCGATTGTAAGTGGTATCAATCCACCACAGAAAGTGTAAAAGTAGAATGGTATGAAAGAGGAGAAGCCAAAGGAAAAGAGGTAGAATTTTGAAACCGTGACGGTTTTAATCTTATGATTTATTGCATGGAACGCCGTATTTTCTCCCTATGTTACCTTGGCCGACCTCTGGCAACATTGATATTGGAGAATTAAGATTTGAACAGTCCTCGCACAATACTTCTGGAGTCTACTAAGTTAATTGTGGATTTGGACCTTGTAATAACCCAAGTAACAAATTTCAATATATTCTCCCAGTAACTTTACGGATTTGGTATTTCATTATTTCTATTAGAATTTGGGATATTAAGCTAGCAGAGTCTAAGGTCCACCACAACATATCTCCTTCAGAGAGTCCCAATGTTCTTTCACATAGGTTTCCCCAGTGATACCACGTAGTGTATCCGACTTTGCTCTGATATATGCAGCAAATGCATCCCTTGTAGTTTTGTCCTTCGGTTTCTGAATATTGAACTTGAGTTGTGGTCTGTCTCCATTTGTTTTGAGGGATTTCAGTTTCACCTTGAAGGTTCTTTGCACTAGATGATAGTCTGAGCTCACATCTGCTCCCCTTCTCGACCTTGTGTTCAGCAGATTGGCTGCGTCTCCACTTCCATCTTCAGCATTGAGATGAAATCTATCTGGTTTGTGGTGTGTCCATCAGGTGAAATTCATGTTGTTTTGTGTATATCCATGTGCTTGAACACGCTGCCTCCGATCACAGAATCATTGAAAGCACAGACGTCTGTGGATAATTCTGTGTCCTCATTCACTTCTCCGAACGAGAGCCCCTCGATCCATGATGAGTTAGTTCGCTTTCTGTATTATCGACTCCCAGTTTGACTGGCATTCACATCGCCAATAGTGATTTTGATGTCACCATTTAGGGTGTTGTCCATTACTCTTTGTAGTTGTCTATAAAATCTTCTTTCTTCTCTTGTTCCGAGTTGTTCGCAGCGCCATGCGTAGCATTGGATAATTGTAACCTTCCTTCCTCAATGAGCTCGTGGTTGTCGTCTTGGTGACCAGACTGGAGTAGATTACTGACTCTCTAGTTGAAAATTTTGACAATCCGCATCCACTCCATCTGCTTTCACAGATACCCAACACTTCTATGCCATATCTTCGCATTTCGTCGGTTATTTGGACAGCCTTCCCAGTCTCTTACGTCGTACAGGCATTCCACGTCCCCATTCTTATTCTTGCTTTCATCGAGAGAAGACACATGGGCTGGCTGATAGGCTTCCCGAAAGCTTTCACTGGTCTGCTGTGTCATTTCGCCTCTACAATTCGAGCGAAGAATAAGATCGTTATTTGAATATTTTGTATTTTCAATATATTTTTGTGTGTTGAAGTTTCTCTAGCGGTCTGATAGGTTTAGTGGTGTATGGGGTGCTAGTCCTACACTCAACCCTCCCTCTTTACTCGGGCTTGAGACCGGCTAGAAAACTAGCAAGCTAGTTAACTAGGCTAGGTTCATTACTGCATTAGCAACAAAATATAATATGTATTTGAAGATTCTATTTCATGTCGTTTAATGTAAGCCAAAATCACACGCTCAATGGTTGGTTTGAGAATATAAAACTGCATCTCTACAAATAGCTGTTTGATCACTTGAAAATATACCTCGGCTTACGTGTCTTGCCTTCCACTGTTACACCTAATGTGATTTTGTACCTTATATGTTTGGAGTTAATCGTCACATGTGATTCCATTGTGGGTAGAATTTATTTTGATAAAGTCTGACAGTGTTATACAGTAATATCCAATGATGATGTTTCCAGCACAATAACTCATAATCATATCAAGGTACTCACATAACTTTCTTGCTATCTAACAGAGGACCATTTAAAGCACTAATACTCATCTCTAGAACACTGTGAACTCAGTTTACTGACATCGAAAGTAGGGTACTGAACCTCTTGAAACAAGATAGGAAGAAGAACTGAATGACATTTCTGCTGCATATCAGGGACTGATAAACTACCATGATATGGCTTTAGTCCTATCCGGATGCAGAGGTGATCCTCAAGAATGTGAAGCTCTCAAGAAAACACATTCACTAACATGTGACTCGAATCAAACGTCCTCTGAGCTGATGAATAACTTTTCAAGAAAAAGTCAGTCTTATTGATTTGTATATTTGGTGTTTAGATGTGATTTCTGTAAATCCCCAACTTGTATGCAGAACACATATCAGCCAACTCATAACTACTGTCCTTATACGACTACAGTGTTAGGCGTGTATTAACGAAGTCATCTCATTCATGGGATTATTTTGAGGAACAAGCTTCCTAGAGGAGAATACTGTGATATCACCTTGACTCGCATACACATTCTAGATTCCTTGCTTTTCAGTATGATGCAGTCAAAATCTACAACTACTGCTCCTATTGAAATTTTGTTCTGAATTTTCACCTCGATGTATTAATCTAAACTACAAAAGAAGATACTAGAGAGTATTTATACAATCGATTCCGGTAAAACAAACTACTCTCATCGAGTATACATACTTAATAATGAGTCATCGTGACTCCTTGCTAGGTTAATTTCCTCTTGAGTAGTAGTGGGTAATAGTTTTTCACCCAATTATTCTCAAGTGCATTGGTTAGGAGTTCTACTTTGTTTTTACAATGATGCAAATCACTTATTTACGTGTGAACTTTCGTGGATTATTGTTCATTGTGAAGCTCACACCATATCATCCTCAACGTCCACTTTTCTCCTCATTATTAATCTTCCTGTTTACACAATATGTAACAACAAATGGAGCGGCTCAACTGGTTTTCTAGAGTCACAGTCGTTCAATCCATCCAGTTACACTTTTTTATCCAGACGTACTTACGGGTGCTGTACACCATTTCCGTTGCAAATTCGTTCCAGATCTTGTTTTGATTAATGTTCTTTAGAGTTGCCGTCACACCACATCCCGTAAATATATTCACCTAAATGACTATGAATGAGATTCGTTTGAGATCCATTTATAGCCCTTATCCTCTTTTTTAAGCGGCCTGAAAACCCTTTAATCGTATTCGTATGAGTCCCCGTAACGGGATCCACCCAGCAAACAAGTGATTTTCTCTATTTTCCACAAAGCAATATCTCTGCAATGCTGGTACAACTGAACTGTTGAGACGAGGCTATTCTCCGTCTCGGCAGCTGCTGCTCTCACCGGCTGTTTTAACACCCAGTAGTTGCAGATAAACAAAATCCTGGTTGGGGAGAGATGCGACGTAGCGAAAAAAGTTCCTACAAAATATTAAAATTATCAGCTTACCCTCTCTTATGTTAGCACGCTTCAAACATATAGCACAACGGGGAAACTATCCATCAGTTCCAATATCGTTTTTACGAGCTAGTATAAACCAATTTGATTTCTTTGTGCTCGCTTCTTGATTGTGAGGTATAGGTTCTTGATCTTCGGTAAACTTCTGCGTAGCTTGTCCCGCCACTCGACTGTCGTAGCTTTGGTTGACTCCAAAGGGAGTAGTGCTGGGATTAATTATATGTGGTTTGTAGTATGAGGTATGTTAAGACTGTTACTACTGTGATTGGAGTTGATCCTTTCGCCAGTTAGTCCTTCGGTATTGTCGACAAGAGAAAAGAGATAGTAATAATAATAATAATAGTAATAATAATAATAATAGTAGGTATAATTAGTGAAGCTATTCAGACCAAGAGACAGAAACGAAAATAGGAAACGTAACAACAGTCAGCTCATTAAGTTTGAAGAATAATATATATATCGGTAATAGTAATAATAATAATAATAGTCTGTTTTCGACATAGAACTTTGCACAAATGTGCGGAAGTTCAAGTCGCCACATTCCGTGTAGCACGCGAAGCAAGAGAAGAAAGTACAAGAAAAGCATAATAGAAACAGTGAGCAGAGGTCTGAGACAAAGGAGTAATAAAGAAAAACAAAACAGTTTCATTGGAGATCATAAGTCACAAGGAGTGGATGCATCTGCGCCATTCAGAACGATTTTGAGCCATGTCACCAATTGTTTCCAACCATAGATTTTTACCGTCCCGAGGACCCCAGCCTGGAAGTCTACACCTTTCTACGTGGCTTAGACCAACTGTTGTGGATTTCATTGACTGATGAGGCCAAGTTTTTGTTTGACCGCCGCTAGCTTTTTTCCAGCCTGACCCTATATCCGCTAACATTGCTCGTCGAGGGAGGCGATGGCTTGGCATTCGTAACACATGTCCTAACCATCTCAGTCTTTGTAGCTTCACGACTTCGTCGATTGATTACCCCTGTGTACCTAGAACTCTACGCCTAACCTCCATGTTGCTCACCTTATTATGCCACTTTACATATTAATAAGTTGTCAGGAGAGTAAGACGGGAGAGAATGTAAAGAAGTAAAATGACGAGTTTAATTATCTACCCTGATTGGTAAATGCGATTTTAAGGAGATAGGCCATTTGGATGCAGTCCTTGTATCGCTGCATGGTTGTCCAGCTTTCGCTTAAAGGCGTCCAAAGACGGTGCCATAGCTACATCTGCCGGCAAGGAATTCGAGGGGCGTCCGTGACACCAGTCGGTTCTCTTTCATAGTTTCCGCTAACGCACCCATCCAACCGTCCTTGGGACGAAGTTTAAGATGTATTCTATCAAAAAAACTATCCAGCTAATAAGAACAAAAACGCTCAGATGAGGTTTTTAATGCAGGCGACTTCACTACAGAAAAACAGCAGCTACGACTGGTCAAAAACATTGATATCAGTATAAAAATTGCGCAATGCGGTAGAGTATAACTCCATTATGGATAAGATTTTATTTGGATAAATCACACAGTGTTTTACAGTAATATTAACTGATGACGTTTCTAGCATAAACTATTCCTAGTAATCATATCAAGTCATTCACACAACTTTTTTCCTTCATTTATATACATGTGTGGAATTGATTAAATATTTGAATAAAAGTCAAACGTCATCAGTCAATATTACTGTATAACACTGTGTGATTTATCCAAATAAAATCTTGCCATAATGATCAAAAATATATATTTAAATACCATTAGAAGTCCATATCAAAAACTGGCGACAATGCCCACATTCACAATATTTTTAAGGATCTGTACACCGTTGCGTTAAATGTGTTTATTATGCTTAACTGTAATTATTTATCATTCGAAAAGGCAAATATTGATCTATAAGTGACAGAACAGTGTTCCACTATGCTGGAAAATCATCCACTAATTAAGAAGGCCATGCTGGATTATTAGTCGCATAAAATTTCTCGACCACACCGAGAATTTATGCTATTAGATATTGAGACTGCTTGATAGAACTAGAAACGGCTGAACTCACGTAGTCTATTAATTTCACCTGGATACACCCATTCTTCCCATATGGTAGAGGACTCCTCTTTAGTGCTGAACATGTCGACAGATTCACTAGTAATATTTCCAAAATCAAAGTCATCAGGGTAGACAGTGATATGATTCACGGAGAATTGAAAAAGCTCACTTTTCATATTGAAGTCGGCGCCGAGGTTGTTGTTGTCGAGGGAGAGAATGAAAGCTTCAGAAACCAGCCATCCAGCTCAAATAACACAACTACACTGATATCATCCACCTTCGCTACAAATCCTCCGGATAACTTACCAGTAATCAATGACAAGCTTAATTGTTTTGTATCTGAGTTGGGCAGATGTGTAGGTTATGATAAGACAAATTATTTGTGTTCCACACAAGACGTAATTTAGAAATGAAGAAGTGTATTTGACTGTTTGATAATTGGTGTCTATATCCAGAAGGAGGTTTAGTAAGTAAGCTGGAAGTGCGAGAGTTTCGAGATTAACTATAGCAGTTCAGCTACTAGGATTGTAGTTAATTGTGTCCAAGGATCCCTGATGCATGTGACTCATCATTATGAGTGTTTCATCAGCGTGCACATGGTAGTCATTGTGTGATCAGAAGGGTCGATTCATTTCCATGATGCATAAGAATCGACCAGAGAGTGAGACAGTATTTCCTTCTACACTTATACACGTGTGAACGCCACTCCTAGTCACATATTCCATGATGACGCCTAATAACAGTTCAGTGAGTGATATTCCGAAATGTCCACTTATTTTTCAATCTTCAGACAAGATCACTCTCTCTTATTTTGTATTTCAGATTGACGAAGTGGTGGATATATACGCGTTCCTACAGACAGCGATCTCACTCACATGGAAGGATTGAATTCTGTCCTTAGTTTTCTAACGATTTACGTTGACTTTATGGATTGGACAAGTAGTTGTATTACACTCACTATTGACTGTAGCCTTATCGACCAACACTTACTAGTCGATTTTATATTTATGTTCACTAAGTGATTTAATTAAAAACAGACTTTTCTACGTGTCATTTGTTTTCTTCTACATTGTTTTATTTCGGTGGCGGATGTTGTTAGTAGTGACTTTATGAAATCAGTTATGCTTTGCTGGAATATCCAAAAGTATACAGTGGAATTTTGTTAACTAGTGAGATGTGTGATAGTAAGTGATATAAGATTTGGCAGATTATGCTGATGTTTAGAAAGTTAGTGATTCCGGACTATTGAATGAAGGAAGAGTTATGCTTGACTGCTATTGAAGTCCTATTTGTTTTCGTTCACGTTCCCCAGTGGAACATAGGGCTTCAAGATAGAGTCAGCTTGAAGTTTCTGTAGCAGTGTTTACTTTACAGGATCCCATGCCCAACCTTTCCTCTTTACCAGCATTATTTCTGGCTTAGCGAGGTAAGGGAGTGCGTCGGCCGAGGATCGAGCCCCGGACCATGTGCATGGTCGGCGAGCGTCCTAACCGCTATGCCGCCGACGCGAAGTCCTATTTGCCTTTCTTATATTCACTATGGTGCCTATTGGTTCTACATGCATCTGAAATGAAAACAAGTTTTATCCATGTATTCAAGAGTGAATGTCGTTTTTCATATTTGCTGATGAGGAGCCAAACTAAAACAATTCACAGTGACAGGGTGACTATGAGAAAGGACATCATCAGGGGAATCAGAATGACATGTTTTCTCATCATGTGATGCAGTAAAGTAAGGTTAGTCGATAAGAAACGGTATAGGATATTACGCCACAAAATAATTTCGAAAAGTGTTCAAATAAGCTGGAGTTGTGAATCTTATTCGACATAGAGTTTAACAAAGCCGTAATGGTATGTCTTGAACAGAAAAGCTAGCAGACAAATAAGTCGATAAACAATTCAACACTTAGATTACGTAAAAGGCCAGTTTAACGCAGTTAGCTGAAGTCAAACACGGAAAACTGTCAATGGGAACGATTGTTATCAAGATAAAATAAACACTATGATTATGGTGAAGCGAAAGCAGGAATCGTGTGCCAGTCAAAAACGTCTATTCACGGAAGATGGCTTGGTTGTCTCGTGCAACCAAACTGACAACGGTGGTCATTTTTGCAATCCTGATCAAATAATCACTTCATACAGGTCAGCACTAATTTCAAGCATGAGGAGAGACACTGTCTCACCTGACGACCTTCGACACCAAGTCGACTATGGATTCAAACAGATCACGTGGTGATTGGCTATCGATGGAGAAGGTCAGAAGAAGACTCCCGCTACTTCTTAAACGCCTGTGTAGACTACCACCATGCTCTGGCCCTTGCATATATATGCCAACGACTGAGCAATTATAGAAAACGGGCAGCCATCAATCCGCCACGCCCCTAATTTGACGAGAAATGAGGGCTTTTTCGTACGGACCGACAGTAGTATGTATCCTGTCAAATGTAGAGACAGTAGTAAGGCAGTCAATAACCTGAAACCAGCAATTAGTAAATACCAGTGGATTTCTTCTGATTCATCCGGACACGATGAGCAGCTTTCTCTGCTCAAACCCAAACTGAATAAATGTCCTTGCGATGAGCGTGAACAGTGGTAGGTGAGAAATGAGAAAGAAACATGAGCCATAGGTAACACAGGAAAACTATTTGGACTCATTAAACCTGTAGAACTCCAGTGGTGAGTGGAACGATTTCTGAGAAGAAGCGTAGCTTGCTTACTTCCCAGAATGGATGAATGCAACATTGGAGAGAGCACTTTCGGAAACAATTCAACTGGTCTTGAAACAGACCTACCTGAATAGGATGTATACATGGGTCATGCAAATATAACTGAAATAGCGAAAGCTGTCTCTAGTCAAAAATGAAGTAAATCAGCGATATCAGGACGTTGTTGACTTCAGAGGTGTTTAGGAATGGCGGTGACGAACTATTGACTAGGATGTTCGATTATGTGTGGGAATCTGAGACAGTCCCACCGGACTGGTGTCAATGAGATCGTTGATCGTTCTAGTTTATAAGTATCAGAAAGGAGACAAGATTACCTGCGATAATCATAGAGGGGGATTAGTTTGACTGACATAGTATGTAAACTCCTCTCTTCAATAAGAATAATAATCACAATAATCATGCATCGACTGAGGATTACCCAGGAGGAACAAATCTATGAAAACGAGGCGACCTATGAACCAAGACTGCGGTGTATCGTTCATATGTTCACCTTTGGACAGATTCTGGAAAATAAGAATATTTTTTTTATTTTTTTTTTGATTTACAGCTTGATTCCACACTGTATTTTTGGTACAAGTATGGAATTTTCAGCATGGATATCGGTAGCCCAAATTTCTCAGGCCGACCATAGATATCAGGTGTGCGCCGGCGTGGGCTCGAACCCCGGACCATGTGCATGGTCGGCGAGAGTCCTAACCACTGTGCCAACCGGCGTCTTCTTGATTCGAATATGGAATTTGACTGCATCGACCGAGAGGTAGTGTGGAAATGTCTGACTGTGAAGAGAGTGCCGAGGAAATAAATAGTACTGGTCAACGCGCCCTACTATACCTCAAGTAGTCATTCAGGAGTCCCTAACGGATATGACTTAGAAATTGACTTGTTACTAGAGAACGCTCCCATCGATTTGGAGTGTACAGATGACATAGATAGACATATGAGACGCAGACGCAGGCGAAATGAGGAGATATCTGAACAACTTGAGCAGAAAACTTGGTATGTTCGGTATGTGATTCGCCCTTGTGAGATATAAAATGATGCTGCAGGATTTGTCTACGCTGACTCCTATTTTGCAGATAGCCAGTGAAATGATTGAGGATGTCGACCACTTCATTAGTTTGTGGAGTTGCGTCAGCCCTAATGGACAGATAGCTGACAAAAACTCAGCACAAATACAAAAGGCTAAGTGTTTTATTTACCGATGTCAATCATGTCACCGGCCAAGCTATACTTTCGACACCACTAAATGACAATCAGTGAACGTCGTCGAATTATCCAATGAGATTCACGAAGGTAGTTCAATGTTGTATAGCGCTTGATTCGTTTCTAATGCATGACCTCACAAGGTTACGGGTGCATTTCGAGGAGGACAATGTTATGCAGTATTTCCTGGATTTAGGGTTGCTCCGGAAGGAGCGGACTTGTTCGTGTGGTGGTATTATGACTTTAAAAAGCTGTAGCAGATCAACTGATGGATTTGTTCCCCGTTGTGCTATATGTTTGAAGCGTGCTAACATAAGAGAGGGTAAGCTGATAATTTTAATATTTTGTAGGAACTTTTTTCGCTACGTCGCATCTCTCCCCAACCAGGATTTTGTGTATCTGCAACTACTGGGTGTTAAAACAGCCGGTGAGAGCAGCAGCTGCCGAGACGGAGAATAGCCTCGTCTCAACAGTTCAGTTGTACCAGCATTGCAGAGATATTGCTTCGTGGAAAATAGAGAAAATCACTTGTTTGCTGGGTGGATCCCGTTACGGGGACTCATACGAATACGATTAAAGGGTTTTCAGGCCGCTTAAAAAAGAGGATAAGGGCTATAAATGGATCTCAAACGAATCTCATTCATAGTCATTTAGGTGAATATATTTACGGGATGTGGTGTGACGGCAACTCTAAAGAACATTAATCAAAACAAGATCTGGAACGAATTTGCAACGGAAATGGTGTACAGCACCCGTAAGTACGTCTGGATAAAAAAGTGTAACTGGATGGATTGAACGACTGTGACTCTAGAAAACCAGTTGAGCCGCTCCATTTGTTGTTACATATTGTGTAAACAGGAAGATTAATAATGAGGAGAAAAGTGGACGTTGAGGATGATATGGTGTGAGCTTCACAATGAACAATAATCCACGAAAGTTCACACGTAAATAAGTGATTTGCATCATTGTAAAAACAAAGTAGAACTCCTAACCAATGCACTTGAGAATAATTGGGTGAAAAACTATTACCCACTACTACTCAAGAGGAAATTAACCTAGCAAGGAGTCACGATGACTCATTATTAAGTATGTATACTCGATGAGAGTAGTTTGTTTTACCGGAATCGATTGTATAAATACTCTCTAGTATCTTCTTTTGTAGTTTAGATTAATACATCGAGGTGAAAATTCAGAACAAAATTTCAATAGGAGCAGTAGTTGTAGATTTTGACTGCATCATACTGAAAAGCAAGGAATCTAGAATGTGTATGCGAGTCAAGGTGATATCACAGTATTCTCCTCTAGGAAGCTTGTTCCTCAAAATAATCCCATGAATGAGATGACTTCGTTAATACACGCCTAACACTGTAGTCGTATTAGGACAGTAGTTATGAGTTGGCTGATATGTGTTCTGCATACAAGTTGGGGATTTACAGAAATCACATCTAAACACCAAATATACAAATCAATAAGACTGACTTTTTCTTGAAAAGTTATTCATCAGCTCAGAGGACGTTTGATTTGAGTCACATGTTAGTGAATGTGTTTTCTTGAGAGCTTCACATTCTTGAGGATCACCTCTGCATCCGGATAGGACTAAAGCCATATCATGGTAGTTTATCAGTCCCTGATATGCAGCAGAAATGTCATTCAGTTCTTCTTCCTATCTTGTTTCAAGAGGTTCAGTACCCTACTTTCGATGTCAGTAAACTGAGTTCACAGTGTTCTAGAGATGAGTATTAGTGCTTTAAATGGTCCTCTGTTAGATAGCAAGAAAGTTATGTGAGTACCTTGATATGATTATGAGTTATTGTGCTGGAAACATCATCATTGGATATTACTGTATAACACTGTCAGACTTTATCAAAATAAATTCTACCCACAATGGAATCACATGTGACGATTAACTCCAAACATATAAGGTACAAAATCACATTAGGTGTAACAGTGGAAGGCAAGACACGGAAGCCGAGGTATATTTTCAAGTGATCAAACAGCTATTTGTAGAGATGCAGTTTTATATTCTCAAACCAACCATTGAGCGTGTGATTTTGGCTTACATTAAACGACATGAAATAGAATCTTCAAATACATATTATATTTTGTTGCTAATGCAGTAATGAACCTAGCCTAGTTAACTAGCTTGCTAGTTTTCTAGCCGGTCTCAAGCCCGAGTAAAGAGGGAGGGTTGAGTGTAGGACTAGCACCCCTACACCACTAAACCTATCAGACCGCTAGAGAAACTTCAACACACAAAAATATATTGAAAATACAAAATATTCAAATGACGATCTTATTCTTCGCTCGAATTGTAGAGGCGAAATGACACAGCAGACCAGTGAAAGCTTTCGGGAAGCCTATCAGCCAGCCCATGTGTCTTCTCTCGATGAAAGCAAGAATAAGAATGGGGACGTGGAATGCCTGTACAACGTAAGAGACTGGGAAGGCTGTCCAAATAACCGACGAAATGCGAAGATATGGCATAGAAGTGTTGGGTATCTGTGAAAGCAGATGGAGTGGATGTGGATTGTCAAAATTTTCAACTAGAGAGTCAGTAATCTACTCCAGTCTGGTCACCAAGACGACAACCACGAGCTCATTGAGGAAGGAAGGTTACAATTATCCAATGCTACGCATGGCGCTGCGAACAACTCGGAACAAGAGAAGAAAGAAGATTTTATAGACAACTACAAAGAGTAATGGACAACACCCTAAATGGTGACATCAAAATCACTATTGGCGATGTGAATGCCAGTCAAACTGGGAGTCGATAATACAGAAAGCGAACTAACTCATCATGGGTCGAGGGGCTCTCGCTCGGAGAAGTGAATGAGGACACAGAATTATCCACAGACGTCTGTGCTTTCAATGATTCTGTGATCGGAGGCAGCGTGTTCAAGCACATGGATATACACAAAACAACATGAATTTCACCTGATGGACACACCACAAACCAGATAGATTTCATCTCATTGCTGAAGATGGAAGTGGAGACGCAGCCAATCTGCTGAACACAAGGTCGAGAAGGGGAGCAGATGTGAGCTCAGACTATCATCTAGTGCAAAGAACCTTCAAGGTGAAACTGAAATCCCTCAAAACAAATGGAGACAGACCACAACTCAAGTTCAATATTCAGAAACCGAAGGACAAAACTACAAGGGATGCATTTGCTGCATATATCAGAGCAAAGTCGGATACACTACGTGGTATCACTGGGGAAACCTATGTGAAAGAACATTGGGACTCTCTGAAGGAGATATGTTGTGGTGGACCTTAGACTCTGCTAGCTTAATATCCCAAATTCTAATAGAAATAATGAAATACCAAATCCGTAAAGTTACTGGGAGAATATATTGAAATTTGTTACTTGGGTTATTACAAGGTCCAAATCCACAATTAACTTAGTAGACTCCAGAAGTATTGTGCGAGGACTGTTCAAATCTTAATTCTCCAATATCAATGTTGCCAGAGGTCGGCCAAGGTAACATAGGGAGAAAATACGGCGTTCCATGCAATAAATCATAAGATTAAAACCGTCACGGTTTCAAATTCTACCTCTTTTCCTTTGGCTTCTCCTCTTTCATACCATTCTACTTTTACACTTTCTGTGGTGGATTGATACCACTTACAATCGCTGCACCCGACCATGTGTCCTCTGAAAATCTACATTTATTCCAATTGCTAGCATGCCATCACCACAATCTTCCGTATTTCACCCGCATGAAGGGTACCGTGAATCCAAATTTAAAATATTCAGGTCCACTTACAGATCTTGTCTGTGGGACTGGTGATAACAGTCAGAATCCTCCAGGTAAAGGAGTGTCTGTTTCTTCACGTCGTCCAACTATAAAATCAACTTTTCATTTTATAGTTGGGCGACGTGAAGAAACAGACACTCCTTTACCTGGAGGATTCTGATTGTTATCACCAGTCCCACAGACAAGATCTGTAAGTGGACCTGAATATTTTAAATTTGGATTCACGGTACCCTTCATGCGGGTGAAATACGGAAGATTGTGGTGATGGCATGCTAGCAATTGGAATAAATGTAGATTTTCAGAGGACACATGGTCGGGTGCAGCGATTGTAAGTGGTATCAATCCACCACAGAAAGTGTAAAAGTAGAATGGTATGAAAGAGGAGAAGCCAAAGGAAAAGAGGTAGAATTTTGAAACCGTGACGGTTTTAATCTTATGATTTATTGCATGGAACGCCGTATTTTCTCCCTATGTTACCTTGGCCGACCTCTGGCAACATTGATATTGGAGAATTAAGATTTGAACAGTCCTCGCACAATACTTCTGGAGTCTACTAAGTTAATTGTGGATTTGGACCTTGTAATAACCCAAGTAACAAATTTCAATATATTCTCCCAGTAACTTTACGGATTTGGTATTTCATTATTTCTATTAGAATTTGGGATATTAAGCTAGCAGAGTCTAAGGTCCACCACAACATATCTCCTTCAGAGAGTCCCAATGTTCTTTCACATAGGTTTCCCCAGTGATACCACGTAGTGTATCCGACTTTGCTCTGATATATGCAGCAAATGCATCCCTTGTAGTTTTGTCCTTCGGTTTCTGAATATTGAACTTGAGTTGTGGTCTGTCTCCATTTGTTTTGAGGGATTTCAGTTTCACCTTGAAGGTTCTTTGCACTAGATGATAGTCTGAGCTCACATCTGCTCCCCTTCTCGACCTTGTGTTCAGCAGATTGGCTGCGTCTCCACTTCCATCTTCAGCAATGAGATGAAATCTATCTGGTTTGTGGTGTGTCCATCAGGTGAAATTCATGTTGTTTTGTGTATATCCATGTGCTTGAACACGCTGCCTCCGATCACAGAATCATTGAAAGCACAGACGTCTGTGGATAATTCTGTGTCCTCATTCACTTCTCCGAGCGAGAGCCCCTCGACCCATGATGAGTTAGTTCGCTTTCTGTATTATCGACTCCCAGTTTGACTGGCATTCACATCGCCAATAGTGATTTTGATGTCACCATTTAGGGTGTTGTCCATTACTCTTTGTAGTTGTCTATAAAATCTTCTTTCTTCTCTTGTTCCGAGTTGTTCGCAGCGCCATGCGTAGCATTGGATAATTGTAACCTTCCTTCCTCAATGAGCTCGTGGTTGTCGTCTTGGTGACCAGACTGGAGTAGATTACTGACTCTCTAGTTGAAAATTTTGACAATCCACATCCACTCCATCTGCTTTCACAGATACCCAACACTTCTATGCCATATCTTCGCATTTCGTCGGTTATTTGGACAGCCTTCCCAGTCTCTTACGCCGTACAGGCATTCCACGTCCCCATTCTTATTCTTGCTTTCATCGAGAGAAGACACATGGGCTGGCTGACAGGCTTCCCGAAAGCTTTCACTGGTCTGCTGTGTCATTTCGCCTCTACAATTCGAGCGAAGAATAAGATCGTCATTTGAATATTTTGTATTTTCAATATATTTTTGTGTGTTGAAGTTTCTCTAGCGGTCTGATAGGTTTAGTGGTGTAGGGGTGCTAGTCCTACACTCAACCCTCCCTCTTTACTCGGGCTTGAGACCGGCTAGAAAACTAGCAAGCTAGTTAACTAGGCTAGGTTCATTACTGCATTAGCAACAAAATATAATATGTATTTGAAGATTCTATTTCATGTCGTTTAATGTAAGCCAAAATCACACGCTCAATGGTTGGTTTGAGAATATAAAACTGCATCTCTACAAATAGCTGTTTGATCACTTGAAAATATACCTCGGCTTCCGTGTCTTGCCTTCCACTGTTACACCTAATGTGATTTTGTACCTTATATGTTTGGAGTTAATCGTCACATGTGATTCCATTGTGGGTAGAATTTATTTTGATAAAGTCTGACAGTGTTATACAGTAATATCCAATGATGATGTTTCCAGCACAATAACTCATAATCATATCAAGGTACTCACATAACTTTCTTGCTATCTAACAGAGGACCATTTAAAGCACTAATACTCATCTCTAGAACACTGTGAACTCAGTTTACTGACATCGAAAGTAGGGTACTGAACCTCTTGAAACAAGATAGGAAGAAGAACTGAATGACATTTCTGCTGCATATCAGGGACTGATAAACTACCATGATATGGCTTTAGTCCTATCCGGATGCAGAGGTGATCCTCAAGAATGTGAAGCTCTCAAGAAAACACATTCACTAACATGTGACTCAAATCAAACGTCCTCTGAGCTGATGAATAACTTTTCAAGAAAAAGTCAGTCTTATTGATTTGTATATTTGGTGTTTAGATGTGATTTCTGTAAATCCCCAACTTGTATGCAGAACACATATCAGCCAACTCATAACTACTGTCCTAATACGACTACAGTGTTAGGCGTGTATTAACGAAGTCATCTCATTCATGGGATTATTTTGAGGAACAAGCTTCCTAGAGGAGAATACTGTGATATCACCTTGACTCGCATACACATTCTAGATTCCTTGCTTTTCAGTATGATGCAGTCAAAATCTACAACTACTGCTCCTATTGAAATTTTGTTCTGAATTTTCACCTCGATGTATTAATCTAAACTACAAAAGAAGATACTAGAGAGTATTTATACAATCGATTCCGGTAAAACAAACTACTCTCATCGAGTATACATACTTAATAATGAGTCATCGTGACTCCTTGCTAGGTTAATTTCCTCTTGAGTAGTAGTGGGTAATAGTTTTTCACCCAATTATTCTCAAGTGCATTGGTTAGGAGTTCTACTTTGTTTTTACAATGATGCAAATCACTTATTTACGTGTGAACTTTCGTGGATTATTGTTCATTGTGAAGCTCACACCATATCATCCTCAACGTCCACTTTTCTCCTCATTATTAATCTTCCTGTTTACACAATATGTAACAACAAATGGAGCGGCTCAACTGGTTTTCTAGAGTCACAGTCGTTCAATCCATCCAGTTACACTTTTTTATCCAGACGTACTTACGGGTGCTGTACACCATTTCCGTTGCAAATTCGTTCCAGATCTTGTTTTGATTAATGTTCTTTAGAGTTGCCGTCACACCACATCCCGTAAATATATTCACCTAAATGACTATGAATGAGATTCGTTTGAGATCCATTTATAGCCCTTATCCTCTTTTTTAAGCGGCCTGAAAACCCTTTAATCGTATTCGTATGATTCCCCGTAACGGGATCCACCCAGCAAACAAGTGATTTTCTCTATTTTCCACGAAGCAATATCTCTGCAATGCTGGTACAACTGAACTGTTGAGACGAGGCTATTCTCCGTCTCGGCAGCTGCTGCTCTCACCGGCTGTTTTAACACCCAGTAGTTGCAGATAAACAAAATCCTGGTTGGGGAGAGATGCGACGTAGCGAAAAAAGTTCCTACAAAATATTAAAATTATCAGCTTACCCTCTCTTATGTTAGCACGCTTCAAACATATAGCACAACGGGGAAACTATCCATCAGTTCCAATATCGTTTTTACGAGCTAGTATAAACCAATTTGATTTCTTTGTGCTCGCTTCTTGATTGTGAGGTATAGGTTCTTGATCTTCGGTAAACTTCTGCGTAGCTTGTCCCGCCACTCGACTGTCGTAGCTTTGGTTGACTCCAAAGGGAGTAGTGCTGGGATTAATTATATGTGGTTTGTAGTATGAGGTATGTTAAGACTGTTACTACTGTGATTGGAGTTGATCCTTTCGCCAGTTAGTCCTTCGGTATTGTCGACAAGAGAAAAGAGATAGTAATAATAATAATAATAGTAATAATAATAATAATAGTAGGTATAATTAGTGAAGCTATTCAGACCAAGAGACAGAAACGAAAATAGGAAACGTAACAACAGTCAGCTCATTAAGTTTGAAGAATAATATATATATCGGTAATAGTAATAATAATAATAATAGTCTGTTTTCGACATAGAACTTTGCACAAATGTGCGGAAGTTCAAGTCGCCACATTCCGTGTAGCACGCGAAGCAAGAGAAGAAAGTACAAGAAAAGCATAATAGAAACAGTGAGCAGAGGTCTGAGACAAAGGAGTAATAAAGAAAAACAAAACAGTTTCATTGGAGATCATAAGTCACAAGGAGTGGATGCATCTGCGCCATTCAGAACGATTTTGAGCCATGTCACCAATTGTTTCCAACCATAGATTTTTACCGTCCCGAGGACCCCAGCCTGGAAGTCTACACCTTCCTACGTGGCTTAGACCAACTGTTGTGGATTTCATTGACTGATGAGGCCAAGTTTTTGTTTGACCGCCGCTAGCTTTTTTCCAGCCTGACCCTATATCCGCTAACATTGCTCGTCGAGGGAGGCGATGGCTTGGCATACGTAACACATGTCCTAACCATCTCAGTCTTTGTAGCTTCACGACTTCGTCGATTGATTTCCCTGTTTACCTAGAACTCTACGCCTAACCTCCATGTTGCTCACCTTATTATGCCACTTTACATATTAATAAGTTGTCAGGAGAGTAAGACGGGAGAGAATGTAAAGAAGTAAAATGACGAGTTTAATTATCTACCCTGATTGGTAAATGCGATTTTAAGGAGATAGGCCATTTGGATGCAGTCCTTGTATCGCTGCATGGTTGTCCAGCTTTCGCTTAAAGGCGTCCAAAGACGGTGCCATAGCTACATCTGCCGGCAAGGAATTCGAGGGGCGTCCGTGACACCAGTCGGTTCTCTTTCATAGTTTCCGCTAACGCACCCATCCAACCGTCCTTGGGACGAAGTTTAAGATGTATTCTATCAAAAAAACTATCCAGCTAATAAGAACAAAAACGCTCAGATGAGGTTTTTAATGCAGGCGACTTCACTACAGAAAAACAGCAGCTACGACTGGTCAAAAACATTGATATCAGTATAAAAATTGCGCAATGCGGTAGAGTATAACTCCATTATGGATAAGATTTTATTTGGATAAATCACACAGTGTTTTACAGTAATATTAACTGATGGCGTTTCTAGCATAAACTATTCCTAGTAATCATATCAAGTCATTCACACAACTTTTTTCCTTCATTTATATACATGTGTGGAATTGATTAAATATTTGAATAAAAGTCAAACGTCATCAGTCAATATTACTGTATAACACTGTGTGATTTATCCAAATAAAATCTTGCCATAATGATCATATATATATATATATATATATATATATATATATATATATATATATATATATATGTATATATATATATATGAGTTGCGTTCCGACGTTGTGCAGGACAAGCTTTCATTGCACAGGGTGTAACTTGCATTCTGCAGTCTACAGGTGCGCAACTTCACTACTTTGCACTTTTTCAAGTTGAAAGTCATGCCACTGGCCACCGCCCAGTCTTCCAGAAGGTTTAGGTCTTCCTGTAGCCTATCTGAGTCCTCCGGACACTTTATCGCCCTCCATATTTTTACGTCGTCAGCGTACAGGAGAGTCGGGCAGCTCAGACGGCGTGGTAGATCATTGATGAAAATCAAAAACATCAGTGGTCCTAGGATAGAACCCTGCGACACTCCTGATGACGATCTGTGCCAAGATGATCGGACTCGGTTAACCTTAGTGCAAAATTGCCTGTCGGCTAGGTAGTCCTTCAACCATGACAGAAGTGGCTCACCTATGCCTGCCTGGCTTATTTTATGTAGGAGAAGGTCATGGTGAACAGTGTCAAATGCCTTCTCAAAGTCTAGGAAGACCACATGGACTGGTACGTTCAAGTCCCAGCATGATGTCCAGTCGTCCCAAGCTGACAGTAGGTTAGTGACGCAGGATCTGCCTTTTCTGAAACCATGTTGGGCTTCATGTAGTATATTAGTCCTATCGAAATATTCCCTGATGTGGTCGTCAATAATACTTTCCAGTACTTTTGATACCACTGGGAGTAGAGCTACTGGTCTATAGCTAGCAGCGTTTTGCCTGTCCCCACCCTTGAAGATTGGAGAAAGGATGGCTCTTTTCCACTCCCTTGGCAGGGTCCCCGAATCCATTGAGTGTTGGAACAAGTCGCACAGGGGTCTACAGAGAGCCTCGGCGCACTGTTTCAGAACAGATGGCCTGATGTCATCACAACCTGGGGACTTCCCAGGTATGAGTCGCTGTAGCTTCCTTAGTACTATTGCGGGGTTTATTTGGGGAGTAGTCGCTAGGTCTTCCTCCTCTGAAATAGTGGTGCCACCATTTTGGTCCGTAACTGTAATATCCACATTGCTGTTTAGCTGTTTAGCGAAGGCTGAACTGAATGTTTCAGCCATCTCCAGACTAGTGAGATATTGACCGTTTGGGCCTACTAAGGCGCATGCCCCTTGGTTTGTCGGTTTTCTTTCCGACATGAATCGGTACAAGTTTTTAGGGTTTGATAGGAGTTTTTTAGCAAGGTTAGCCTGGAATGACCTTCTGTCCCTCCTGACTCTTGCATTACACCGGTTCCTGAGTTCGAGGTATGCATCATGGTCGGTCTGACTCTTAGATACACGCCACGTAAACCAAGCCTTCCGCTTTGCTTGCAGAATACGTTGCGTGCCTCTCTTCAACCATGACGTCTTTCTCTTAGGCTGTGTTGTGACTAAAGGGACGGTATCCGAGATTGCTGTATGGATAATCTTTTTTACCACTTCCCAGTGTTCATCCACAGATAGGTCGTCCCATGCTAAGGGCCAGTCTGCGTCGGACAAGAGCCTCCGCATTTCAGCATAGTCAGCCTTGCTGTAGCACAGACATGGTCGCGTAACATCCCATTGCAAACGCTCACGGAGGACAAGATCGAAACCTATGACTGCATGGTCACTGCTTCCCAGAGGAGTCATGATCTGGACCTTTTCGACGAGTAGCTGGTCACTAGTTAGAATATAATCTAGTTTTGATGACTTTCCACTAGGGCCCCACCTAGTGTCGTCTCCAACATTCTCAGTCAGTCCCGTGTTTCGAATAGTTTGCAGTAGGTTTCGGCCAAATTTTCCCTTAGCACACCCGGAGCCGAGGTTCAGTGATGGAGCATTGAAATCTCCAGCTATGGTGATTTTGTCGTAGCCCATATCACCTATACTGATTTCATTGTCGGTGATAGTGGCGTTTAGCCACGTTTCAGTGAGAATGTTTATTTTCAGTTGAAGGTGTGCTTGGAGATTTCGGAGTTCACCTACTTTTCTTCTCAGCCTCCTCACATTGCTACATAGGCAACTGACAGTGAGTCTAACAACCTCAGAGTGTTGTGGGGTAGTTGACGTGAAACTGTCTGCTGATGGGGGACTTGATGTTAGGACTAGTTGGCCGATTCCGATAGAACCGGCCCGTTGTAGTTTTTTTCAATGGATTTAGGCAGGACACTTGGGAGACACAGACTATTATTCTCAGAGCTGCATCGCTCTAGTGTCACCGAAGCTTGAGGTCGTATTAAAGCCTCAGTCTGCTGCCTCCTTATATTTCTGGGTCTGCTTTCACAGCATCGGATGTGTCCTCCAATTTTTCCCTTAGTCTCATACCACCGTTGAAGTGATATGGACAACTGCTCCGGGGAGTTGAATGTGACACACAGCAGCTTTGGAGAGTTAATCAATGTTAGCTGCGCGGGATGAGGTAGTCGGAAAAGACTGTGTTGGGGCATAAGAGCGTGTTATTTCTGCTATCCGCAGACACGCTTTGTGGGACTATGCCAGGGCGACAAAGTGGACACACGTACCAAAACCATGGGCATGGGTTATTTCTCATAAACTCATAGTATGCTTTCGGTACTTCTTTGTCACAACGGCAGTGCACCCATCGTTTGCAAAAATTACATTCGAACGCTGAATCAGTTTTTAGAAACTGTGATGCTGCACGCCAGACATTCATCTCCTTTCCTTGATGACGCCTTCGAGGTCTTACGACATCTTGAACGTTTCCTTTTAGGCTTGGTGTGTTTCACACACTGGCCTACAGTTGATGCAGGTGTAGAATTCTGTCCTTGTGGTATTGCCTGTGCTGTTTCAGTACTAGACTGTGGCAATGCAGGCGTTGTATCAGGGCAGACTAAAGCTACACGAGTCTTTAGGATCGGTATGCGGGAAGGGGTTGAAATCCCTGGATTTTTTCCTTCCCTGGCTGAAGCCCTTGTGACTACAGAGTACGGTATTCTAGTGGCTTTTTTAAGGCTGCTTTCAACAACCATATTAACAGTCACTATAAATTATGCTATGTACGTCTAAGAGAGCAACAGTTTCTATCCAAAAGAGCAAGAATAAGACTGAAAAAGTATAAGGCAAGGAAAAGAAAAGGTTTTCGACCTTACATAGTACTTTCTGGATGATCGGCTTCACAGCAATCACGTGGTAGACCAACAAGTCTTGTTTCTCTGAACGAGTGAGGAAGATGCTGCTACAAAAGTTGCACCTGAAGCTTTGGCAGTAGTTCGAGACAGCTGGACTTACCACACAGAGATTTACTATGTAAGTAATGGTTGAATTAAATTCACCGGCTAGGAAGATCAGGTTTCCCGAACGGATAATTCACAGAATTGGTATTTTCCGGTTGGAGAGGAAAAAGCACGTCGTATTCAAGGAGCGCGCGCTAGCATTAGAAACGAATCAAGCGCTATACAACATTGAACTACCTTCGTGAATCTCATTGGATAATTCGACGACGTTCACTGATTGTCATTTAGTGGTGTCGAAAGTATAGCTTGGCCGGTGACATGATTGACATCGGTAAATAAAACACTTAGCCTTTTGTATTTGTGCTGAGTTTTTATCAGCTATCTGTCCATTAGGGCTGACGCAACTCCACAAACTAATGAAGTGGTCGACATCCTCAATCATTTCACTGGCTATCTGCAAAATAGGAGTCAGCGTAGACAAATCCTGCAGCATCATTTTATATCTCACAAGGGCGAATCACATACCGAACATACCAAGTTTTCTGCTCAAGTTGTTCAGATATCTCCTCATTTCGCCTGCGTCTGCGTCTCATATGTCTATCTATGTCATCTGTACACTCCAAATCGATGGGAGCGTTCTCTAGTAACAAGTCAATTTCTAAGTCATATCCGTTAGGGACTCCTGAATGACTACTTGAGGTATAGTAGGGCGCGTTGACCAGTACTATTTATTTCCTCGGCACTCTCTTCACAGTCAGACATTTCCACACTACCTCTCGGTCGATGCAGTCAAATTCCATATTCGAATCAAGAAGACGCCGGTTGATATTCTTATTTTCCAGAATCTGTCCAAAGGTGAACATATGAACGATACACCGCAGTCTTGGTTCATAGGTCGCCTCGTTTTCATAGATTTGTTCCTCCTGGGTAATCCTCAGTCGATGCATGATTATTGTGATTATTATTCTTATTGAAGAGAGGAGTTTACATACTATGTCAGTCAAACTAATCCCCCTCTATGATTATCGCAGGTAATCTTGTCTCCTTTCTGATACTTATAAACTAGAACGATCAACGATCTCATTGACACCAGTCCGGTGGGACTGTCTCAGATTCCCACACATAATCGAACATCCTAGTCAATAGTTCGTCACCGCCATTCCTAAACACCTCTGAAGTCAACAACGTCCTGATATCGCTGATTTACTTCATTTTTGACTAGAGACAGCTTTCGCTATTTCAGTTATATTTGCATGACCCATGTATACATCCTATTCAGGTAGGTCTGTT
This sequence comes from Trichobilharzia regenti, assembly GCA_944472135.2. Classification (NCBI taxonomy): domain Eukaryota; kingdom Metazoa; phylum Platyhelminthes; class Trematoda; order Strigeidida; family Schistosomatidae; genus Trichobilharzia; species Trichobilharzia regenti. The sequence continues at coordinate 62,824,979 of OX235270.1, forward strand.
TCAAGACCAGTTGAATTGTTTCCGAAAGTGCTCTCTCCAATGTTGCATTCATCCATTCTGGGAAGTAAGCAAGCTACGCTTCTTCTCAGAAATCGTTCCACTCACCACTGGAGTTCTACAGGTTTAATGAGTCCAAATAGTTTTCCTGTGTTACCTATGGCTCATGTTTCTTTCTCATTTCTCACCTACCACTGTTCACGCTCATCGCAAGGACATTTATTCAGTTTGGGTTTGAGCAGAGAAAGCTGCTCATCGTGTCCGGATGAATCAGAAGAAATCCACTGGTATTTACTAATTGCTGGTTTCAGGTTATTGACTGCCTTACTACTGTCTCTACATTTGACAGGATACATACTACTGTCGGTCCGTACGAAAAAGCCCTCATTTCTCGTCAAATTAGGGGCGTGGCGGATTGATGGCTGCCCGTTTTCTATAATTGCTCAGTCGTTGGCATATATATGCAAGGGCCAGAGCATGGTGGTAGTCTACACAGGCGTTTAAGAAGTAGCGGGAGTCTTCTTCTGACCTTCTCCATCGATAGCCAATCACCACGTGATCTGTTTGAATCCATAGTCGACTTGGTGTCGAAGGTCGTCAGGTGAGACAGTGTCTCTCCTCATGCTTGAAATTAGTGCTGACCTGTATGAAGTGATTATTTGATCAGGATTGCAAAAATGACCACCGTTGTCAGTTTGGTTGCACGAGACAACCAAGCCATCTTCCGTGAATAGACGTTTTTGACTGGCACACGATTCCTGCTTTCGCTTCACCATAATCATAGTGTTTATTTTATCTTGATAACAATCGTTCCCATTGACAGTTTTCCGTGTTTGACTTCAGCTAACTGCGTTAAACTGGCCTTTTACGTAATCTAAGTGTTGAATTGTTTATCGACTTATTTGTCTGCTAGCTTTTCTGTTCAAGACATACCATTACGGCTTTGTTAAACTCTATGTCGAATAAGATTCACAACTCCAGCTTATTTGAACACTTTTCGAAATTATTTTGTGGCGTAATATCCTATACCGTTTCTTATCGACTAACCTTACTTTACTGCATCACATGATGAGAAAACATGTCATTCTGATTCCCCTGATGATGTCCTTTCTCATAGTCACCCTGTCACTGTGAATTGTTTTAGTTTGGCTCCTCACCAGCAAATATGAAAAACGACATTCACTCTTGAATACATGGATAAAACTTGTTTTCATTTCAGATGCATGTAGAACCAATAGGCACCATAGTGAATATAAGAAAGGCAAATAGGACTTCGCGTCGGCGGCATAGCGGTTAGGACGCTCGCCGACCATGCACATGGTCCGGGGCTCGATCCTCGGCCGACGCACTCCCTTACCTCGCTAAGCCAGAAATAATGCTGGTAAAGAGGAAAGGTTGGGCATGGGATCCTGTAAAGTAAACACTGCTACAGAAACTTCAAGCTGACTCTATCTTGAAGCCCTATGTTCCACTGGGGAACGTGAACGAAAACAAATAGGACTTCAATAGCAGTCAAGCATAACTCTTCCTTCATTCAATAGTCCGGAATCACTAACTTTCTAAACATCAGCATAATCTGCCAAATCTTATATCACTTACTATCACACATCTCACTAGTTAACAAAATTCCACTGTATACTTTTGGATATTCCAGCAAAGCATAACTGATTTCATAAAGTCACTACTAACAACATCCGCCACCGAAATAAAACAATGTAGAAGAAAACAAATGACACGTAGAAAAGTCTGTTTTTAATTAAATCACTTAGTGAACATAAATATAAAATCGACTAGTAAGTGTTGGTCGATAAGGCTACAGTCAATAGTGAGTGTAATACAACTACTTGTCCAATCCATAAAGTCAACGTAAATCGTTAGAAAACTAAGGACAGAATTCAATCCTTCCATGTGAGTGAGATCGCTGTCTGTAGGAACGCGTATATATCCACCACTTCGTCAATCTGAAATACAAAATAAGAGAGAGTGATCTTGTCTGAAGATTGAAAAATAAGTGGACATTTCGGAATATCACTCACTGAACTGTTATTAGGCGTCATCATGGAATATGTGACTAGGAGTGGCGTTCACACGTGTATAAGTGTAGAAGGAAATACTGTCTCACTCTCTGGTCGATTCTTATGCATCATGGAAATGAATCGACCCTTCTGATCACACAATGACTACCATGTGCACGCTGATGAAACACTCATAATGATGAGTCACATGCATCAGGGATCCTTGGACACAATTAACTACAATCCTAGTAGCTGAACTGCTATAGTTAATCTCGAAACTCTCGCACTTCCAGCTTACTTACTAAACCTCCTTCTGGATATAGACACCAATTATCAAACAGTCAAATACACTTCTTCATTTCTAAATTACGTCTTGTGTGGAACACAAATAATTTGTCTTATCATAACCTACACATCTGCCCAACTCAGATACAAAACAATTAAGCTTGTCATTGATTACTGGTAAGTTATCCGGAGGATTTGTAGCGAAGGTGGATGATATCAGTGTAGTTGTGTTATTTGAGCTGGATGGCTGGTTTCTGAAGCTTTCATTCTCTCCCTCGACAACAACAACCTCGGCGCCGACTTCAATATGAAAAGTGAGCTTTTTCAATTCTCCGTGAATCATATCACTGTCTACCCTGATGACTTTGATTTTGGAAATATTACTAGTGAATCTGTCGACATGTTCAGCACTAAAGAGGAGTCCTCTACCATATGGGAAGAATGAGTGTATCCAGGCGAAATTAATAGACTACGTGAGTTCAGCCGTTTCTGGTTCTATTTTCATGAAGGAGTCTTAGTATCTGTTTGCGTAAGGTCCATACATAACTGGTAGAATGAAGGGGAGTATAACGAGGTATGTAATAGCATAATTATATGTGGACGAAAGCACTTGAAGTGAAACGAGTTCATACGACAGTGATTAAGTCTTCGTCTCTTTTTGAATTGCTTCACGTTTCCAGTGGAACATAGGGCTTGAAGTTTCCGTAGCAGTAGTGTTTATTTTCAATGGATGGGGTTGCTAGCCTTATGCCCAACCTTCCCTCTTTACCAGTCTTAATACCGGCTTAGCGAGGTAAAGGAGTGCGTCTGCCGGGGATCGGATCCGGGAGCACCTGCGTGGTCGGCGAGCATTCTACCGCTGTGCCAACGACGCAGAAGGCTTTGTTTTACTTATAGATATCCGGTTTTTGGAATGATATATAATCATAATCAATCATCATAAACTTATTCAGCACAAGGCTATATGGATATACTACGCCCGTTATACGTTTTGTATAAAAAATTCAGTAGGGCTAAAGAGTAAGCCAATTCAAGCATATGTTCTTCAACTTACTGATTTTGATGTTGGTTTCCCCTGTCCATGCCCAGCTTTCGATTCTATTCGAGCGAGAATGGGGTTTGTCTGTCGGCTGTTTTCACATCGACACAGTATCTCTTGTAATGTTGAGATAAATTTGAATGAGTGTAACGGGACTACACGATCATCGTGATCTGCAGTCAAAACCAATAACGCTGGATATTGTACACTTGGGTTAGATGGAACTTTAACATTGTGGAGTGGTGATAATCTGTATAGAATAAGAATGCAATAAAATAGATTGTAGCTGTTAAGCAGTAGCAACTGGGCAATACTGAGAGTTCACAGTATACAAATAAGTAGAAGGAATATGTGGATGAACAAACAAGTACAAAAGTCTGCAAATGCTAGCACCCTTCAGTACATCTGTACGGGACAGGTACATGTCAAACAGCTGACACACAGGTTCGATAGGAATTATTGTAATAACCACGTTCTTCTACATATTATCTTAAGAGTACATGGAAAGACAATTAATCAGTAGCAATTCAGATACAAGTTAAGCCAACGATATCATTCAAGAATAATTATATGCCTCTCCCTGAATTCGTCCCACTTATGTGTAACAGATTATTCTTAGTACTTAACAGCATACAGACTAATTGGGAAACAAAGCCACCTTAAGGTCTTCAAATCTGGTTTTTCGCAATTTAAGTCTAACAAAAACATAAACTTGTAGCCACGACTTATTACATACTGCTGCTGTTGCCTAAACTTTTGACGTTTACGTCTCACAAATTTATTTACAACATTTCTTTCAGTGGACTGACAGGCTTACCAAGAAAGAACCTTGTACAAAAGTACAACAGTCTCAATCGGCATACTTCGGAAAAATGTTCATAAAAGTAGAAGAAAGAAATATATTGTGAAACTACGATGGACAAAACTCTATCGGATAAAGAATATTAAATGAAGACCGGTGAAGAGTTCTAGTATCTAGTAGATGAAAGGAAGCCAATACATCAGTGAATCAGATTGTGAACAGTCTCCAAACATGTGGCCCTTAGCAAACCGAGGACTTCAGCTGAACAGTTTACCCCTCTCTAAGTGGTTCACACTCCGATAGTCGAAGACTTCATTGACTGGTGTCATGCTTGCATCTAACCACCACAGGGTCTATTTCAACTACAACTGCTCGTTGTTGGTTCAGCACAGTGAAACCATGTCCTAAATATCTTAATTGACTAAGCGTCAAAATCGTTTAGATTAAATTTCCTACTTTACCTAAACTTATTATTATTATTATTAACTAAACTGCTTGAACTAACACAGGGAATGGAATGGATTCACTTATGTTCATAAAACTGCCCTACAGACGAGAAGTAGAATGTAGTGAACTATTGCACGGTACATACGCTCATGGGTGGATACCGGCACATTACATTGGTGTCAAAGGTGACGCCCATCGGCAAATGTCAAGATATCATTCGGGAAGAAGTGGAAAAACGTAATCAATGACCGACTGGTTTCAACTTAGAACTTTGCACCGATGTGCTGAGGGTCGAGTCGTCATACTTCACTTAGCATATAAAGCACGAGAAAAAAATAAGAAGAAATGAAAAACAAAGGTAATAAACAGAGATATGGGGTAAAAAGAATAGTGACTTGGAAGAACAATATAGTTTTATTAGATATTATAAGTCACAAGGAATGGATGCATCTGCGACACTGAGAACGATTTCGAACCATATCACCAATTATCTCCAGCCTCCATTGGTTTTACCGTCACGAAAACCTCAACCAAGAGTAATAATTCAATTACAATAGCGTCAACGTAGACTTGTAAGCCACTCACTCATCAATTGACTCTTGCTTAGTGCTCTCTACAGATATATCAACATATTAGGCACTTGCTTCAGAGTTGCAGAGTTTTAACTCGGGTAAAGAAGTGCTTAACTACATCTCTTTTAAATTCTACCTCTTAGACAATGGAACCCGACTGATAACTAACAATTTACATGCTGAATAGCTTTGAATTGGACCCAAGATCTTCATGCTACGAGGCCATGCCCATTACCACAGTTTGTAAAAACGACAGACACTTCACTTGGCTTTAAAAAATTTAGGCTTTCGAACCAGTTTCAAGTTTTGTTGTGCTCACGATTTCAACGTGGCTTAGTAGTGCTCAGATAGCTTAATTCGACTGAAGTCTTATTGCAAAGAAGGAAAAGCTGAACATGAGTGTTATGCTACTTAGAACTACCTATTCATACTCACGCAGCCTAGCACAGGCCTAAATGGAGATTTGATTTTTTAGATTTATTGATGAATATTATTATTGTTATTATATTATTGTTCCCTTGGATTCCTAGTGGAACATAGGGCTTCAACCGCACGTCTCCACTTGCTTCTGTCTTCTGCTGTACTTTATACCTGCATCCATGTTAGTCCATACTGTTTCAACTCCTCTTCACACGATCTCCTCCATATCACCCTTGCACTGACGTCCGATGTCACCTAGCGGCCTCCTCAGCGAGTGTTCAGCCCATCTCCACTTTCTCCTGCATATTTGTTGGGCGATTAGTTCTTGTTTTGTTTGTTCCCATAGTTTCTTGTTGGTGATTCTTTCCGGTCCGGCCATCTGATCTTCAGTATAGAGCGAAGACAGTTGTTGATTAAAGTCTGCAACAGGCTGTTGGAAACATTCTTCGTGACTCGCTCGATTTGACATCCTCGTCCGTTCCGACTTCCTATAGTTGAGACAATGCTCCCTAGATAAGTGAATGAAGTGACCTCTTTCAAATCCCTCCTGTTGATGGTGATTGACGCTGGATTTTGCTGCTGTTGTTGTCTTGTCTATGTTCACCTGGAGTCCTGTCTTCGCCCGCTGCTTCTTCGACCAGTTTGTTGGTTTTCGCTTGTAAGTCTTCGACATCAAACATAAATCATCCACGCGTAAAATCCAGGTCTTCTAGGTTCTTCACGTCGGTCCAGGATATCCCTGTCTTCCCGTTTCCCACTGTCTGATGCATAATCCAGTCCGCCACAATTAGGAATATCATCGTGGGTGATAATAACAACCCTTGTCTGACTCCTGTGTTTATTCCAAACGCCTCGCTGAGTTTTCCGTTGTGGATGACTTGACATGTGGTGTTGTCGTACAGCTGTTGAATAAGGTTGATGAATATTTGGGGTACGCCGTAGTACTCGAGTAGTTTCCAAATTACTTCGCGGTCAACGCTGTCTGTCGAAGGCCTTCTCAAAGTCTATAAAGTTGAAGTAGAGGTTTGATTGGCATTCCATCCTTTGTTCGATGGAATGGCTTTGTTTAACTCTAATCTTCCAAGATTGGACTTAGTTGAGTAACTGATTTCGCGTATGCAGACAATCTAAGGATAGATGCAAAAGGAGCATTCAGTATTTGCTAACTTGCTCTACCTTTTGTGTCTGCCATTTATCCAACTAACTATGCTGCTTAGTAACTACATGCATGTTATTAGGATTTAGCAGCGAATCATACTTATTGTATGAGCGCAGTTAATACAATCTGGTTGTTTTTAAAATCAAACTCCATTCGCATAACCTTTATAGCTAAGTGATACATATCCGAAACTAAAAGAAGTGCATTGCTGAGATAATAATAATGAATACAATGCATGGAGATGTATTCATTGGTTAAGCTTATGCACACTTCTATTGTACACGTATTCTGCACAACAATGACAATCCAGAGAAGTTATTCATTTAAGACCAATAATCTCAGTCTTTGTTTGCATTCCTGTCGATCATAAAAAAGAATACTTAAGTTACATGATTTCTAATTAAGACTAAACGTGATTCAGAAATGCCTACGAAAAACTAACCAGTTATTTGCACTAGTAAAATACTAACTTCACGAAACTGAGATTAGAACTAAGTAGAAAAGCTGTTTTATACATCACAGGTGGAAAAAGAAAACCATAACCTACTTTATTAAGTAACGAAAATCTTCTTCGCAATCAGGATCACCAAAGTCACTTATCCAAGCATGACCAATAGTAAATTTGTGGAATCTAACCAGATCGCAAACAGGAACTTGGGCAATAGCAGCACCGAATAAATCTGGTCTTTGATTGCAGCAAGCAGACACCAGGAGGCCTCCATTACTTCCACCTTGAATATATAATCTGGAATATGAAATAAATTATTTCTTTTCTGAATGACTCCGACAAATTAATGATCACAAAAAGGCTGAAACTGAGTTAATGGCATACGTAGAATAGCAGAGACTATAAATATTCCTCAACTGAAATAAAACATCACCAAAAAAAAGTGAAACGGAACACACAGAAACGAAAGTTGGTGTTCCAACCAGCTTAGGAAATAAGTTAACTACTCTATAGTGAAATCACCTTTGCAGCAATATGACTATCAATATCCTCTCATGATGTTTTATCTAGGCTTGCTATTTTTACTGTAAACAAACCCTCTCTTTGTAGGGCTTTGTATACCAACATAATATGCAGTCCTCTCGATTACGTAAACGCTTTCTCTTTTCAAATAATACATCAACAGAAAATCTCTAGCAAAAATACGTCAACTGAAGTTCAGAAAGCATTTCCAGCACCTCAGTATATCCCTGGATTATGCGAGAAATAAATAATAGGACTGGCGTTGAATAATATTACCAGTTGCTGAGCCAACAAACAATGCTCAAAACAAGGTATCTGATAGCTATTTTTTCTATCCGTTACCAACACGACTGGGTAAAAAAGTGGTTGCTTGAAACTTCTGGTTTTCACAATCTAGAGTGCTCAAAATGTACACCTTTAGGAAATAACACTTTTCATACTTTCTCAACTACATACCTGAAACAAATACATAGGCGGAGCCTGAACCCTTGAAGAATCATCATATATATATATATATATATCATGGGTAAGATAGTACACTTACTTTTGGTTATTTGTGTACTTCTCTCTAATGAGATATTCAGCTGCTGACTGGAAGTCATCAAATGAATTCTGTTTATTTCGTCGACGTCCAGCATCATGCCAAGGCTTACCATACTCTCTAGTAATAAACACAAAAAATACAAAATGAATGAATACGAACGATATGAACAGACAAAATAAAGAAAGCATTACAGAAAGCCTGACCATACAAGCATATGAACAGACTGTAGCTTTTATATGGACGATTATCATCAGAAGAGAGATACAACAACCTGAAGCTTATGCAACTCACTGTTAGCTGGAATTGTTGTAATCAAAAGGACAATAATAATGAAGTGAAAATAATATAAATAGCCTACAATATTGTTGAGAAAAACTTAAAGCCATAATGAAACCTTTAAAAATGAGAGAAAGAATGCATTCAAGTAATTCCATTTTTATATTGTGTCACCAAATGTTTGGAAGTATGCACTTCGACTGTCAGTTGTAGTAGAAGACCCAAAACGTGGCTAATCTGCTGAATATGTTGTATCTATCTACTTAAGCTGTCTAGTTTTATGCTTCATCAACTTACAATTGCAATAGATCTATGCTACGCATTTTTTTTTTACTTGTTGTATACTAATCCTGTATACTTATCGCCCTTATCCTCGTCCGTTACTTCTATCGTCGAATGATTTTGGGCATGGAGGGAAGGGAGCTTTTTGTGGCCATCTCCCCTGACAATAGAGCGACATTGTCGCATTGGACTATAGTATTCACTGAGTGTTATTTTATTACTTATTTGTTGTTGTTTTTTAAATTTTTATATAGCTTGACTCCATACCGTATTTTTGGTACAAGTATGGAACTTTCAGCATGTGATATCGGTAGCCCAAATTTTGCAGGCCGACCAATCGATATCGGGTGCGCGTCGGCAGGGGATCGAACCCTGGATCATTTGCATGATCGGCGAGAGTCCTAACCACTGTGCAACCGACGCACAGGTCAATAGCACTTGTTAACATCCTTATTAACTCCGTATTATTATCACAGAAGATGATAGTCTTATTCATATTTTAGCTGTATTTTACTTGCGATATCATATAGAAAAATAAGCCAAGTTCACCTCGGTAATTTTTTATATCTCATGACACATAGATATAGGTCCAACTGGCTATCTAGTCATCTGTAACCCATATCAATCTATGTCAACCATAAACTGATGTCTGATGCAGTTATTGTTTTTTTAAGGTCAGTGATGTCATTGTTATGTTGAACAAGAAATCAATGTAGATCAGTTTTGAATAACTTTTACTGTGCAATTCACAGTTTTCATATTGTAGTCAAACATTTACAGATCGAATTTGTAGATATTCTCATGGCTTACTTGTCCTGTTTGTTTAAGTTTCTATATATAAAGCTCATTTGAGTCAATGTACTGTTCTCTTGAAAGTGACATAGATTGATTCCCTTTCTTCTTTCTCTTCTTTTCGAATGAACATTTTAATAATCGATTTTTTAAAGTTTATGCTTCAGTCAGCTTACATTCCTGTACATAGTTGATGGGACAAAACGGTGTTACACTTCACACCATTTGTAATCCATGGCACACAATGGGTAACTTATCTTGCATCTGTCATTTATCGTAAGTTTTTTTTATGTAGTTGTGTTCTCTGAGCTGGATGATTCATTCATACTTCATTTCAAATTGAAGTATGCGCTGAAGATGTTGCCTAGTAAGGTAATGAAAGCTTCACAAATAAATCTTCCAGCTCAGAGAACACAACTTTATCAGAATCATCCACCTGAGCTACAAATCTTCCCCATTATATCTAAACTATGAGTTCTTCTAAGCATTCACTATTTTCAATCTCACTTTATTGTCTTTCGCTTGAATCTGATAGCTTCATAAATAATGTGAAAGTCTACATGTCTGTCGCTTGCTTCTTCCGCTAAATCCCGTGTTTCCATAAGATTTGCTTATCATTTGGGAATCCGTGTGTATAAAGGTCTTGAAATTCTCAATGTTGTTTGACCGAAATGCAATGAGAGATAAGTGACTTCAGGTCAGGACGATTTCAAGCCGTTAATTACTTATGCGTAGTTTGTGAGATAGAAAAGCCTGATTATGCAACACCGTGACTGCTATATTTCTTGCATATGATTTCCTAAGTTTCATTTAGTCTTTGACCAAGATTTTTAAAAATCCAATGGTTCATGAATTCTAGCTTCTGTCAATTGGCGATTTTAGCGCAACCACCGGCCAGTATCATTGGCGAGTATTCCTTCTTACAACCAGCGCAGTAGAACCCATTTGTTACGTCTTCCCACTAGAACTTCAAGCAAATTCATCATGTATTCACTCACTATTGCGCTAGTTTGCAGGGATCGGTTTTGTTTGAAGTTCGATACTCGTCAATCACATTGGCTGGCAGTCGCGCTAAAATCAGGAATTAACAGACATTAGAGTTAGTAAGCCCTTGGGTTCGAGCCTAAGGTACTGAATGGTCAACGAGATTGGCCGAGTAACTTTAACGTCTTAGGTTCGATTTGTGCCGAAATTGAGTAGGCGAAAAGTGGATCAGGTATCGTTGACATATTCTGCTCATCATCGGTATTAAGCTCACATATCGATTGTTTAGAAAAAATACCACAAAATCAAGAGTATAATCAAAATAATTTCATGATATAACGAACCCTCCACCGCGTATATTGGCCACAGAGACAATACCACCAAAGTGTAGCAAAAATAAAAGTCGGGCTACAGAGAAAGACGGAGTAATAGATATATTAAATCCACCATAGCCATAAAGCTGACATGGTGTCGACCCATCTCGATGAAAGTTCTGAAAGAAAATAATAGTAGATAACATAAGAACACCATATCAAAGGAAATCTTCTACAATGGTGACAATACAAATATAACACATCTAAAGCTGGATCATAAAGCTTTTCAAAGCGATATGGCTAACACAAAGCGTATTCAGAGACTGTACATGCAGATTATATGGCGCGTAGTATAATTAAATACAGATGAACATTTGATTCCTAAGCAGCGGTGTTCTCACACACATGAAGGAATGCTTCAACGTTGAGGAAAGAGAAGTGAACTTGTTTGACAATTGTTTCAGCAGTTCGATTTTAATGTGGAAACGACTTGCAACCGACATTTAAGTAGGCATCACTATTATTATTATTATATCCTTTAATTCCTAGAGGAACATAGGGCTTCAGCCGCGCGTCTCCATTGCCTTCTGTTTTCTGCCAACTTTTTCACCCCGCTCCAAGTCAGCCCACATGCCTTCATCTCCTCTTCACATGACCTACTCCAAGTCACCCTTGCACTGAAAACCAACTTGCTGCTTCCCTTTCGGGTTACACTCGAGCGATGGCTTGTCTAGTGATGTGACTTGATGGTTTCCTCAAAGTATGGCCAATCCATCTGCATTTCTTCCCGCCTATTTGTTTCACAATCGGTTCCCGGTTGGTTCGCTCATTGCCAGAGATCCCTGCTGCTGATCTTTTCTGGCCAGCCGGCCATCTGATCTTGAGTATTGAGCGAAGGTAACTGTTAATGAAGGTCTGTAGTTTGTTTGAGATGTTCTTTATGACGCGCAGTGCAAGTCTCTGATCCGTATAGTAGCACTGACTTCTTATTGGAGTTGAAAATCCGGATCTTATTTTTGATGCTGAGTGATGTTGACTTCCACACAGACTTAAGAGTAATGAAAGCTTGTCTTGCTTTTCCGATTCTTGCTTTGATAGCCTCGTCAGTTCCGCCCGCATGTAGTTGAAACGATGCTTCCCAGGTAGGTGGGTAAAGGAGGTTGTTTCTTTCAGGTTCCTCCCATTTATGCTGGCTGATTGTTGTCTGTTGTTGTTCGCCAGGAATCTTCATCACCTCTGTTTTATCTATGTTCACTTGAAGTCCTATCGTTGATGCTTCTTCTGCCAACTTGTTGCTTTTCACTTGCATATCTTCCAGTTTGTGGGAAATCAGACATATATCATCGGTGAAGTCCAGATCCTCCAAGTTCTTTGTGTGAGTCCATTTTATGCCTGTTTCCTCATTGCCCACTGTCTGTCACATTATCCAATCTACTGCAATCAGGAAAATCATTGGCGATAGTAGACAGCCAGCTTGTCTCACTCCCGTCCTCACTTCGAAGGCTTCCGTAAGTTTCCCGTTGTGGATTACTTGGCATGCAGCATTGTCGTATAACTGTTGGATGAGATGTATAATTGTCGATGGGACCCCGTAGTAGCGAAGTAGTTTCCAAATGACACCTCGATCGACGCTGCACTATCGAAGGCCTTTTCAAAGTCGATGAAGTTGAGATAGAGAGGTGACTGCCATTCCAAGCTTTGTTCAATGATGATCCGTAGAGTGGCGATTTGATCAATACATGATTTGTTTCTCCTGAATCCGGCCTGTTCCGGTCGAAGTTTTTCATCTAGGGCTTGTTTGATTCTCTCCAGGATGATGCGGCTTAGTATTTTGCTTGGGATGGACAGGAGCATAATTCCGCGCCAGTTTTTACATTGACTTAAGTCTCCTTTCTTTGGTAATTTGAATAAGTATCCTTTCTTCCAATCCTCAGGTACTTTGCCCTCTTTCCACACCTTCTCCAGAAATGGCGTCATCAAGTCCGCTGTTGTCTCTGGGTCTATTTTCAAAGCTTCTGCTGGGATTCCATCTGGTCCTGCTGCTTTCCCAGCTTTTAGCATCTTGATTGCATTCAGGACTTCTGATTTCGTCGGGGGTCGATGTTCACTGGTAGTTCTGCTTCCGTTGTTGGTATTGTTGGACGCGTTGTAGGTGGCGGACGATTTAGAAGTCTTTTGAAGTGTTCAGCCCAGTGTTTTCTTTGCTCCACCTCTTTGGTGATTGACTTTCCATTGTCATCCTTTACTGGCTTAATCTGTGTCGAACTTTTGCCCGATAGGTGCCTAGTTGTTTGGTAGAGTGTGGCGAGGTCTCCTTTGCCTGCAGCTTGTTCTGCTTCACTTGCCATGGCTTCATAATATTTTCTTTTGTCTTCCCTGGCACTCTTCTTCACTCTTTTGTTCAGCGTATTGTAGCTTGCATTCAACTCCTGTTTTTGTTGCTCGTCGGTGCACTGGATAATCTTTTGTTTCACTGTCCTTCTCTCTTCTATTAGTTTCCAAGTGTCCGTAGTGAGCCACTGTTTGTCCTGTCTCTTCTTTCTGCCTGGAACTTCCATGCAGGTTTGACTCCACACCGTTTTCAAGTTGTTCCAGTGCTTTTCGAAGCCGACCTCTTCGCTAGTGTTGATTTGTGTCTCGGCTTTTTCCCTTATGTTTGCAATGAAGATGTCCTTTGTATCTTGGTCCTTCAGTTTTTGAGTGTTGAACTTGGCTTGTGGTCTATCTGCAGCTTCTGTTCCCCTGAAAGCTTTTAAATTGATTTGGATTATCCCTTGTACGAGATAGTGGTATGAGCCAACGTCTGCTCCTCTTCTTACTTTTGTGTCCAGTAGGCTGCGCCTCCACTTCCTTGAGATTGAGATGAAGTCAATTTGGTTTTTGGTTCTTCCATCTGGTGACACCCATGTAGCCTTGTGGATATCTTTGTGTTTGTATACGCTGCCACCAATCACTAGTTCGTTGAAGGCACAGAAGTCGGCGAAGAGTTCTCCATTTTCATTCATTTCTCCGAGAGCTTCTCTACCCATGATGTGTTCCCTTCCTGTGTTGTCTGGTCCCAGTTTGGCGTTCATGTCTCCCTTCAGTATTTTAATGTCACCAGCTGGAGTATTGTCCATTATTGCCTGTAGTTGTCTGTTATAGAAAACATCTTTCAGAAAGTGGTTAGCATAATTTCGTTTAATTAACTTCAAACTTCTGATGTATGCTATTACTCGTTATCCCCAGCTAACCTTGGTATGCTATATAAAGTCTAGCGAATTGAACTTGTGTACTTTTGTGCAGAATCCGCAATCAGCATGCACAGGCTAATGTCCTCAGCTTCCGTACAAATTTATTGGCTAAATGTTAAAAAAGAATCACGTGAATTGCATTTATTTTTGTTAGGGCGATAATGTTTTCAAAGGTGTGCAGTGATAAGTGATTACACTGAGGAAATGCATTCAACTGATGACAGTAGAGAATTTCAACTCACTTTAGGTAAAACAAGGAACATAGGAATATTTGTATTGTCTTTACTCTTGTAGAATACTTGTTTCACTTCAAACTGATCTAAGTTCACATCTCGAACTTTTGATTCACGAATAACCTGTCAGTAAATAAAAAGAATATTAAGAAATAAACCTACACTCATAGCTACACTGAACAATATGTATGTATCATGTAATCTGTGTGGACTGGTCTCAATACTAAAGGCTTTATAAGCCATTGTCTTAAGGGTATAAAGCAATGAGTAAATTTTGTTTTGATAAAATCTCACAGTGTTGTACATTCATGTTTACTGATGACGTTTCGAGGACAATTTATTGCTCATAATCATATCAAGGTAATCACACGACATCCTAACTTCATTTATATAGTTCCACGATTTTTCACTTGATTTGATTGATAGTAGTATTTTCCATATTTCAGGTATGAGTGATGAATCATTCCTATTGGATGTGTTGGGTGTAGACTCGATGAACAAGGATTCAGTAATCAACGCCTCTCTCCACCTACCTAGATTACTTTTTAGAATTTTAACCCTCTCCTACCCTTTTGTGTGGTTGTGTGTTAATGCATGCATTGCAATTGCTGAGCTTTTTTCTAAATTACTTATCTTCTCGGGGTCAACCATTGTCACCTTAACTAAATTCTTATGTTCCGACAATCTGACTATCCCCGACCTACTAGTTTGACCTATGTAGTTGACTTAGCTCACAGTCATTGCAGGGTATTTTGTAAATTATATTATTTTGTCTAATTGGGTCAACTGGGTCCTTTAACCTACAGAGCTTGTCCCTGAGTGAGTTTGTAGGTTTAAAAGTCACCTTAATTCCCGCTTTATTTAGAATCCTACATAGGGTCTCAGATGTCCCCTCTTTATATGGTATAACTGTAGATGACTTATATTCTCTATTATTCATGTTATTATTACTAGTTTCACAATTATTTTTGTTTTTCTTTTAGCCTTTTTCCATCTTCCTAATGAATTTTAAAGGATAGTTATTTAACACCAACGTCATCAGTGAACATTACTGTATAACACTGTGAGACTTTATCAAAACAAAATTTACCCATAATGGAATTACACTACCACAGTGCACAAGTTTTATTCTTATATCAATGATATAAAACAATGATTTGACTCTAATCCCTCTGCAATTTTTACTACTGAATGAATACACGGAAATGTGTAATTAATTAGTATATAACAAATATTTCGGAAATGTCCTTGATATGATTATGATGAATAGATTGTGTTTGAAACATCATCAGTAAATAATACTGCATAATCATGTATTTTATCAATTAAAATTATTCCATAGTGGAACACATAAAAGCATGGCAATAAGTGCACAATCTCATTTAGAATTTGTTGTACATTTTTGGAACTATCAAATTTCAAATACTAACTACAGTGGAATGTCTTTTAAAGCCACGAACAGCATTATTCGAGCAGGAATTGATAACTTTGACAAATGAAGCATTTAGTAGAGTTTCAGATGAAAGCGAAAAGTCTGTATCGTTTCTCAGTGAGGACAGTATTCAGTGCCATTTCCGAAAAGAGGATACTTTTCCCAAATAACAGTACTATTGATATAAGTGTAAAACTTGAGCACTGTGGTAGAGTATAACTCCATTACGGATAAGATTTTGTTTTGATAAATCACATAGTGTTGTGCAGTAATATTAACTGATAACGTTTCGAACACAAATTATTGCTCATAATCATATCAAGTTACTCACATCAGTCATCAGTTAATATTATTGTACAACATTGAGTGGTTTGTGCATCGGTGGCGCAGCGGAAGAATGCTCACCGACCACTCATGTGGTCCGAGGTTCGATCCCCAGTCGATGCACTCCTTTATCTCGGTAAGCCAGTAATAAGCCTGGTTAAGAGGGGAAGTTGGGCATAAGGCTAGCAACCCCATCCCGTAAAAATAAACACCACCAATACCAGAACTTCAAGCCTGTAGCTTGAAGCCCTATGTTCCACTGGGAATGTAGAGGAATAAAGAAATATTTTATTAATACAAAATGAAAAATATGTAAATATAATCTACACAGAAATATCACTACAAAGGAACAAAAAAGGTATAAGGTATTTTAATCATGAAAGCAATTGACGGTAACTGGGTTTAGTCCTTAACACGAGAGAATTAACTACGATGTTCACAAAAACTTTACCATAATCCAAATTTTCAATTATTGCCTTGCAGGGATTTCAATGGCTACACATTTAATCATGAGCTGGGAACCACTGGAAAACCAGGATTTAGTGGGCAGTTGTTTCGTCCTAGTTTGAGACCCCTTACCAACACGCATTCATTGGGATTCGAATCCAAGATCTTCTGGTTACAAGGCAAGTTGGTAGACCATTTTGGAATCTGGGACTCAATCCCATGGTACATTAATCTGACCTGCTGAGAATTCGCGATATGTAGTGCAACTGCAACCTTTTTGACATTGATAAAAGTTGAATTATGAAATCAGAAGTCTACAGTTTGTGTTTCTGATGGCCTATTTTCAAAGAAATCCTTAAGAAATCCATAATTATTTTCTTTACTTAATCTGATAGCTTTATAACTGGGGCAAGAAGATGCAGCAGCACTAATCATTCCGTGTTTGTCTTAAATGATTTGTAATTCACTGTCAATTGTATTCTATTGTCCAATGAATTTCAATGATGACTATGCGCAAACTTAACACCTAGAATGAAACACATTTCAACCTATCATTATTCTAAGCATAAGTTTCTTAATAAGGCTGGAATCAGGGTGACATTTAAGCCAACCAACTCTCTCAATGGTGAACTTTATCGGCTTAAGGACTTTTGGGGGCTAGCTGTGAGGACAATGAGAAATTACAATACAACTGGTAGGAGAAACTGATATCCATATGATATGACGAGGTTGATTCATTTTTAAATACCTACTACACAATTTTCAAACAGACAGATCAAACTTAAATGGCTAGGAAAAATCTCAAGCTAGTATATCTTTAGTTCCTTGTAGGATTGAAAAAGAAAACATTATACCACAAACTGCATCAAATATTTCCGGTGTATGGAACGGATATGTATGCACATATATGCGTGCGTCGGTGGTGGTTAAGTGGTACAGTGCTCGCCAACCATCCGCCTAGTCTGAATTCGGCATCCAGCCAACGGACTCCAAAACCTTACTTAGCCGACAGTAAGCCCAGTAAAAAGACGAAAGGTTGGGCGTGAGACTAGCTACTCCGCGCTGTTAAAAAAAATAATAATAAGCATCACTGCTATTGAAACTACAAAGCTGAAGCTTCAATCCACTCGGATTGCAGAGAAATAAAATAAATGGCAAATAATATACATGTGTATGCAAATCATAAATGGGACAATCGAGAAACTTTACTACCTACCTGTAACTTTGGATGCGACTGCAAAAAATCATAGGCATAGATTATTCCAGGTGTGAGGAAAGATGTGAAGTGAATAAAAGCCTATGTTGAAGAGAGAGAGAGAGAAAAAAGGAGAAGTAATTTTTGTCTTAATCAATGGATAGATCACTACGCACCTCATTATCACGTTTTCTTCCGGAAACATTAGCCACATATCCAACGGGTATATCGATATCCAATATTTTCTCCCCTGTTAGAAGTTTGTGTACTGACAAACAGCTCTGAAAACAAAAGTATTACAGTATTATTTGTTGGAGATAAAAACGGTTCTACAGTATTTACAGAAAATTCAAAATATTTGCTAAAATGAACCCTTATAAATTATTTAAATTAATCCCAACGTGTCTAAGAAAGAATTAAAACAAGATTTTTCCGAACGTTTCGCTGTGTAAATCACAGTTTCTTCAGCAGAATTATTCGGATTTAATTAATCATCAAAATAGGTAGTCAAACATTTTTCACAGAAATTAAAGGTCACTTGTCCATAGACATTTGTACCTAAAATAAACCTTGTTGAACAATGCCGCATGAAATATTTAAGCAATACCACTGATACAAGTAGAATAAATATGATGAATGCTCTTGACTATGCTGAGAATTCAATAAAAAACGAAACATCCAACCACTAGGAGGTAGTATATTTTTTATGAGATTTAGAATTCTGGTTCCGTTTATTACTAATTAGCAAAACGGTCATCTAGCATTATTAATATTTCAATTAGAAATATACATCGGGAAGTTAATAACACCCACTCATCTCAGCAATTATGTAAGATTGTCAAATGTGCGGTTGCAGGGATTAGATTGGTTACAGGTTTGGCATAGCGGTTAGGACGCTCGCCAACCATGCACATGGTCCGGGGCTCGATTCCCGGCCGGCGCATTCCTTTTCCTCACTCAGCCAGGAGTAAAAGTTGGTGAAGAGGGAAGGTTGGGCATGAGGCTAGACACCCCATCCTGTAAAAATAAACTTTGCTACAGAAACTTCAAGCTGACTCTAGCTTGAAGTCCTATGTTCCACTGGGAACATGAAGGAAAAAAACAGGTTTGACCATGAGCTGAAGAGTCCCAGACTAGGACTAAACAGTTATCCAGTACTCCCTCGTTTTCCATTGGTTCTCTAACTGATGTCAGCTCGTGTTCAAACTTATAATTATGCATAGGCCAGTGTACTACATTATGAGCAAAACATTGCCATGAAAAATGATAATATTATACCGCTATCAAAATAGGCAGGAAAGAGTTTGAGTCGGTTGAAAGTCGAATGGGCAACCAGCACCCAGTACTTGAATCAATGGAAATAAAGATGCAAATAATACTTGAAGAACTATTCACTTGGTTTTGGAAAACACTTAAAATAATTTCCATACAATTCCAAACTAGGTGTGATGAGAATAGAACGAATAGAAAACCCTGAACATAAACACTATGCACTTTTTGACAGCCATAGACGCAGTGTACTTGCAACCATGTTTTCTATGCGATTCGAAGCTGACACAGAGACGTGTCTGATGCAGTTGAATTCACAGGAAACACAATCAGACTTTTTCATTTGCCGTAGGGACTGTAACATTTGTTCAGCAAACATATTAACGATAAAGCATCCCACTTTGAGTATTATGCCATCAATGCTATTGTTCTACAACACTGTAATGGGCTGTGAATCACTACACCACTACATTGACAGTGTCTGTAGTTGTTAGAACAAGAAAAATACGGGAAAGTATAGACCCTGGAGGAAGCATAACACAGAAGATTTCGTATGAAGCTGCTTTATGCGACATACAACGATAAGGTTAAAGTTTAAAGATAGTGAGAAGTTCACTAACGCTCAGACCGATAATGTTAGAATATAAGTTGATTGTGTGTAACGAAAAAAAAAACAACAACTGACAAACCAATGTCCTAGATTTTCCAAAATAATAATTTAATTCTAGTCAGAATTTCCAATTTCCAATAAGGAAATACCATCTTTTATTCATAAACGGTTTAATAAATAGGTACGAATTTCTAAATAAGAATAGTTTTAATATTAATTAAAAAGAACTGATATCCTCACAGTTTCATTAAAAGGTGTTTAAACTCGAGTCATAACACCAACAACAAGTCAACATCAACAGCCACAAGAAAACTCATCCTACCATATATAAAAAATATCTCCGAAATAAAAGCTAAAATATAAAGACTGTTTGAAATGGATATAGTACACAAGTCAGAACAATCACTTCAGTCGATGTTGTGCAAGACCAAAAGATCCAACAGAAAAAGAACATAAAATTAAGGCGATATACAAAATAAACAGTATGAACTGTAATAACCATTATATCGGTTAAAGTGGGCGTCCCGTTCAAATCCGAATCCAAGAACATAAATTTGCTTTAAAATGACATGATATATATTCTTTCGTATCAATGCATGTAGATAATTATGAACACTAATTTGTTTGGGATAATGTAGAAATTTTAAGTAGAGGAGACGCTGAAAATGTTAGGGAACTTCTAGAAGCCCAGTACTGAAGTGAATTAACAATTAGTAAGCACATTATTATAAACCGAATTTACCAGCTAATAAAAAGTAAATCGAATGACAAGAAAGTCTGAGTTCCAAGTCAATAAAAAGGATCAGTAGAGACGTAAATCAACAGCTAGTCACGAAAATTTCCCAGGGGATACAATTAAATCATTCGTGGAGAATTTAAATACGTCTATTTTATACTAAAACCTGCGTTGAAGGGGGGTGGATGTTGTCTAGAAGGACGACGAAAGCTCTGTAATTAAATCAACCAGTTCAGAGAACACAACTAATTCAATAATTCATACCGTAGAAAAGAGTTTCAAAATGCCACTGCTAATATAACGCGTATATATGTACATAGATATGGTTATATGATATTGTACTGACCTTTACATCTTTTAAGTGGCAAACTATCAACTTGTCTTTGTTTACACACACTGCATTTTCCAGTAGGGATCCTGAATTGTGAGGTATGACATCTTCCCAATATTTCTATAACAAACAATAAAAAGTATCGTTGCAGTGATTAACAAAAAGGGGGAAAAATGAATGTAACACACAATGTAATGTAGAAGACATTGTCTCAAAACAAGAAATATTCACACACGAATACAATCCATGCGCTCATTCATACACATGACACAATTGAGGTGATACACTCAATAATAATTGAGGCGAATAAAGCTAATAACCACTTGTCGTAAAAGCTATAAATCACAAGAACTCTTTTAATTATTTCTTAGAATACATGATAAGCTTAATTACAACTTCCCTTCCATATACAGATTTTCATAATAAAAACAAACATCATGACAACATCTTTGTATTTAAAAAGGACAAGAGAATTATAACTATGGGGAGTTGATTAGTTGAGACAGTCCGAGTATAGACAAGTGCAGGGGAACTAAAGATGCATTCTGTTTTACCAAGCCTACTCTTCGAAAAAATCTCATGAGTAAGGCGTTATTATTTAAACGCGCATAACACAATAGTAACACTAATACATTGGCCATTGCATTTATTTTATTTACTTATTTTACTGTGGTCTATACTTGGGTACACTGATATATACATATTTTCAAAAAGATGACTGAGTATCCACTCAGAATCAAGCACAGAAGTGCAGCAGTTCAAGTTGCCATATTCCTATTTAGCATATTAAGGTAGAAAAATAGATTCAAAAGAGTTATAATGCGTAGAAATGCAAGGGAGGAACAATTGTAACATGAAAAAACCCCAGGGTTTAATGGGTATGGGAGATCTAAAACAGTGAATATATCTGTGCCACTGAGAACAAATTAGAAACATACTACCATTGTTTTCGAGCCAGTGAATCTTAGAATTCTAAGGAGGCTAACCAGGCAGCCTAAACCTTGCTACACGGCTCAAGCTAATTGTCGGAGATTTTATGGACTGATGCCAGGTTTTGGTTTGACCGCCTATAACTATTTTCCAACTTGATTCGACATCGGTTAACGTTGCCCACAGAGAAAGGCGACGGTTCAGGAAGTTGAATAAATGAGATAATACTGTGAAAGATGCTGAAGGTGATTATGGTATTTCATCAAGATTACTAACTTAATAATGGTGTGGTGAGAGCTGGCTGCAAGCCAAAATTGTAGATAGTAATTTACGTCAGTTTTACGTCCTAAATGGGGGTCATGAGAAAAACAATAACAAAGCTTAACCTTGAGGAACTCACCAACCAATCATAGCAGGCTTAACGCGTGCAAATATGGTTCGCAAACATATGGCTTAACTTTCTGAGAAGTGGTCACGAGCAGTACAGAATAACCTTAAGCAAGAAAACAACCAGTCGAAAGACACTGCTTCTCCGCTGACAATAATGTACATAAAAATCTATAAATATCTGTTGATTTTCTCAATAAACAATCTGTTGCTTAATCCTTATCTTCTGTCGTTACAATGAGAGCTGTTAAGCTTTTCTTTAAAGTCGACCGATGATAGATTCAACAACGGGAAGTATGTAGAGACATGAAAGCACCGAAATGGTATAGAAAAACATACTGAACATAGAGTAAGCAATATCATAATCATGGATGGCTAAACTTACACGATCAAGATTGGCAAAATTGATTCTGATGATTTTGTACATTGGAGCATCTAAGTTAGTACGGAATACGAATGAATCGCCTTCGTTTGTCACATATTCGTAAACAGCTTCGAAGTGATCCACAACAGGAATCAAATTAAGCTTTTCTTTAAAAATACAAAGTGAAAAATTCACTTAGTTTATACTAGTGGATAGATTAGCAGTTATAACTTCGGCTATTAATTTAACAACCACTAGAACTGTTTCATTCACATGGTTCCATTACCATAGATGGCCGAGAAGTTGTAACTAAATGACATGGTAAATACCTTGAATTGTGTATTTCCTCTGATCTTCCTTAATCTCCTCCCATGTTGTTAGTTTCTGTTTCGTTTAGCTTTCCACGTAAACAAGTTAAGACAATCTGGTATTACTCAGTGTTTCTACTTTCTAAGTTAGTTAATTATTGTATCCCACTTATCCTTCTTTACTCCTCTCCTTATTCTTTCCTGGACTACCTAAGAAAGATTTTATTACACTGTGAAGGGTACTAAAAGCTGATAGTAGGGTGAATGGGATGTCGTTAAACCAACTCCCTAATACTGTAGTAGACAGACACTTGAATTCATACAAGAAATTAGCAAATATTATCTTGTTGGACCGTGAGCATCCTCTCTACACACAACTCACTTCATGCATCTTACTGGGTAGAACTAGAACCAACTATAGAAGACTATATATATATATGGAGGTTTACCTTTGCAACTTCATTTTAGATGAACTAATAATGAATATTGGTATTTAGCTTATAAAGGATAAGGAGTACAAGCATACATCTCAATTTTCCAACTCTAAAACTTCTGCTTTGCATTTAACGTAGAAAAAAGTTGATACAAAACCATTATGTGTCTCGACACCGAGCTGATGCACTCCGAAACCTCACTTAGTTCGCAGCAAGCTCGGTAAAGGCGGATAGTTAGGCGTGAGTCTAGTTACTCCACTATGTAAAAACACTAACATTCACTGCTACCGAAACTTCAGCGCTGGAGGAGCTTGAAGCCCTAAGAATGTAAAGGAATGAAAAATAAAAAATCTCTTGCTTTGTACATTTTCCTGGTATACTTCATGCCTCTTGTCCCTTTGTTATTCTTCACATACATTCTCCTTTGAAAAGTATTCGTGTGATTCCATTGTTTCAAATATGCTTCACAATTATACTACACAATCCAGATAAAATACGTTCCTTTATTCTTCCTCAAAATTCACAACGGTAATTAGTCATCCTAAAATTCTTAAGTCACTAAGTCAGTTGGTCTTCTATAGAAGACGTCTAGATAACTGACTGATTTGATTAACTAAACAAAGTAGGATTTTATGCAAGAGTGAGTCAGTTCAAGTTAACACATTTCGGAAGAGTATGCATAAAAATAATGAAATCACAATCGACTAAGATCTGTCCACTTCAGTGGGTATACACTGTCTTTTGAATTTAATACGCCCAGAAGTGAACACAGTATCCAGAAGCGTCATGGTAGTCATGGTAATAATTAAGCAACTTGATCTCAATAATCGTGTTACCATTCACTTAAAATTACATCTGCACAGTGCATTGAAATCAAATGTCCAAAACATTAAGAACTCTTGAATCCTTTACAGAATTCCTAAAATACACTAAGCCAAACATACACTAAGTAAAATAAATAAGTCATATAATTAGGCGTGTTTCTCGTCGGATTTCGGAACATCAACCTATGTGGTTAAGTAAAGGACAATCAAAATCTATTTGTAGAGCTATTCTATCTCATCTTGTGGATACAGAATACAAGACTGATGTTAAACAGGCGTTCAGAGTCATTTACCGCATGCCAACAAATCTTAATTTCGCCTTAGGAGTTCGATTACTAAATATTGCAGAGGTTGGCCGTTGGGATCCACATTAAGAGGCCTAATTTATGCGTCCAAAAGAAGCTAGTTCAGACATTATCCTTACATTGGCCATCTAGGTTCCAATGATCCTAATTTTTTTGTAGAAATTTCCTTACTTTCAGTTGATATTCTGTTTGCTATTATATTTTTATTATTATTATTTAACTATCTTTAATGGACTGTAATTCCATTGATTTTATTTAACGACCCAATATTATTTAGAAAACACCAATATTGTTATTGACTATTATTCTAGAATAGTCTATGGATATAAACTTATATATAACTGTAGAGCCAGAAGAGGAAATTATTGAAAAGGATATTCTTTGCTCAATTATTTTGTGTTTTATAGATGTCTGAATGAATATTTCCGCTATATTGAAATAAATAATTGTTTTACGTCATTCCCCATCACAGAATCATGTGACCTAGAGAAACAGACTAAATTAATGTACTGTTGATTTACATGAAACGGCTTCAAAGTAACCCACCTGTGGTGTTCCAATCAATATTTCCAAGATCGCAATAGAAAAGTTGGTTGTTAGGTTCGCAACCATCATACAAAGTGACCATTAGATAACGTCCACAATCAGAAACCTCTCCTTGACTAAAATTCAGAAGAAAGCACATTTTGAAGTCTAACGGGAAAAATAAAATTAAATGACGTACTGAAATTTTATTTGACATTTTATCGGTGCAATTGTCATAGAAACATTGTTTATTTCTCCGGCGTAAATATGCTATTAGTTAAAATACAACAGAACAGTATACCATGGAATATTCTATAGGTACATCAGTGTTTATTGGTTTAAAAGGGTATAAATACAGTGAATTTACTATTAATCGATCATGAAATTTATCCTACTTCCTCTCACATTATGTATTCTTGGTCTTCAGTTGTACTCCAAGCTGCTGTAAACGCTGAGATTTTAGAAGCAAACTTATTTAAGATTGTTTATTATAAGATTATTTTTGTCTTTTTATGTCAGGACACTTTCTAAGAGACTAGGTTTTGATTAATACTCTGACTGGTATATGACGTTTTTAACAAGTAACCTTTTGATTTTTGTGGTATTTCTTAAACATATCTTTCTTCAATTAATTAAATTAGTTTTAAGTTTCACAACTCCATAAGTAAAGTCATAATCCAAAAATCAATTTTTGAAAGACTGAAACACAATTAACATTTTTGAGGGGATTGGCGCCAGAAGCCACAGTGTCATTGCTTTTTTCTGTAAATAATACTATTTTAAAACTGGCGTTTGATCAGAGTTACCAGTAGACGTGCATTTATACGTGGAGTTATGGTTCATTGACTTAGGCATTCAAGTTTCAACAAATAAGTCGCTGGTTCAAATCCCACTTCTCCTAGTAATTCAGCTTGGGAAATTGTGTAGTATCATCAGCCATCACGTAATTAGTGTGATTCATAGTCTGGAACATGAGAAATCTGTTTCGGGGAACTGAGTTCTAATAACAACTACATGCATGGATTTTCATACATTTGATAGACAGCCTCACCTATAATATGAAGACTGATGATACCACCTTGCCACCAAAACATCTGTAAGCGAAAGCGCCTACAGACTATCTACCCTGTGTTGATTTGTTTATTGTGTAGATGTTACAGTAAAACAGTATTATTTTCTGGATAATAATAATATTACTACTTCACTCCGTAATCTGTATAAATAAACAAAATAAAATGGTATTGCATTGTGCCACAATGTCCAACTTTATCTACAGTGGAGCAGCCAAATCAGTGATAACAGAACGTCAACAGCTACTACTTCCTGCTGTCTACCTCCGACCATCTAATAACGACAACACTGTGATGGTAATCCACCTAGCATGGTGGCCACATTGCAAACTGGACTGGTAGAATTGAGTCTGCACCAGACAAAGGACTAATGCATGACACCAGTGTTTAACGAAAGCATCCAATACAGTCCTAAAGGAGGTTAATCGCGAGACTGAATAACTCAGTAGTAACGTCTCTGACTAGGGCACTAGGTGACTCGGGTTCAAATCCCAGAAGAGACATGAGTCCCCTCAAGATTGCAGATAAGTTTTGTTGACGAGTGCCAACAAGCACGACACCTAGGTTTAAGGCTTCCTTCTGGTTGCTTCCAACCATCTAATAAAATTTTTATCTCCGGATTAAGTTGATGAATTCGCCTAGCCTGAAGATGCCAAAATCAAGCTCCTATAGTGAAAGGAATGTCACACACATTCGAACTATTAGCCTAGAGATAGCATATTAACATAGATTTTAAGATCAGATATTTTTCTACGGTTTTGCCCAACGAAGCTTCTCACCTAATATGCAGTTTGGATTGTCATTTCAAATAGCTGTAGGTGACAGTTCTTAGGTTTGAGTTATTAGTGCTAGTAATACAAGTCAAAGGGATTGGAAACTAAGATAAAAACATAATTTACGGTGAATAGAAGCATTTTATTATTTCTAATATGCAGTTGGTAATTTTAAATTGTATTCCCATTGTATTGATTGTATTTACCCAAGGTATCAAGGTAAAAATTGCAACTCAGCTGCTATTTCCTAACTAGTGCATTAGACTGTTAGTCAAATGTGCTGTGTGACAACTAATAATACTACCAGCCTCATAGATCTCATTCAGCAGAAAAGAATGTTAACACGCGAGAGCCAGTGGTTAAAAGTAGAATAATGATGCACTGCTCGGTGGATGAGTGTTTAGCTGACAGGTTGCATTTACAAAGACAGTAAACATGGTTACACATAAATAAAATCTGGCATACGGATACACTTTTATTTACAAATACTACTAAACATAACAATGGACCACACATTATTGAAATACTGATAAATAAAACTTTACACTCACATAGACCAAGTAGGTTGATCTGGGCGTTCAGAACACAAGATATCAGCTGATTGTGGAGTACCCAAGCGATGGTACATGAGTTTCTGGTCTGTATTCGCTGTAGTTTCAGTTCCATCAGCTTTGCCATTATGCTGAGGATACATACAGTAAAATACACCTTTTTCATCCTTTGTCCATGAAATGGAGCTGAATTTTACTTGTCGCAAAACATCTGGTAAGTCTTCCCCTGTCTCACAGTTTTTAAACTGAAAATATTCACAAACAGCATGTACTCTTACCTTAAGTTCAGACCAGTCGGAACCCCCAAAACTGATACCATAACAAAAATAGGTTCCTTCTGGTGAAAAACTGCAGTTCCTTAGAGATGTAAGACCTTCTGGGTCAACTTCGTTGAGATCTAGAAACTTCTTCGTGGGTCCCGATAGTGAAGTCATTTGGTAAAGAACACTAAAAAAATACACACTTCACTCCAGAGAAATACCTTTGATTCTGTAATCCACTGTTATGCCATATGTAGTAAAAAGAGCCATATTTTATTGGACAAGAGTATTTTTCATAATCCCAGATGGTCGTTAATCTAAAAATATTTCAGAGCAATTAACTTACCGGTCTCTAATTTTAGAAGTGTACGGACATAAACTAAGAAACTTATGTGTTATAATATTTTGATCTTTAACGAAAGCCTTGGTCTGTGAAGAGTCAGGGTCTTCCAACCATCTGTATGGGTCACGAACCTATTTGAAAACCAGAAGATCGCTTTGTTAGGTTAAAATGAAGTGATAAATAATAGTTAGAAAAAAAGTGCCTGAACTAATTTAAAAACCAAGAATGTTTGGCAAACTTTCACCTCAATATGTGTATTGTCGCATTTAGTCTGGTGTTATTTATTTGTTTGTTTTTTATTTTTGATTACAGCTTGATTCCACACTGTATTTTTGGTACAAGTATGGCATTTTCAGCGTGGATATCGGTAGCCCAAATTTCGCAGGCCGACCATAGATATCAGGTGTGCGTCGGCGTGGGCTCGAACCCCGGACCATGTGCATGGTCGGTGAGAGTCCTAACCACTGTGCCACCGACTTCATTTTGCTATATCTGCCAAAGACAACGGGGTGATAAGTGACTTCATCGTTGTGTGTTACACCCAATAAGGGTTATCACAAATCGCTTTCAACAGCCGCTCGTGGGTTGATCCCGGTATTCTTTCGAAAACATCTAGTGTGATCACAAGCTCATAGAGTCTACTAACTAAATCCTGTTCACTGATATCATGAAGCGGAGGACGTCCCACAAAGCAGAAAAGGAGACTACAAATGTTACATAGAGTTTTCGGTCGGGAATTGAAAATCCTGCACATGAGCGAATGGTAAACAAATCAAAAGATCAGTGCCAACCAGAAGAACGCAGCCTCTGATATTCATCTGTTGTTAAGGATTAAACTTTAAGCAAAGAGCTTAGGGAATGGTCTCATAAGACAACCATCTGCTTCTAGCTAGGTGTCCAGGTAGCATCTCATTCTCCATACGAAGCATAAAACGACAATTAGGCGGAAAACTCGAATGTACCCTATGCTCTTGTAACCAACTGCACCCCCTACTTTATCAATCAAATATTCAGTCATTTAATTTATTGTCATCATATTATTATTTTCATACATAACTTGTTTTACTTTGCCACTCTCACAAATGTCATTTCCATCACTTGTTCAGTAGTGTTTGAAATCTCAGTTCATCCATATCTTTTTGATTAGTTGGTTGACTGCTTTTAAAGGACCGGTCTTCATTGCGATGCCTGATAGAAACACTCTTACATCGCGTGTCACTATTAAGCTTCCAATGTACCACGTTTCGACACTAATACAAATCGAACAATAGGTAGATTTGGCCAGAACCCGAGGGAGCCGTAATGTAGATGTATGCTGCATGTGAGAGACCCGCACACAAGATCTCAGTGTAGTGATTTAAATTACTTCTCCAACTGTTAACTCAAATAGTACGTTTTTAGTACAAGATCTGATGAAACCTCTCAAAGGGTGTGAGATCATGACATGTGAGCGTAGATGAAGCACTAGTGATCCAAAAATCCAAGCCAACCTTACGTATCCGAAAGAAGTACGTCCAACCTTTGTATTTAATATGGACACCGTAAACAGTCGATTCTCTCAATAATTATCATTTGATTAAATTTTTTATCCAAGCTTCCTGTTTATTATCCTGTTATTAAATTTTTAATCCTAGTTTACATAAACATTCAGTTTTCTCAACAATTGTTATCCAACTATGTCTTTATCCGAAATTCCTGTTTATTTTTGTTATTACTACGTTTTTAATCACTACTTCTAATCTTGTTATTCGTTATACTATGACGCCTGACTGAAAACAGTTCCGGACTTTTCTCACCCCTCTACTGCATTTACACGAAGCTACAGCCTAGTTGGTAGTTTTATCGAAAAGAAAATTTTCTTCGTTGCAACGGTCTTTTTAATTTTTCCTAAGACATCATAGTACTCGCCTTGAACTTAATTTCAGAGATAGAATGTCCAGACTCAGAAGAGAGTTATTTAGGTGGTCAGTGAGGACCAGATGGTTAAAGGTAAGTCTATGGATATCGTCTCCTGCAGGTTTGTACAGAGCACAACCTACCACTAACCCGCGAAGCTATTATTGTTTTTATGCATGTGTACTAGTCGAAAGCAACAAGTATGGAGTCATTGAAGTAGATGATATGTCAACTAACAGCTTACAGAAACACCTGCAACTCTGTATTGAATAATTTTAAAACAATTTAACCAGCCTACAGACCCAGTGCTTATTTCCTGGGCTACAGTGCTCCATGGTTGGTTAACATTAATCCTCCTGACCAAACACGAACCCAAAAACTACTCTACACACCCGGACCCCACATGTCATTTGACATAACTTTTCCAAGGACAGTGACCATAGTTAGGGGGAACTCACTAAGCCATTTGAGAAAGTGTGCCTTCAAAAATTACCTGGCATGTTCGAGGGTGCCCAGACTTCGGGCGGTCTTTTAAAGTGATCTCACGTGGCCACGCGTCATAGGCTCTGATAGATATGTCGTATTCACTGCCATAGGGCAAATACAAACATACGCGAATACAAAAGTGGAAGGGCGAATAAGAACGTCTGGAATTTACGACCGGACTGATGGACATACTGGTCTACTACCTACGGCAACCGCGAAACCCTGAATCGACACCCATGGTGTATGTAGGCTCCAAAATGCGAAAGGATCAAACAGTGCATGAACCTGTTTTGTTCACCATCAACCATGCGAAAGTAGCTGCTCACGCTGCTATACTATATTGTGGGTCAAACTTCAAGTCAAAGGATGTGGGGGCAGTTCCTCAAAACAACCACCCGCTTTTGCCTAGATAACCGCCATTGTGCAAACTATGAAACAACTGCTTCATTCGCATGGCGCATTTTTTTATTCGCATAATGTACCAAGTTTGTGTTTAAGTAAATAAATGAAAGTATGGGGACTTATAATAATATCTTCACCATTGTATTTACCAGTTACGATTTTCGCTAAACTTATTTCTCTTTTTGATATATTTTAACTGAATTATTTTGCGCAAAGCATTTTTTGTGCTCATACAGTACCAAGTTTGTATTTAAGTACAATGATAAGGGAGTCAAGAGGGATATAACAATGTTTAAAGTCTTATTTTTAGCCACTATAACCTGCCATAACGTGCAATATTTAGTGATGATGAATAAATACAGAACTTCACATAAACTGATAATTGGAACTTATGTTACCATACACCGAAAAAAAAGAAATGCAAAAAGAACTACAATGGACAAACATATGAGCTAGAGAACACAAACGTTTGAATTCTAAATTATAAAGAGTCATTAATTCAGAGGATACCATAGCTCTGTGAAGTAAAGTGGGAGGAACTACTGCAGAGTACTCACGTTACTCGATATGAAGGTGGATATTCTTTCTGTCAAAACTGGTACATGGTGGCGTTGAAAACGAGTCTTGCATACTCGTCGGTAACTAATTCATCGGGATAGATATAAGCTTTCAAATACGTGGTGTCTTACACAATTAATTAACTCCCCGTTTTTAAACTAGGAATGGTTCAGTAGAAACATCCTGCATTGGATAGACGCAAGTCGCATGCCAAGCATAATTCGATTTTCGTCCAAGAAATTGCGAGGCTCCTTATTTAGTCAACACCTGAAGGCACTAAATTTGTGTATTTCAAATTAACGAGACCATTCCGCGATATTAAGCATGTCCGGAAGAAACAGAGTCGAACACAGTCACCCCACACTAGGAACCAATTGCCTGACTTAACATCAAGTTCAAAAATAGGTTTAGCGTCATTCTTTTCCACGCCACTTAAGCTGTTTAATATTATGCAAGCTGTACAGTTGACTATTCCAGTATGCTGACAAGCAAAGAAGATACACATTACTGTTGCGCAGACTCATCACAGAGAAATTTAGAACTCAACGGACAACACGTACAGTTACTCGCATCCTACCGCACAAACATTTGTTTGATTCTATTTATCAACACTCGTCCCTGAGATTTATGTGTATAACGCAGAACAATCACGTAAAATTTCACTAAAAGAAAACTGATGAAGATAATAGTCTTACTTTAAGATCGATAAATACTCGTTAAAAAAGTACATTGATAACAGTTGTCTCACCTGCACACCGAAGTGTTCCTCAACAATGTTTTCATCTTTACGTACTTGAGGATAATTGATGCCAAACTGTTTCATTTGTACTGAAAAGAAAAAGGTCAGTATTAATATTCCGCATAAATATGTTTGGTGTCAAAAAGTTGAGAAGCTTATATGAAATTGTAAAGCCGGACCTAATTGGTCATTTAATCCCATTTCAGTGTATGGGAAAAAGGTTATGATAGAAACGAAACCTAATCATGACCCGACACTACCTCTCATTATCGAAGATTGCGAGGTAATTTGTTAAAAATGCCAATGCATGACAGTCAAAACCGAATAAATACGACGTAGTGGTATGTGATAAACTATTAGTAGTTAATTAACTTCAAAAAGTTTATCAGTGTCTAAACGCTGGTATGTACATACGTATTGGACATTAAGATGTAATTTCGACCCACGACTTACGTTGACTACACTCTTGTTTGAACTGGGGTAACCTTGATAGAGTAATCTGAACACAAAAATGCCTAGACTACAAGTGTCAAAACTAAGAGTTATCGGTATGTCAATAAAATACGTTGTCTGTGAAAATCTTCACAGAAATCGGAGGATTGAATCAAACTAAGAGTACTACCCCAAGTTAGGGCAGGCATAACTGAAGATGTGGCAGTTTTTTTCACTATTGGACATGTTGAGTGCTAATTTACATCTTTGTATACATATACACTATAGTGTATATATGTAGGTGATTCCAATTGCATACATATAAATGTATATATATATCCATCAAAACGCATAGTGTTTATTTTCTTTCATATAATACGAATAACACTCATTTAAACACAAATTACCGAATTGACAGAAGTGTGACCTGCAAACTCGCTTTAATAATACTGACCTATAGATTGACACTCTGAAGAAGGCACCAATCATTTGTAGGTCAACAAGTAGCGGAGTAAAACAAACACGTGAGTAAGTAATGAAGATTCCTTAACAGTCAGTTAACTCGTGGAGAGAATAAAAAAGAATCCGAATGAACATAGAGAAAGTGGTAATAAAAATGACCGATCACTACCAGCAAAGACAAGCACCAATCACTATTACTTATTTGGGCAGTATCATTTCAGCTACACGCGACATGGATTAGGATGTCACTGCCTGCTAGGAAAGGTGAGACAGACATGAATTAATCTGAAATCAGTGTGGAAATCAGCCACACTCAGCATAAAGAAAAAGATTCTAACTTTCAGTCAGTATGCCCCTCTAAACAGTTCGAAGACTTGGTGCACGCGTCATCAAAAGTATTCCCGGTAGATCTCTGACCTCCTCAGCGGCTGTATTTGTTTCACAGTGAGGATACGATGGCTGAAAATTAATAACGATAAAGATCTCTGGGAATGAAACAACCTTCGACCTATTTCCAAACAAATGTGAAACGGCAAACGTAGACGTATCGAACAAATACTGAGAAGACCTTTGATTAACACTTCGCTACATGTCCTTGAGGGAAGCCCGAATGGGAAACGACCATTTGAGCTCCTGAAGGTAGAATCAAGGATATTGTGTAAAGAGATGAGAGTTTATGGATGATCGTGGAATCAGATAAAGAAGATTACAGAGAACAGGATTAAATGGGAATGTGGCTTAGAGACCTGATGTTTCGCTGGAAACTACAGAGAGAAGTAATAATCAACAGGATTAAATACACACATTCCAAAATAAAAGTGTTGTTTACATACCACTTTTGGATTAGACATTCATCAGAATAAGGAAAAGAGAACGAAATAATACAGGAAGTTTTGGAAAACTGCTCTTATGGAAGTTTCTTAGGCGTGGTTTTCTTCCTATTCGCAGTGGATTTTACTGAAATCCCTAGTATGGTAAGATAAACGAGGAATTTTAATCAATAAATCGTCTCTGTATTGCATCTTCAGTATAACAACTCACTCACACTATAATGACCTTTCCTTAGATGATTCAAAGTAGAGGAAATAATGAGTGGTGTCAGCGCATTAATAACATTTTTGGGAAATGGCGAAAGCAGTCATTCGTATATTGTCACACAAGTTGCTAGCGTCTTCAGCTCTTCAGAACCGAATTCCTTAACAGAGCTGAATTCAACAAATAAGTTTTGAAAAAGATAGGTGAGGGCATAGTAATTTTTTCCGCACGAATCATGCACAGAATATCACAAGTTGTGGTTTTCGTAAGCAAAAAGCACTACTCATTACTGGAAGATGATATACATAATGTAGCCTAAGTTAGCAGTTATTCCTCTAGAAAATCACCAGTTACAACTCCAAACAACACAAACACATTGTCTAAAGAGCCGTATGGCACAATACGTTTTCTGATCAGCTTGTGCCGGCGACATATTTTTCAAGTGGGAACCCAAAAGTATTGAGTGTTTGCACTGTCTCAGAGCCTCAGTAGTGCTTAACTTAGCGGAAGTCAACGGAACCCGTAAATTCAAGCAAAGGGGCGTTCATATCTAGATGATGTATACTGTACAAACAGCTGCTTTATTCACTGATCTCTGCCGAAAATGTTATCTGACGCAATCCACACTAAGACATTGATTTTAATGATTCAATGTATTTGAACTGCTTAAACGCCGTCTCGATCAGGCAAGTACTTATGCGCATCTGATACCCAGACCACTTCTGTCATTACTTCTATTTTTCATTACTTTCCCCGGTTTTTACCTTCCATCTTAAACTGCATTTTATGAAACACTTTATTGAAATCTCCAGAAATTACCTTAAAAAAGTAAAATATAGTAAAACGTTACTCTGACCACAGCAGGGCAAGTGAATTTAAGTAGCCAATGTTCCAGATTACGTATGTAGACATGACGTTGTGTAAGGCCAGTACACTAGCAAGCATACTTATAGATACACATTGAGGTGGCTAAAACCGGTATCTTACCCTTAACTTTAGACTGGGCTGACTACCTGCTGGAGAATATGACGAGTAAGGTAGCTGCTTAAAATGTCTTCTCCAGATATTTTAGAAGATGGTTTCTGACGATTTTAACCTCAAAGGCATCTTTGGATTCCAAGTTCATGAAGAGAGCTTCCTTAGAAGCCGTTGTGACTTTTGGCGACGAACGTTTTTCTTTAATTTCTTTGTCTACGAATCTTGGCGGATACCCGTTTTCTAGTAGGGTTTCACGTCACATATTTAATTCTTTCTCTGCCGTGTCTCCCAAACAGAATTTTCTAATCCCTGGACTTGCGATATATTGATCTTTGGGTCGTTCCAGTCTTGTCTTCTGGTAAATACTACACCGAGGGATGGAAATGCTATGTTCGATTCACGTACTAAGTTAAATTTTACTGATGGGTGTGATTCGTTGAAGGTTTTTAGGAAAAGCTCTATATCAACTTTTTCATCATAGTCTATGAACGCGTCAACTGTGTATCTCCTGTATAAGTGCAGTTGACCTATCAAAGGATCGAGGATGTTGTTTTCTAGACCCGCTATGAAGCGGTTGGCTAAGAGTCGACCGAGAGGGGACTCCCTGGCTACACCATCTTTCTTCACATATAATTTTTCAGTTAATTTGAATTGGATATTAAACATACCTCTGAGAAGTAGTTCCTCTAGATAACTGATAGGAAGGGAAACTTCTAGGTTGTTGGTTTCGGTGTAGTCACAAACGAAGCAAATTATCTGAATCGGGGATGCTCGTGAATGTAGAGGTGACATCTAGTGAAAGCATTTACCTTTCAGACAGGTTGGTATCTTTCACTGAGTCAATGAAGTCAAATGTATCTCTTAGGCTGTCATATGTCTTCTTACTGGTCCAAGAATATTAGTTAGCCAGTTCGCGATCTGATGATATGGTGAATTGACCATGTCTATGATGGGTCAAAATAGGACATTCTCCTTATGAACTTTAGGCAATCCATTTAATATTGGAATAATTGAACTGCACGGCTTTATTTGCTCAAATGGCCGCGATGTTATGACTGAGTTTTCTTTTATTCTGTCTAACAATTTTGTGAAGAGATTTTCTGTTCTTTCCGTTGTCTTTCTGATTGGCCCGTTTGAAAAATTTGGTGTTGTCTGATAGTATGTTTGTTGATTTCTCGCTGTATTAGGATCTATTCATTACCACTATCCGATTACCCTATTCAGGACAGGTGAAGATTAGGTCGTTTTATCCTAAAGCTAATTTCTGTGTTCTGCGTGGCGTTTTCTACCTAGGGAACTATAATTGAACACTATTTAATTAGATGCTGTATGTAAATGCAGGAATGGTGTTTGTCTTATTAATATTTCGAGAATCAGTGAACGTAACAATAATAAATTCGCAACAGTAGGCTTGGAAGCTTGTCCTTCTGAGTTCCTCAGTCACTTACAACATCTTGGTGGCCGCAGAATGCCGTGTTGTTAGGGTTCTACACATTCTTGTGTCCTTAACAGCTTCTCACTCCCTTAACTACTAGCGCTATAGTAATAAATAAATAAATATATTTATTCTCATGATACAGTACATGAGGGACGCCAGTTTACAGGCATCATCAAATTGTTGCAGAAATAGAACCATATTATTCAGTCACATTTTACAATCGATAGCAAAATATGTTTAACATGTACTCTGGAGATTATACATACACTTGATAAATGTTAATCCCAGTAGTATAAAACAGCCTTTTTACTTATGTACAATCATTTCTGTGCATAGTTGGAAAAATCCGCTGGATTGTCAGTGAGTGCAACACATCAGGAAATACAGAAGTATTGTCTTCGCATTAACAAAAAACCAGGTCTTTGGTGGATGGGTTATAAGTGCCTGGGAAGAAAAATAAAGCTTGAAGTCAGTTTTCATACGTAATTTTGTTGTGTACAGAATTCTAGATTTATAGTTCATTGATGTGTTATTTTGAAATCAGTGATAAGTTTATCTCATTTGATCTGCAATGTCATTGTTGGGAGTAAAATACACAATCTTTAGACGCATTAATTAATGGATTTCTACTGCTTGTGGATATTTTCTTCTCGTGAGGAAGGTTTTTGAATTTCAGTTGTTCCGTCAAGAGTTGTGAATATTTACTGCTTAGCAACATTATGGATATAGGTTCCTCACATTATCTTAGTAAAGATGGGTTGTAGTTGGTGAGGTATATATGGTGCCCGACGAGCGTACATCTGTCCATGTGATGTTGTAGTGAGTTATACCTTTTTCATGTTGTAGGTTTAAATAATAATAAATAATTTTTCCTTCACGTTCCCCAGTGGAACATAGGGCTTCGAGCTAGTAGCTTGAAGTTTCTGTAGCAGAGTTTATTTTACAGGATGGGGTTGCTAGCCTCATGCCCAACCTTTGCTCTTTACCAGAATTATTTCTGGCTTAGAGAGGTAGAGGTGTGCGTCGGCCGGGAATCGAACCCCGGACCATGTGCATGGTCGGCGAGCGTCCTAACCGCTATACCACCGACGTACACTTAACTTCGGTGATCGGATGAGAACCGGTGCTTTCAACGTGGTATGGTCGCCGTAGGTTTATGTCCATTTTATTCCACTTATTGTGTTGGGTAGAAGTTTTACAAACGAAATTTTTTGCCTTTTTGAGGGTAAGTATCTTAATCGTTAATGTTTTATCTAAAATTATAAATATAGGCAAAAAACAACAGGTGTGGTATTTAAGCTTATACATTAAATGGACGTATAATTTCGGAGGCTCTCAGATAGGAACTAGGACTACTATCGTTTGCAAACTCTTGTAGTTTGCCGTTAAGCACTTTTTTGAAGGAGGCCAATGTACTTCCTTGGCGCATTCCCACTGGTAGTTTATTCCACGTCTGTGCACACCTAATCAAGTAGAACTTTTGTCTGGTGGCAGTTTTACATTGTTCGATAGCTACTGTACCCTTAGTGTGTCTTAGTTTGTAGCCATTGTCATATGAAAGTCGAGGGCCATTAGTAGAGGTAAACACTAAGTGGTTTAGAAGCATATAGTAAAGTGTTAAGTTTAGTCTCAGGAGTCTTAGCCATAGTGTTTCTAATCCTAGGGTGTCACATCTAGTGGAGTAGTTCGCACCATTTTCGGTTCCGAGTAATTTTGACGTGAAGTACCTCTGCACTCTCTCGACTTTCAATTTGTCCTCTATGCGTATACTACTATACATGAATGAACAGTAATCAAATAAAGGACGCGCACAAACCTTGTACAACAGAATTCTGGACTCATTTCTGTGGAAGTTCCTGAGTAGAAAGTCGATAAGTCTGACTTTGACACTTGTTTGGAGATATGTTCAGAAAATGATAAGTCATGTGAGTATTTCAGTCCTAGGTCCAATAATGATTCCAGTCGTAAGAGTGCATGGCCTTGAATTGTCAGGTCAAGTTCTAAATTGTTGCAACATATGCAGAGCCAGACACATTTTTCGACATTAAACTGGAGTTGCCAGGTGTCACACCATCTATCCATTTTTTC
Source organism: Trichobilharzia regenti (assembly GCA_944472135.2). NCBI lineage: Eukaryota > Metazoa > Platyhelminthes > Trematoda > Strigeidida > Schistosomatidae > Trichobilharzia > Trichobilharzia regenti. The sequence continues at coordinate 62,863,275 of OX235270.1, forward strand.
TAATTCTTGCCGTATGGCGTTTACTGTTATTCCGAGATTTGTATTCTTGCATTTATAGGTCACTTTTAAGTCATCTGCATATAGTATTGGTTTACCAACATTCAAGCATTCACACATACTGTTTATATATATTATGAATAGGAGTAGGCCTAATACACTTCCCTGGATTACACCACTACTTACTGGTTTAGGCCTTGAGATTATCGAGCCAACTTTTGTTATCTGATTCCTGTCACAGAGAAATGATTTTATCCAGCTCAGGAGAGGGTTACATATCCCTAGTGAGCATAACCTGCAGACTAGCAGATTATGGGGGACTCAATCGAAGGCTTTTGTTATATCGAAATATAGCACAATCACTAGTTCTCTGTTGTCCCTGCTTCGTGTAACTTCATTGAAAAAGTCTATGTGACAAGTCACACATGATCTCTTTTTGAGGAATCCGTGTGTGATGGATTGTTAAGTTCATGTTCTAGTAAGTTGTCTGACACTTGGTCTTTAACCACTTTCTCCATTATTCGTGATATTACCGGTGTTATATCAATAGGTCTATAGTTGCATGCACTGGTTTTGGCTGCTGATTAGTGCTTAGGTAATATGTATGTGGTTTTCCACACTTCAGGATAAGTTCCAGTTTCCAGTGACTGAGTAAATATTCTAAGTAACAAGACTACCATTTTGATGCTACCATTTTTGTATATGACAGGTGGTATATCGTCTGTTCCAGTACTACCATTTGACTTCAATTTCTTAATCGCTGAGTCTATATTTTTTATATTAAAATCTATTTATATATATATATTTCTTCCTGTTTATGAGGAACATACCAATTGTACAGGCATGGATAAGTTATCATATAAATTACACATAATTTGGTGTGATGAATTTACAGTGTGTTTGTTCTTTCTGACATTAGAGTCCATCGGAACAGTCTGCTATAAAGTCTGTTTGTGCAACAAATAAAGAAATATTGTCTTCGCATTAAAAAAACCCAGACATCAGATGAATGTAATACAAGTATCTGGGAAAAAAAGCTTGAAGTCAATTCTCTTACATAACTTTGTTGTGAACAGCACCCTAGGCTTAAAGTTTATTGATGTATTATGTTGAGATCAGTGATATATTTATTCCACTTTTTCAGCAGTCTTATCGTAGTTTTATAACAGGAAAGAAATTTGATCGTGGATGCGAAAACTAGATAAGGTCATATTAAGTTGTTTTACTGCATCAAATGGTGCCGAGGTCGATTCCAGAATTCTCCATTTGCTCCATTTGTGTCTGCATGGCGGACTGTATTCGTAAGTTCAGAAAAATGTTGAAAACTTTTTGAAAACCAGTTGCTTCTTCATTTCAGATCATGAATACTCATTTACAGCATGTTCGCCAGCGTCTTCAAATGGTAGAATTGGATCGTTCATGGAATTTGAGTGGTTATGAGATAGGTGGTTTGGAATTAATCCTCATTTCAGTTTAGATGCAGGGTTTTTCGACCTCGACCAGAAGATGAATAGAAAAAAAAAAAGAGCAGCAGAATAACAGAAAGAGAAAGTATGTGAAAATGAAAAGGACATTAATATTTTATGCACTTATAAAAGTTTATGTCAATTGTATATTATACTTTAGTAAACATTTACCTATATTTTAGTTGTGTTTTCACGTATTTATGCGAAGTCTTAGAGTTTATTTAGTGTCATAATGTGTATTAATGAGTCTGAGCGTTTTAGTGTTCTAATGACTGATGCGTTTTAGAAATAAGTGATGGGTTCTGGTAGGGATAGTCATTGGGATAAACCAGTTTATATAGCAAGCGTTTGAAGGTTACAATAGAGTGACACGTCCTATTTCTAAGGGTAAACTAATCCTGTATGTTCCGTACTAAGTCTTTATGCATCCATGCTGCTAGTTTATTTATAGTTTTTAGATTGCTAAGGGTGTTGAAGTGCGTTTTTTAGGTGCTGTAGTAGATTAGTAGTTGATTCGTTCTAGGAGTAAATAGTTTATTAATATAATCAGTAGAGTGAAACAGTCTGTATAGAGAGCGTTTGAAGCTTGTAACCGAAGAGCAAGTTCTGACATCTAGGGGCAGGCTATTCCATATTTTAGAATACATGACTGTGAAGAAGTTTTCACGGAGTGTTGACTTAAAAGAATGAGTTGTCACTGTGGAAGTTTGGTTACGCAGATCGTAAGAACCTTCCTGTGCGAATTGTATGTCCCTGTTACCTGAGAATGATATTTTGTGAAGGACCTTAAAGAAGAATATTAGGTTTATAATAAGTCGCCTTGTCCAAAGTGGGTCAAGTTTTAGGATCATGCACCGTGAGATGTAGTCTTTCTTACAATCGTAGCCAAGTAGTTTTGAGGTAAAATATCGTTGGATACTTTCCATCCTTAGCTTATCACGTGTGCGAGTGCTGCTTATAATAAATGGACAGTATTCTAGTAGTGGTCTGACACATGTTTTGTACAGAATTAGCTTGGCTTCATTGTCGTGAAAGTTCCTGAGTATGCATCCTAAGAGCATCCTCGATTTTCTAGTCTGTGATGCTACTTGCTCAGAGAATGTCAAGTCACTAGAGTACCTAAGGCCTAGGTCAACGACACTTCGGAGTCTGGTTAGGTTAGCAGATTGGAGCGTTAATTTCAGGTCAATTGAGGGTGCACCGAAGCAGATCCAGCCACATTTGTTCAGATTGAATTGGAGATTCCATAAGGACGACCAAGCAGTCATTTTATCTAATTCCTTCTGCACTACATTCTCGAAGTTCCCTAAGTCATCACTTTGGAATGTATAAGCTACTTTTAGGTCATCTGCAAAGATGAATGGTTTCCCGTGCGTGAAGCAAGCGCATATGTCATTGATGTATAGTGTAAATAGGAGGGGTCCAATGACACTACCTTGTACTACACCAGAAGTGATAGGGCTAGGTTTGGAGGTTGCAGACCCGAGTTTAACTATTTGGGACCTATTGTTAAGGAATGATTTAAGCCATCCTAATAATGGGTCACGTATTCCTAAGGAGTTCAGCTTATTTGTTAGCAGTAAATGGTCAACACGGTCAAATGCCTTAGAAATGTCAAAGTAGATGACAAGTACTAGTTGCCGTCTGTCACGACTGCTGGTTACAAAATTGAAGAAGTCTAGGTGACACGTTAAACATGATCTGGATTTCAGGAATCCATGTTGGTTCGGACTTATAATATTGCGACTAAGCATATGTTTGATTAGGTTATCTTTAACTAGTCTCTCCATAATTCTAGATGCTATAGGTGTGATATTGATCGGCCGGTAGTTACTGACTTCAGTTTTCGAGCCAGATTTGTGTTTAGGCATAATGAATGTAGTCTTCCATATGTCAGGGTAAGTTTGAGTTTCTAGGGACATTGTGAATATTTTAAGCAGCAGTAGAGGAATGTCAGGGCCACCATATTTATAGAAGTAAGATGATATACCGTCGGTACCGAAACCTTTTGAACTTTTGAGGGTTCTTATAGTTTGGTTAATATTAGCGTAAGTGAATTCAACAGTGCTAATTTGGTTTGGTGTGAGTGGAGATGGAGTTTGTGCCATATTATTAATAGGGTGTATATCGAGTAGCTGGACTGAGGGCTTAAGGTAGTTACCTGCAAACGTTTTGTTGAATAGTTCACATATGTCTGCAGAGTTAGTGCATAGCCTACCTTTGTCTATGAGGAGAGAAATGCTGTGGTTTTTGCGATTCATTCGCTTCCTTAAGATTTCTGTGAGTGCATACACTCTAGCAGGACTGGCTACTGCGATGCGTTCTTCCTTTCTCATACGGAAATCTCGAGCTTGTGAGACGGAGCTAAGGGTGTTAAGTATTAGACCTAGAGTGCCAAAGTCGTGGTGTTTGAAGTAACTTGTTGAGAGTTTCTTCAGTTTCATACGATCCTTTGGTTTTATGAATGACTTTCTGTGTGGGGAAACCTTTAGTGTTTGGAGTGGAATGACAGCATCTAAGCATGTGTTAGTGTTATGGTAGAAGATGGTTAGGGCTCTCGATAGGTCATCAGTAGTGAAGTATTCATCCCATTCGGAGGATCTTAGCATTGATTCTACCAAGGCCCAGTTTGCCTTACTATAGTTCCTATATATTACTTGTTGTGAAGTGGAGGTATGAGCTGCATTGCTACTCAGCGGAATTGGCAGTGCACACATTACTGTTTTGTGGTCGCTCCCTGGAAACTCAGAACCTACTAGCGTTGAAAGGGGGCTTATATTGTGGCAGAAGATTAAGTCTAGTACGTTATTACCTCTTGTGGGAGTAGTGACAGTTTGTTTCCAGCCAAGTATATCCAGTGTGCCTAAGAACTTATCAAATTTAGTTGGGCCTGTGGGTATATCCCAGTTGATTTCAGGTAAGTTAAAGTCCCCACATAGGATCTTATGGTCGTATTGTAAGTCGGATAATTGCTCCAGAGTATTAATAAGTTGGGTCTCGTAATTACTAAAGGTGCCAGGTGCTCTGTAGGTGCATCCAATTAATGCCGTTACGTTATTTAAGTGTACATTAACCCATAGAGTCTCAGGCATGTTAAGTGTACTACTTTCTAGCTGTGATACAGTAAGTTCATTCAGAAGGTATATGAGACAACCCCCTCCCTTACCACCTTCCCTGTCACACCGAAAGTGTGTGTAGTTATCTAAGCTTATTTCTTCATCCAGGATGTTCGAATGACACCAAGATTCAGTTATGACAATTACAGGGGGTTTATATATTGCTGTGAGTGCTCTGAGCATCGGCAATTTATTTAGAACAGATCTAGCATTTATGAGGATTAGGTAAAGATGAGAGTTGAAATAGCATTTGAAGTATTTAAGTTCGTTAGTCAGCCCCGAATACGGTTCAGCACACAGTAGTTCTGCTTGACATGATGATCCTATGTTAAGAGGAGTTTCAGCATCATGCTCACCTATGTCTATCGAGTTGGTGTGCACTGTTTTCGGTGAAGAATTAAGAGTTGGAGTACTGGATTTGCTATAGACTAAGGAATTTTTATTTTTAGTTAGGTTACAGAAGTGGGTAGGGTTCTTTATTTGACCTATACTTGTTCAGGTGTCAAGTGTGCCTAATGGATACGGGTGCACTAGACCGTTCCTGTTTTCATGCAAGGAGGGAGCCACCACTAGTGGTTTAGGAGTGTTAACATCCCTACCAGCTGTTTTTTCAAGGCTGACAGGGACGCTTTGTGCTTAGGTAATATGTATGTGGTTTTCCACACTTCAGGATAAGTTCCAGTTTCCAGTGACTGAGTAAATATTCTAAGTAACAAGACTACCATTTTGATGCTACCATTTTTGTATATGACAGGTGGTATATCGTCTGTTCCAGTACTACCATTTGACTTCAATTTCTTAATCGCTGAGTCTATATTTTTTATATTAAAATCTATTTATATATATATTTCTTCCTGTTTATGAGGAACATACCAATTGTACAGGCATGGATAAGTTATCATATAAATTACACATAATTTGGTGTGATGAATTTACAGTGTGTTTGTTCTTTCTGACATTAGAGTCCATCGGAACAGTCTGCTATAAAGTCTGTTTGTGCAACAAATAAAGAAATATTGTCTTCGCATTAAAAAAACCCAGACATCAGATGAATGTAATACAAGTATCTGGGAAAAAAAGCTTGAAGTCAATTCTCTTACATAACTTTGTTGTGAACAGCACCCTAGGCTTAAAGTTTATTGATGTATTATGTTGAGATCAGTGATATATTTATTCCACTTTTTCAGCAGTCTTATCGTAGTTTTATAACAGGAAAGAAATTTGGTCGTGGATGCGAAAACTAGATGAGGTCATATTAAGTTGTTTTACTGCATCAAATGGTGCCGAGGTCGATTCCAGAATTCTCCATTTGCTCCATTTGTGTCTGCTTGGCGGACTGTATTCGTAAGTTCAGAAAAATGTTGAAAACTTTTTGAAAACCAGTTGCTTCTTCATTTCAGATCATGAATACTCATTTACAGCATGTTCGCCAGCGTCTTCAAATGGTAGAATTGGATCGTTCATGGAATTTGAGTGGTTATGAGATAGGTGGTTTGGAATTAATCCTCATTTCAGTTTAGAAGCAGGATTTCTCGACCTCGACCAGAAGATGAATAGAAAAAAAAAAAGAGCAGCAGAATAACAGAAAGAGAAAGTATGTGAAAATGAAAAGGAGATTAATATTTTATGCACTTATAAAAGTTTATGTCAATTGTATATTATACTTTAGTAAACATTTACCTATATTTTAGTTGTGTTTCCACGTATTTATGCGAAGTCTTAGAGTTTATTTAGTGTCATAATGTGTATTAATGAGTCTGAGCGTTTTAGTGTTCTAATGACTGATGCGTTTTAGAAATAAGTGATGGGTTCTGGTAGGGATAGTCATTGGGATAAAACAGTTCATATACCAAGCGTTTGAGGGTTACACTAGAGTGACACGTCCTATTTCTAAGGGTAAACTAATCCTGTATGTTCCGTACTAAGTCTTTATGCATCCATGCTGCTAGTTTATTTATAGTTTTTAGATTGCTAAGGGTGTTGAAGTGCGTTTTTTAGGTGCTGTAGTAGATTAGTAGTTGATTCGTTCTAGAAGTAAATCGTTTATTAATATAATCAGTAGAGTGAAACAGTCTGTATAGAGAGCGTCTGAAGCTTGTAACCGAAGAGCAAGTTCTGACATCTAGGGGCAGGCTATTCCATATTTTAGAATACATGACTGTGAAGAAGTTTTCACGGAGTGTTGACTTAAAAGAATGAGTTGTCACTGTGGAGGTTTGGTTACGCAGATCGTAAGAACCTTCCTGTGCGAATTGTATGTCCCTGTTACCTGAGAATGATATTTTGTGAAGGACCTTAAAGAAGAATATTAGGTTTACAATAAGTCGCCTTGTCCAAAGTGGGTCAAGTTTTAGGATCATGCAGCGTGAGATATAGTCTTTCTTACAATCGTAGCCAAGTAGTTTTGAGGTAAAATATCGTTGGATACTTTCCATTCCTAGCTTATCACGTGTGTGAGTGCTGCTTATAATAAATGGACAGTATTCTAGTAGTGGTCTGACACATGTTTTGTACAGAATTAGCTTGGCTTCATTGTCGTGAAAGTTCCTGAGTATGCATCCTAAGAGCATCCTCGATTTTCTAGTCTGTGATGCTACTTGCTCAGAGAATGTCAAGTCACTAGAGTACCTAAGGCCTAGGTCAACGACACTTCGGAGTCTGGTTAGGTTAGCAGATTGGAGCGTTAATTTCAGGTCAATTGAGGTTGCTCCGAAGCAGATCCAGCCACATTTGTTCAGATTGAATTGGAGGTTTCATAAGGACGACCAAGCAGTCACTTTACCTAATTCCTTCTGCACTACATTCTCGAAGTTCCCTAAGTCATCACTTTGGAATGTATAAGCTACTTTTAGGTTATCTGCAAAGATGAATGGCTTCCCGTGCGTGAAGCAAGCGCATATGTCATTGATGTATAGCGTAAATAGGAGGGGTCCAATGACACTACCTTGTACTACACCAGAAGTGATAGGGCTAGGTTTAGAGGTTGCAGACCCGAGTTTAACTATTTGGGACCTATTGTTAAGGAATGATTTAAGCCATCCTAATAATGGGTCACGTATTCCTAATGAGTTTAGCTTATTTGTTAGCAGTAAGTGGTCAACACGGTCAAATGCTTTAGAAATGTCAAAGTAGATGACAAGTACTAGTTGCCGTCTGTCACGACTGCTAGTTACAAAATTGAAGTAGTCTAGGTGACACGTTAAACATGATCTGGACTTCAGGAATCCATGTTGGATCGGACTTATAATATTGCGACTAAGCATATGTTTGATTAGGTTATCTTTAACTAGTCTCTCCATAATTCTAGATGCTATAGGTGTGATATTGATCGGCTGGTAGTTACTGACTTCAGTTTTCGAGCCAGATTTGTGTTTAGGCATAATGAATGTAGTCTTCCATATGTCAGGGTAAGTTTGAGTTTCTAACGACATTGTGAATATTTTAAGCAGCAGTAGAGGAATGTCAGGGCCACCATATTTATAGAAGTAAGATGATATACCGTCGGTACCAAAACCTTTTGAACTTTTGAGGGTTTTTATAGTTTGGTTAATATTAGCGTAAGTGAATTCAACAGTGCTGATTTGGTTTGGTGTGAGTGGAGATGGAGTTTGTGCCATATTATTAATAGGGTGTATATCGAGTAGCTGGACTGAGGGCTTAAGGTAGTTACCTGCAAACGTTTTGTTGAATAGTTCACATATGTCTGCAGAGTTAGTGCATAGCCTACCTTTGTCTATGAGGAGAGAAATGCTGTGGTTTTTGCGATTCATTCGCTTCCTTAAGATTTCTGTGAGTGCATACACTCTAGCAGGACTGGCTACTGCGATGCGTTCTTCCTTTCTCATACGGAAATCTTGAGCTTGTGAGACGGAGCTAAGGGTGTTAAGTATTAGACCTAGAGTGCCAAAGTCGTGGTGTTTGAAGTAACTTGTTGAGAGTTTCTTCAGTTTCATACGATCCTTTGGTTTTATGAATGACTTTCTGTGTGGGGAAACCTTTAGTGTTTGGAGTGGAATGACAGCATCTAAGCATGTGTTAGTGTTATGGTAGAAGATGGTTAGGGCTCTCGATAGGTCATCAGTAGTGAAGTATTCATCCCATTCGGAGGATCTTAGCATTGATTCTACCAGGGCCCAGTTTGCCTTACCATAGTTCCTATATATTACTTGTTGTGAAGTGGAGGTATGAGCTGCATTGCTACTCAGCGGAATTGGTAGTGCACACATTACTGTTTTGTGGTCGCTCCCTGGAAACTCAGAACCTACTAGCGTTGAAAGGGGGCTTATATTGTAGCAGAAGATTAAGTCTAGTACGTTATTACTTCTTGTGGGAGTGGTGACAGTTTGTTTCCAGCCAAGTATATCCAGTGTGCCTAAGAACTTGTCAAATTTAGTTGGGCCTGTGGGTATATCCCAGTTGATTTCAGGTAAGTTAAAGTCCCCACATAGGATCTTATGGTCGTATTGTAAGTCGGATAATTGTTCCAGAGTATTAATAAGTTGGGTCTCGTAATTACTAAAGGTGCCAGGTGCTCTGTAGGTGCATCCAATTAATGCCGTTACGTTATTTAAGTGTACATTAACCCATAGAGTCTCAGGCATGTTAAGTGTACTACTTTCTAGCTGTGATACAGTAAGTTCATTCAGAAGGTATATGAGACAGCCCCCTCCCTTACCACCTTCCCTGTCACACCGAAAGTGTGTGTAGTTATCTAAGCTTATTTCTTCATCCAGGATGTTCGAATGACACCAAGATTCAGTTATGACAATTACAGGGGGTTTATATATTGCTGTGAGTGCTCTGAGCATCGGCAATTTATTTAGAACAGATCTAGCATTTATGAGGATTAGGTAAAGATGAGAGTTGAAATAGCATTTGAAGTATTTAAGTTCGTTAGTCAGCCCCGAATACGGTTCAGCACACAGTAGTTCTGCTTGACATGATGATCCTATGTTAAGAGGAGTTTCAGCATCATGCTCACCTATGTCTATCGAGTTGGTGTGCACTGTTTTCGGTGAAGAATTAAGAGTTGGAGTACTGGATTTGCTATAGACTAAGGAATTTTTATTTTTAGTTAGGTTACAGAAGTGGGTAGGGTTCTTTATTTGACCTATACTTGTTCAGGTGTCAAGTGTGCCTAATGGATACGGGTGCACTAGACCGTTCCTGTTTTCATGCAAGGAGGGAGCCACCACTAGTGGTTTAGGAGTGTTAACATCCCTACCAGCTGTTTTTTCAAGGCTGACAGGGACGCTTTGTGCTTAGGTAATATGTATGTGGTTTTCCACACTTCAGGATAAGTTCCAGTTTCCAGTGACTGAGTAAATATTCTAAGTAACAAGACTACCATTTTGATGCTACCATTTTTGTATATGACAGGTGGTATATCGTCTGTTCCAGTACTACCATTTGACTTCAATTTCTTAATCGCTGAGTCTATATTTTTTATATTAAAATCTATTTATATATATATATTTCTTCCTGTTTATGAGGAACATACCAATTGTACAGGCATGGATAAGTTATCATATAAATTACACATAATTTGGTGTGATGAATTTACAGTGTGTTTGTTCTTTCTGACATTAGAGTCCATCGGAACAGTCTGCTATAAAGTCTGTTTGTGCAACAAATAAAGAAATATTGTCTTCGCATTAAAAAAACCCAGACATCAGATGAATGTAATACAAGTATCTGGGAAAAAAAGCTTGAAGTCAATTCTCTTACATAACTTTGTTGTGAACAGCACCCTAGGCTTAAAGTTTATTGATGTATTATGTTGAGATCAGTGATATATTTATTCCACTTTTTCAGCAGTCTTATCGTAGTTTTATAACAGGAAAGAAATTTGGTCGTGGATGCGAAAACTAGATGAGGTCATGTTAAGTTGTTTTACTGCATCAAATGGTGCCGAGGTCGGTTCCAGAATTCTCCATTTGCGCCATTTGTGTCTGCATGGCGGACTGTATTCGTAAGTTTAGTAAAATGTTGAAAACTGATTGAAAACCAGTTGCTTCTTCATTTCAGATCATGAATACTCATTTACAGCATGTTCGCCAGCGTCTTCAAATGGTAGAATTGGATCGTTCATGGAATTTCAGTGGTTATAAGATAGACGGTTTGGAATTAATCCTCATTTCAGTTTAGAAGCAGGGTTGTTCGACCTCGACCAGAAGATAAATAGAAGTTTATGCACAGCAGCAGAATACCAGAAAGAGAAAGTATGTGAACATGAAAAGGACATTAATGTTATATGCATACACAAATGTTTATGTCAATTGTATATTATACATTAGTAAAAATTTACGTTTATTTTAGTTGTGTTTTCACGTATTTATGCGAAGTCTTAGAGTTCATTTAGTGTCATCATGTGTATTAATGAGTCTGAGCGTTTTAGTGTTCTAATGACTGATGCGTTTTAGAAATAAGTGATGGGTTCTGGTAGGGATAGTCATTGGGATAAAACAGTTTGTATAGCAAGCGTTTGAAGGTTACAATAGAATGACAGGTCCTATTTCTAAGGGTAAACTAATCCTGTATGTTCCGTGCCAAGTCTTTATGCATCCGTGCTACTAGTTTAATTATAGTTTTTAGAGTGCTGAGGGTGTTGAAGTGCGTTTTTTAGGTGCTGTAGTAGACTAATAGTTGATTCGTTCTAGGAGTAAATAATTTATTAATATAATCAGTAGAGTGAAACAGTCTGTACAGAGAGCGTTTGAAACTTGTAACCGAAGAGCAAGTTCTGACATCTAGGGGCAGGCTATTCCATATTTTAGAATACATGACTGTGAAGAAGTTTTCACGGAGTGTTGACTTAAATGAATGAGTTGTCACTGTGGAAGTTTGGTCACGCAGATCGTAAGAGCCTTCCTGTGCGTATTGTATATCCCTGTTACCTGAGAATGATATTTTGTGAAGGGCCTTAAAGAAGAATATTAGGTTTATAATAAGTCGCCTTGTCCAAAGTGGGTCGAGTTTTAGGATCATGCACTGTGAGCTGTAGTCTTTCTTACAATCGTAGCCAAGTAGTTTTGAGGTAAAATATCGTTGGATACTTTCCATCCTTAGCTTATCACGTGTGCGAGTGCTGCTTATAATAAATGGACAGTATTCTAGTAGTGGTCTGACACATGTTTTGTACAGAATTAGCTTGGCTTCATTGTCGTGAAAGTTCCTGAGTATGCATCCTAAGAGCATCCTCGATTTTCTAGTCTGTGATGCTACTTGCTCAGAGAATGTCAAGTCACTAGAGTACCTCAGGCCTAGGTCAACGACACTTCGGAGTCTGGTTAGGTTAGCAGATTGGAGCGTTAATTTCAGGTCAATTGAGGGTGCGCCGAAGCAGATCCAGCCACATTTGTTCAGATTAAATTGGAGATTCCATAAGGACGACCAAGCAGTCATTTTATCTAATTCCTTCTGCACTACACTCTCGAAATACCCTAAGTCATCACATTGGAATGTATAAGCTACTTTTAGGTCATCTGCAAAGATGAATGGTTTCCCATGCGTGAAGCAAGCGCATATGTCATTGATGTATAGCGTAAATAGGAGGGGTCCAATGACACTACCTTGTACTACACCAGAAGTGATAGGGCTAGGTTTGGAGGTTGCAGACCCGAGTTTAACTATTTGGGACCTATTGTTAAGGAATGATTTAAGCCATCCTAATAATGGGTCACGTATTCCTAAGGAGTTCAGTTTATTTGTTAGCAGTAAATGGTCAACACGGTCAAATGCTTTAGAAATGTCAAAGTAGATGACAAGTACTAGTTGCCGTCTGTCGCGACTGCTGGTTACAAAATTGAAGAAGTCTAGGTGACATGTTAAACATGATCTGGATTTCAGGAATCCATGTTGGTTCGGACTTATAATATTGCGACTAAGCATATGTTTGATTAAGTTTTCTTTGACTAGTTTCTCTATAATTCTAGATGCTATAGGTGTGATATTGATCGGCCGGTAGTTACTGACTTCAGTTTTCGAGCCAGATTTGTGTTTAGGCATAATGAATGTAGTCTTCCATATGTCAGGGTAAGTTTGAGTTTCTAGGGACATTGTGAATATTTTAAGCAGTAGTAGAGGAATGTCAGGGCCACCATATTTATAGAAGTAAGATGATATACCGTCGGTACCGAAACCTTTTGAACTTTTGAGGGTTTTTATAGTTTGGTTAATATTAGCGCAAGTGAATTGAACAGTGCTGATTTGGTTTGGTGTGAGTGGAGATGGAGTTTGTGCCATATTATTAATAGGGTGTATATCGAGTAGCTGGACTGAGGGCTTAAGGTAGTTACCTGCAAACGTTTTGTTGAATAGTTCACATATGTCTGCAGAGTTAGTGCATAGCCTACCTTTGTCTATGAGGAGAGAAATGCTGTGATTTTTGCGATTCATTCGCTTCCTTAAGATTTCTGTGAGTGCATACACTCTAGCAGGACTGGCTACTGTGACGCGTTCTTCCTTTCTCATACGGAAATCTCTAGCTTGTGAGACGGAGCTAAGGGTGTTAAGTATTAGACCTAGAGTGCCAAAGTCGTGGTGTTTGAAGTAACTTGTTGAGAGTTTCTTCAGTTTCATACGATCCTTTGGTTTTATGAATGACTTTCTGTGTGGGGAAACCTTTAGTGTTTGGAGTGGAATGACAGCATCTAAGCATGTGTTAGAGTTATGGTAGAAGATGGTTAGGGCTCTCGATAGGTCATCAGTAGTGAAGTATTCATCCCATTCGGAGGATCTTAGCATTGATTCTACTAAGGCCCAGTTTGCCTTACTATAGTTCCTATATATTAATTGTTGTGAAGTGGAGGTATGAGATGCATTGCTACTCAGCGGAATTGGCAGTGCAAACATCACTATTTTGTGGTCGCTCCCTGGAAACTCAGAACCTACTTGCGTTGAAAGGGGGCTTATATTGTAGCAGAAGATTAAGTCTAGTACGTTATTACTTCTTGTGGGAGTGGTGACAGTTTGTTTCCAGCCAAGTATATCCAGTGTGCCTAAGAACTTGTCAAATTTAGTTGGGCCTGTGGGTATATCCCAGTTGATTTCAGGTAAGTTAAAGTCCCCACATAGGATCTTATGGTCGTATTGTAAGTCGGATAATTGTTCCAGAGTATTAATAAGTTGGGTCTCGTAATTACTAAAGGTGCCAGGTGCTCTGTAGGTGCATCCAATTAATGCCGTTACGTTATTTAAGTGTACATTAACCCATAGAGTCTCAGGCATGTTAAGTGTACTACTTTCTAGCTGTGATACAGTAAGTTCATTCAGAAGGTATATGAGACAGCCCCCTCCCTTACCACCTTCCCTGTCACACCGAAAGTGTGTGTAGTTATCTAAGCTTATTTCTTCATCCAGGATGTTCGAATGACACCAAGATTCAGTTATGACAATTACAGGGGGTTTATATATTGCTGTGAGTGCTCTGAGCATCGGCAATTTATTTAGAACAGATCTAGCATTTATGAGGATTAGGTAAAGATGAGAGTTGAAATAGCATTTGAAGTATTTAAGTTCGTTAGTCAGCCCCGAATACGGTTCAGCACACAGTAGTTCTGCTTGACATGATGATCCTATGTTAAGAGGAGTTTCAGCATCATGCTCACCTATGTCTATCGAGTTGGTGTGTACTGTTTTCGGTGAAGAATTAAGAGTTGGAGTACTGGATTTGCTATAGACTAAGGAATTTTTATTTTTAGTTAGGTTACAGAAGTGGGTAGGGTTCTTTATTTGACCTATACTTGTTCAGGTGTCAAGTGTGCCTAATGGATACGGGTGCACTAGACCGTTCCTGTTTTCATGCAAGGAGGGAGCCACCACTAGTGGTTTAGGAGTGTTAACATCCCTACCAGCTGTTTTTTCAAGGCTGACAGGGACGCTTTGTGCTTAGGTAATATGTATGTGGTTTTCCACACTTCAGGATAAGTTCCAGTTTCCAGTGACTGAGTAAATATTCTAAGTAACAAGACTACCATTTTGATGCTACCATTTTTGTATATGACAGGTGGTATATCGTCTGTTCCAGTACTACCATTTGACTTCAATTTCTTAATCGCTGAGTCTATATTTTTTATATTAAAATCTATTTATATATATATATTTCTTCCTGTTTATGAGGAACATACCAATTGTACAGGCATGGATAAGTTATCATATAAATTACACATAATTTGGTGTGATGAATTTACAGTGTGTTTGTTCTTTCTGACATTAGAGTCCATCGGAACAGTCTGCTATAAAGTCTGTTTGTGCAACAAATAAAGAAATATTGTCTTCGCATTAAAAAAACCCAGACATCAGATGAATGTAATACAAGTATCTGGGAAAAAAAGCTTGAAGTCAATTCTCTTACATAACTTTGTTGTGAACAGCACCCTAGGCTTAAAGTTTATTGATGTATTATGTTGAGATCAGTGATATATTTATTCCACTTTTTCAGCAGTCTTATCGTAGTTTTATAACAGGAAAGAAATTTGGTCGTGGATGCGAAAACTAGATGAGGTCATATTAAGTTGTTTTACTGCATCAAATGGTGCCGAGGTCGATTCCAGAATTCTCCATTTGCTCCATTTGTGTCTGCTTGGCGGACTGTATTCGTAAGTTCAGAAAAATGTTGAAAACTGTTTGAAAACCAGTTGCTTCTTCATTTCAGATCATGAATACTCATTTACAGCATGTTCGCCAGCGTCTTCAAATGGTAGAATTGGATCGTTCATGGAATTTGAGTGGTTATGAGATAGGTGGTTTGGAATTAATCCTCATTTCAGTTTAGAAGCAGGATTTCTCGACCTCGACCAGAAGATGAATAGAAAAAAAAAAAGAGCAGCAGAATAACAGAAAGAGAAAGTATGTGAAAATGAAAAGGAGATTAATATTTTATGCACTTATAAAAGTTTATGTCAATTGTATATTATACTTTAGTAAACATTTACCTATATTTTAGTTGTGTTTTCACGTATTTATGCGAAGTCTTAGAGTTTATTTAGTGTCATAATGTGTATTAATGAGTCTGAGCGTTTTAGTGTTCTAATGACTGATGCGTTTTAGAAATAAGTGATGGGTTCTGGTAGGGATAGTCATTGGGATAAAACAGTTCATATACCAAGCGTTTGAGGGTTACACTAGAGTGACACGTCCTATTTCTAAGGGTAAACTAATCCTGTATGTTCCGTACTAAGTCTTTATGCATCCATGCTGCTAGTTTATTTATAGTTTTTAGATTGCTAAGGGTGTTGAAGTGCGTTTTTTAGGTGCTGTAGTAGATTAGTAGTTGATTCGTTCTAGAAGTAAATCGTTTATTAATATAATCAGTAGAGTGAAACAGTCTGTATAGAGAGCGTCTGAAGCTTGTAACCGAAGAGCAAGTTCTGACATCTAGGGGCAGGCTATTCCATATTTTAGAATACATGACTGTGAAGAAGTTTTCACGGAGTGTTGACTTAAAAGAATGAGTTGTCACTGTGGAGGTTTGGTTACGCAGATCGTAAGAACCTTCCTGTGCGAATTGTATGTCCCTGTTACCTGAGAATGATATTTTGTGAAGGACCTTAAAGAAGAATATTAGGTTTACAATAAGTCGCCTTGTCCAAAGTGGGTCAAGTTTTAGGATCATGCAGCGTGAGATATAGTCTTTCTTACAATCGTAGCCAAGTAGTTTTGAGGTAAAATATCGTTGGATACTTTCCATTCCTAGCTTATCACGTGTGTGAGTGCTGCTTATAATAAATGGACAGTATTCTAGTAGTGGTCTGACACATGTTTTGTACAGAATTAGCTTGGCTTCATTGTCGTGAAAGTTCCTGAGTATGCATCCTAAGAGCATCCTCGATTTTCTAGTCTGTGATGCTACTTGCTCAGAGAATGTCAAGTCACTAGAGTACCTAAGGCCTAGGTCAACGACACTTCGGAGTCTGGTTAGGTTAGCAGATTGGAGCGTTAATTTCAGGTCAATTGAGGTTGCTCCGAAGCAGATCCAGCCACATTTGTTCAGATTGAATTGGAGGTTTCATAAGGACGACCAAGCAGTCACTTTACCTAATTCCTTCTGCACTACATTCTCGAAGTTCCCTAAGTCATCACTTTGGAATGTATAAGCTACTTTTAGGTTATCTGCAAAGATGAATGGCTTCCCGTGCGTGAAGCAAGCGCATATGTCATTGATGTATAGCGTAAATAGGAGGGGTCCAATGACACTACCTTGTACTACACCAGAAGTGATAGGGCTAGGTTTAGAGGTTGCAGACCCGAGTTTAACTATTTGGGACCTATTGTTAAGGAATGATTTAAGCCATCCTAATAATGGGTCACGTATTCCTAATGAGTTTAGCTTATTTGTTAGCAGTAAGTGGTCAACACGGTCAAATGCTTTAGAAATGTCAAAGTAGATGACAAGTACTAGTTGCCGTCTGTCACGACTGCTAGTTACAAAATTGAAGTAGTCTAGGTGACACGTTAAACATGATCTGGACTTCAGGAATCCATGTTGGATCGGACTTATAATATTGCGACTAAGCATATGTTTGATTAGGTTATCTTTAACTAGTCTCTCCATAATTCTAGATGCTATAGGTGTGATATTGATCGGCTGGTAGTTACTGACTTCAGTTTTCGAGCCAGATTTGTGTTTAGGCATAATGAATGTAGTCTTCCATATGTCAGGGTAAGTTTGAGTTTCTAACGACATTGTGAATATTTTAAGCAGCAGTAGAGGAATGTCAGGGCCACCATATTTATAGAAGTAAGATGATATACCGTCGGTACCGAAACCTTTTGAACTTTTGAGGGTTTTTATAGTTTGGTTAATATTAGCGTAAGTGAATTCAACAGTGCTGATTTGGTTTGGTGTGAGTGGAGATGGAGTTTGTGCCATATTATTAATAGGGTGTATATCGAGTAGCTGGACTGAGGGCTTAAGGTAGTTACCTGCAAACGTTTTGTTGAATAGTTCACATATGTCTGCAGAGTTAGTGCATAGCCTACCTTTGTCTATGAGGAGAGAAATGCTGTGGTTTTTGCGATTCATTCGCTTCCTTAAGATTTCTGTGAGTGCATACACTCTAGCAGGACTGGCTACTGCGATGCGTTCTTCCTTTCTCATACGGAAATCTCGAGCTTGTGAGACGGAGCTAAGGGTGTTAAGTATTAGACCTAGAGTGCCAAAGTCGTGGTGTTTGAAGTAACTTGTTGAGAGTTTCTTCAGTTTCATACGATCCTTTGGTTTTATGAATGACTTTCTGTGTGGGGAAACCTTTAGTGTTTGGAGTGGAATGACAGCATCTAAGCATGTGTTAGTGTTATGGTAGAAGATGGTTAGGGCTCTCGATAGGTCATCAGTAGTGAAGTATTCATCCCATTCGGAGGATCTTAGCATTGATTCTACCAAGGCCCAGTTTGCCTTACCATAGTTCCTATATATTACTTGTTGTGAAGTGGAGGTATGAGCTGCATTGCTACTCAGCGGAATTGGCAGTGCACACATTACTGTTTTGTGGTCGCTCCCTGGAAACTCAGAACCTACTAGCGTTGAAAGGGGGCTTATATTGTGGCAGAAGATTAAGTCTAGTACGTTATTACCTCTTGTGGGAGTGGTGACAGTTTGTTTCCAGCCAAGTATATCCAGTGTGCCTAAGAACTTATCAAATTTAGTTGGGCCTGTGGGTATATCCCAGTTGATTTCAGGTAAGTTAAAGTCCCCACATAGGATCTTATGGTCGTATTGTAAGTCGGATAATTGCTCCAGAGTATTAATAAGTTGGGTCTCGTAATTACTAAAGGTGCCAGGTGCTCTGTAGGTGCATCCAATTAATGCCGTTACGTTATTTAAGTGTACATTAACCCATAGAGTCTCAGGCATGTTAAGTGTACTACTTTCTAGCTGTGATACAGTAAGTTCATTCAGAAAGTATATGAGACAGCCCCCTCCCTTACCACCTTCCCTGTCACACCGAAAGTGTGTGTAGTTATCTAAGCTTATTTCTTCATCCAGGATGTTCGAATGACACCAAGATTCAGTTATGACAATTACAGGGGGTTTGTATATTACTGTGAGTGCTCTGAGCATCGGCAATTTATTTAGAACAGATCTAGCATTTATGAGGATTAGGTAAAGATGAGAGTTGAAATAGCATTTGAAGTATTTAAGTTCGTTAGTCAGCCCCGAATATGGTTCAGCACACAGTAGTTCTGCTTGACATGATGATCCTATGTTAAGAGGAGTTTCAGCATCATGCTCACCTATGTCTATCGAGTTGGTGTGTACTGTTTTCGGTGAAGAATTAAGAGTTGGAGTACTGGATTTGCTATAGACTAAGGAATTTTTATTTTTAGTTAGGTTACAGAAGTGGGTAGGGTTCTTTATTTGACCTATACTTGTTCAGGTGTCAAGTGTGCCTAATGGATACGGGTGCACTAGACCGTTCCTGTTTTCATGCAAGGAGGGAGCCACCACTAGTGGTTTAGGAGTGTTAACATCCCTACCAGCTGTTTTTTCAAGGCTGACAGGGACGCTTTGTGCTTAGGTAATATGTATGTGGTTTTCCACACTTCAGGATAAGTTCCAGTTTCCAGTGACTGAGTAAATATTCTAAGTAACAAGACTACCATTTTGATGCTACCATTTTTGTATATGACAGGTGGTATATCGTCTGTTCCAGTACTACCATTTGACTTCAATTTCTTAATCGCTGAGTCCATATTTTGTATATTAAAATCTGTGTCTCCTAATTTGTTGTTACTTTTGCAGGTCATTTGGAAATTTGGGGTCGGTACACTCTGGTGTCTTTGCGAAACCACTCACTGAGGAGTTCACTTATAACCTGGGGATCCTTGTTTATAACCCCCCTATGTTCCAGGATGCTTACATTGTTGTCTTTACTGCTTTTTAGACGTGTTTGCAATATCCTACACAGTTCCTGAGTTTTGGTGTTACACATAAGCGCTCTATTTTCCTCATGTTGTGACGTCATTTTGTGTTTCTCTTCAAGCGGTTTAAGAGTTTCATGTATTTGGTTTAACGCATTAAATTCCTTAAATACATGTTATTTCCTTTCCAATTTCTTTAGTTTTAGTCGCATTTTCCGGTCAATAAATCGAGTTGCTGTCTTTAGGGCAGATTTTAGAAGCGCGATTGTGTCTCTTGCTGAGCCAACTGTTTTGTAGAAAATCTCAAGTGATGCTTCTAAGTTATTGTTGATGAAGTATTCTTCCCAGTCAGAACTTCTCAATAGATGTGATAGGAATTCCCAATCAGCATTCTTATAGTCCCTATATTGACAGCGCACCGGGGAATTTTTAGGTGTGTATTTAGTTGTTAGTCGGAGGGGTAGCGTGCAGTACAATATGTTGTGATCACTGTTATCTAGTTTATTTCCCACCTCTGTCGAGATGGGCCCTGTGTTATTGTCAATGGAGTTGAAGATTGAACGATCAATTTTTGGTTGTTTGCTTAAAATCAACTTCCCCAATTTTCGCGGAGGCTTCGATACGACAGTTGTCAATTGAGTGAGTGAGGATATAGGCCGACACCAGGTGTTATCGCGCAATGCCATCGGTTACCGCGCTCACGTCAACAGACGTTATAATCACCTATTTTTTTGGAAATAGATTATATTTGACTAGTTTTAGACTTATGTAGCCGGATGGCAGTATTTTGCTGTATTTTGTTCTTAGTAGAGCGTAAAATTGTATATTATAGCTCGGACGAATTATCAATGAAGAAGTCATCCTTTTTAAGAAAGTTCGCATAGAAAGACTATTATTTGCATTATAGTGCGTTGAGGGTTTGTTTTTTTCGAGTTGTTTCAGATCTTAAGGTTGTAAATATACTGCAGTCAATGGCTGTTGTCATTCCAGTGAATCTATTAGAATCTGGCCTATGAAAGAGAAATAGCATGCAGACATAGGTTAGATGTGTGCTTTGAACATGTTAAACTTTTCTGTTATCATCCGGGATGACTGAAATATTCCATAACACATTGACGACATTATGCGATGAATGAGACAGGCTGCTGAATTTCCTGGTTATTATATCTATTTAGATGAAGTTCCTAGTTAAAAGTGCTTGGGCGAAGATGTGAAAATAGTTTAATTGACATTTGCACATGGAATTTCACAAGGCCTTAATTGCTCAGTGCATGAAATGGCATCAGAGTATATTGACATCAGTGTTCATTGTGTCTGGAAGAATAGTATAAATAGTCCTTCTCAAATGTCAGAGTACTTAAAATTAGTACCAGATTTATGTCGATTAGTAGCTGGCGGCTGTGTCGTACAACTACTACACCTGTTACATAGGTTATATCAATCTTAAAAATTATTTTGCTTCACATCACTAAGATATTGTGAGATCCTTAATGACTTAATTGTGGCTATGAAAGATGTGGAAGATGCACTTATGGCTCATATATTTAACGCAGTTATTATTACACAAGTTATCTGTAAGCAACTTGTGATGTTCTGAATACTGCAAACTGTTGATAAGAAACTGCATTAAAGGAAAAAATGCTGAACAGCTAGAAAATACTACTGCAGTTTCGTTGGTTGTTACCTTTAGCATTTGTAACTCATTATTCCAAAGCTGCGATTGACGCCAAACCATCCATGGTACCCCACAGGCCCTATTGAAATTTGTGAGACATCTTACATGTCAGGTTGTCTTCCATATTATAAGGTTGCAGATCTTTCAATTTACCTCTCACTGAAGTATCACTTATCTACTTCACTATGGTCTTTTCATTTGTGCACTATTACACTGCATTTTATGTTAACTGGATATGCCTTTATGCTTACAGTCTATTTGCTTTTATTAGAAACACAACAACAGCAGTGTTGGAACAAAGCTGTATTTTCATAGAAAACATCATATTTTCTATCCTTACACCAATATGGTTGGCATTAAACATTGCAGATGTATACTCACATTCCAACGACATAGCACTTAGCCAAATGTACGGTGTTCATTATTAAGGGTTTACAATTTAACTCTTATAATTCATGATACTTCACGATTGCAGTTTATAACATAACTTATTGCGCCTGTAGAAATGACATGCATTCATTGTAAACATTGGTTTAAACGAAATTTGAAATTATTACTATATGCTTGCTGCTATCCTTTAGAAGAGGAATAATGTGTGTTGCAGTGAAAACCCCAGAATAATGATGTCATTACCAAAGAATGAGAAAGGAGAATAAACCATTTTCAGCAAAGGTAGGCAGATATAAATCGTTTACCTTTAATATTACTTCTTCCTTACTTCAGCTATTTAAAAAACACTTTGTTTACTTATTTGTAGATATCTGGTAACGTCAATCACCCCAGTCACAGAGATTCGACATTGCACAAATTATTCCGACAATCGACTGCGTAAACACATTTGCTTGTTATTATTTTTTCATTAAATACATTTAATATCCTGCTTACCAGACCTTTCTTATTATATCTGAGTTTAGATGTATTTGTCATGATGACTAGGTGCAGACATGACTTATTAATAAGAACTGACGAAGTAATTGGTGGCATATTTTAGTGTAAGCTAAATCTAAATACGATTGTTAAAGCTCAACGAATTCAATAATTCGTCTGGTGTAGAGTTGAATTTACGCTACATGTCAACAGCCTTAGTCATATGGATTGACATCACGCTTTAAGTGAAACATTAGTAATGCAATACTTTCGAATACACGTAACCGTATAAGAACTGGGACTCGAATGCAGTGCCTAAGGTATGCCTACTATTGTCCCTAAAGACTTGTATATGACTATGATACTTATGCACGTTAGCTAACTGAAATACTTATAATTTAACACGTATGCTGACCGACATCGTTCCTACACAATTACACTTACGTATTGTTAGTAGTGAAAGTCCTAGAGAGCACCGGTCTAGCATGCCGTGCTCACAAAGTGAACACATGAATTGAAAGACAACAAAATTTACATGAAAATTTTATTTTCATTATGACAAAAATTTAGTTTATTTACATATTAAGAACACGATTGATTCCTGCGATTACTCCGTCTGCATAAGCATTGGCAAACACTTCTCCAAATTTGTCATTAATTCTGTCCATACCCGCATTGATAATCTTCTTTTTGGTATCGTATATGTTACTTCGATTTCGAGGGATAACTGCTGACGTACTTTGAGATGCGAACAAGTTGCGTGACCACGTCCATTGTTTACAATTATGCATCACATGGTTAACTACAAAAGGTGGAACAAAAAAAGTTAAGATAACTATGAACTGATTATTACATTACATTATACATTAAAAACGTAGTCATAAAAACGCAAATATACCTGTGAAATACGGCTTTCTTAAGTGGACCAAAAGCAAGTGTCGGCAGGGGTACCGACAGGTCTGAAATGTAAAGCACGTGCAGGTGCAAGCACTCAGATCAACCTGCACTGTTTTCCCATTTTCTTTGAAAAATACATAATCAACGGATTCGAACTCAACAGTAGCCCATCGTCGCAATTGGTATTCACGTATTACCTTCCTCGCGGCGTATGGTGTAAGCAACCGTATAATTGGGATTAAACTTTGTGAACAGGGATACGTGAAGCATCGTGATTGAGCAATATTCGCCTCCTGCTGTATTATTGAAAAACTTCGTTTATGCCATTTATACACCTTTAGCATACTTTTATGCAGACTATCAGATCTTTGCAAAAACCGTTTCATCTGCTTGTGGGAACTCTCGACACGATTATTTGTATCGTTCCCAAAAGTCAGCACGTTATCTCTGAAACAGGCCGCCCACAATTCTCGTCGATGCATCCAACGACGTTGTAGGTATTGACTGACATTAGCGTCCAATCTGCTAATAACTCTGAAGTAGAAATTAAATCTGCAAAATGAGAACAATAGAGGCATTACTCTGATCTCCTTTTACACTGCACTAGACGGCATAAGTAGTTCTTCACAATGGGATTTCTTGTCTACGAATAAAATGTAAAGTATGCTTTGAAAAACTTACTTTCCGACAGAAAGCTCGGCAAACATGAAAAGAACACAAAACAATGTGCGCTTGTCTGTGCGTTAACTTGACGGCTGCTATTTCAGCTTGCGCACAATCCATAATGAAGGATTCTGTTTTCGAGGTGTCTTCCATTATTTGCCGGAAACAGTCTAATATCCAAACTACATCTCGTTTGAATTCTTTTCTAGTCCACGCAAATAAAACTGGTCGTCCACGACCAAAATTATCCGTCACAAGTAGCTGGAACAAAGAATACCTGCACGTTGATTAATGAATTGGTAAACTTACTTCCCTTTATTTGTATTATACGTCGAATCGATACCAACAACTTCAGGGAACTGTTTATACAATTCCATTTGCTCATAAGTTGCAAAACAAATTCTTGTTAGTGAATTCCTGATCGGTTCATCGGAATAATACTCCATTAACTTCCCACGGGATTTTAGGAATTCAAAAATGTCACGACGACTCGAAATACCTTAAGTATGTAACAAGTACGTCAACGTTACCTTTATTCACTGCGGCTTTCATATTTTTAACGTCAATGCGAGTTATATCCTTGTTGTACTTCTCCTTAACATGCATTATTATTTCATCGGATGAGTGGGATTGCTGAAGAAGTGGTTCAATATTTTCTTTCTCTTCAACTGTTAGTCGTCTATACCATGGGTCATTCTGCATGTACACCCTGCTGCATGGATGGTTATGCACCATATTGTGGGAAGCAATTATGTATTCACTATAATGCAAAACCACGCGAAATGAAGACGAGCAATTGCAACATTTAGACCTGCAATATTCATGAAATCATATTACACTTCTTCTTACGACTTGTTTTTCAATTTCAATCCAGGTCTTGTACGATTCACTCCAAAAGTGCATTTAAAACCAACATAAGCGTACTTAAACCTGGCATCCGGCATCGTTTTGCTGCAATTATGAACATAGTGAGTGTAGGATAACTACACTGTTAGCATTATATGACTTCCTCACTTTTTGAAATTCTGCTAATGACTTCTCAAATTCATCCCAGCTGAAGAAACGCTTTCCAAGTATGTATTCAGCAAAAATTCCACTTAAATCTGTGCTCCTGTCACTCGAATTGACTACCTGCAACGGACTAAAATAAAGTTATCAATTAGGATCCATCTATGTCACAACTATTCCAACATAAATCGTAAAAAAACAACATTGAAATACAGGGATGATCGATAACCATCAAGAAAATGCCGCACGTATAACCTAAATTACAGAAAAACACAAGAACCCACCGGTTCGTTGACATCGCAAGCAACCAATAGACCAAACAACGAATTGTACGACAAATAATGCCTAGTACATGCACAAACAAAGAAAAACAAAGCGTTACAATAGTTTCATACACGTTTACAGTAATCACATATGCTGGCAAACGACGCAAACACAACCACGCAAATACAGCACCCGACAGCACGCACCCAAGGACAATTCAAACTCCAATTGACCGCCACCATTCTAGCCAATGAAAGACGAAAAAAAATTAGTCGCGGAAAATATAACACGAGACAACGTATATACTCACCCCAATTGAGTTGAAAATTGAGCGATCAATTCTTGGTTGTTTGCTTAAAATCAACTTCCCCAATTTTCGCGGAGGCATCAATACGACAGTCATCGTCTCATCGGTCGCTGTTCAGAAAGAAGAGTGAAACATCGTCAGAAGTAATACAATGATTTATTATTGTAATATTTGTTTTCAGACCTTAGTTCGCTTATTCCTTTTATATGTTGGTGTAACAATAAACAAATATCACGCGGCAGATCGGTGTTTTGGTTTTTGCGTCCGTTATAACTAAGCGTTTCCGAAATCTTCGAAGAACAGCGTGGGCCCGAGCGTAGAGAGAGCTGGGCATTAACGGTTTATGAGACGTGATTGACAGTTTCTGACGATGGAAACAGATCTGGCGGATTCAAACAGTTGGTGAAAGTTTGGATAGTCGCCGTTCATTTTTCCTGGTGCCGGTCAAGTCCTCTTTGAACAAGCAATATCTGGAACTTTTTTGGAATTGGGTCAAGTTCAACAATGCCTGGGTCAAAGAAGGGACAGAGTGTCTTGGATGCAAACAGGAAAGTAAGTCATGGTGACTTGTCTGTTAATTGTAACGATGTGTCTGATGTTAAGTATGACATGGTTGATGTTACTGTTTCGCCGTTCAGGGATAATAGGAACATCAAACTCCCTAAATTTGAACCACGGTGTTTTGATGGAAACCCTGTCGATTATTTACAATTTGTAAAGGAGTTTGAGATCATGTTGAGTGGTTTTTTATTAAATGATGAATTGAAGTTAATGTATTTGATGAGGTATTGCACTGGAGATGCTGCAAGAGCTATACAGTGCTGTAAGTTTATGAAGCCAAAAGAGGGCTACGATGAGGCTATGAGCATTTTACGTCAAAGGTTTGGAAGACCTTCGATGATTGCAGGGAAATTATTCGAGGCTGTTAAGGGTAATGGTGGTCAATTACAGGATGACTCCCAGGCACTCACTGAGTTTTTAGATAATTTGCTAATTTACAAGAATGGAATGATTTCGATGAATCGCATGAGTGACCTCAACTCGAGTTTTATACTAGAAGTAATAGCAAGACGTCTACCTACTCGACTGCAAAGGAAGTGGGTGAAGATGAGCTCCCGTATGGAGGATGAGGGTATCGAGCCAAAGTTTGATGATATCCTGAAACTGGTAAATACTAGTGTCAATCAATCTATGAGCAAGTTCGCCAGTCTATTACATCTCACCCCTAGAATAGAGCAGTCTGAGATCAAAATGCAATCATTGATGACGAGTAGGCCTCAGAGAGGTGGATATCGAGAAGACTCCATGATGTCTAGTAATGCATATAGACCTAGTGAGTGTAACAGGTTTCGTAGTACATCCTCAACTGATAGGGTACAAGATGCAAGACAAACACGGTTGTGTTTCACGCGTTTGCGAGAGGTGCATACAAAGTTGAACTGTGAACCAGTGAGCAAGTTCAGTGATAAGCTAAATGTAAACTCCAGGCCTGACTCCGAATTGTGTGACGATAACGGTGCGGTGAAGAAGTCTGTAGTTGCAACTGGTAAGCTATTGTTGAATAGAGTGTCACAGAATAGAGTTGCTGCTTCAGAGTGCAGTTCTGACCCTACAAGTTTACAAGGTATTACTAGTCAGAGTGAAGTTATAAAACCTTTTAGGATTTGCGAGGAGGAACCAAAATTGTCTACTTCTGTTATTAAAGAGTTTGAAAATGATGAAGTTGACGGTAAAGTGAATATTCGTGATAATGATCATGATACTTCACAGTTGTCTTTGGTTGATCATGATGAGATGAGGGATATGCCTACTACTGCTAAGTTGAACAAAGTTTCTGTACAACTTGAACGTGAAGTAGAGATAAATGCAGATGCAGTTGCAGAAGGCATGCATACTTGTGAGGCCGTCAGTGTAATTGATCAGCGTGTAGCCCACCTATCATCAGATGATAGTGCTAAACCCGAACTAGTAGTGAAAGACAGCAGTGGTGGTAATCTTGCAGTTGGACAACTATCTGAGAGCCGAACAACAGCAGCTTCTGATCCACCGCTAAGTTCATCAACTGGTATCAATCAGTTGTCGTTTGTGTTGTCATCCACAATGAAACAGATGCCCATCAACTCAAGTATCTTCTGCAATGACTATGATAGTATTGGTGCGTTTGAAAAGACGAAAGATATTGCTCAGTTTAGTGAGAATAAGCCAAGTGTAAACGAGAGAGTAATTGTTAAATTGACTTGCATGAATAAAGGCATTTCTAGTTTCAAGTTACTATTTGAATGTTATTATCTTTGGTGTAAATTACTCTGTTTCTACACTTGGTTGATGAGATATGCCGTGTGTTTGTTCGTCATCTATATTCTACGATACAATGACATGGGCGTGTTGCCGTTCAGATTTGAGGATATAGCTGATAGAAGGAAGTCAGCAAATGAACTCTGCGACGATTTTCCAACCTAGGGCGTCAACCTGAGAAGGGTTGTAGGCGTACTGGTGTAAGTCCTACAGTTCTTCAAAGGGTAGCGCATCAATGAGCAGTCCAATGTGCTTGGTGTATGATCTTGTACATATGTTCATATTGTATATACTGAATTGATATCATCTGTCATCTAGCTGTTGGTAATTCTGTTTGTGTCCGGACGACTTCCACTTGGATCATCAACCTGAGAAGGAATGTAGGCGTACTGCTGTAAGTCCTACAGTTCTTCAAGGGTGGTTTGTCGTGCCAGAATCCACAACATTTGATGTAGTGATTGTACATATGTTTGTGTTAAATAGTTGTGTGAGTTCCAATTGATGTAATTGTTGGTTAATCTTGTTTGTGTCTGGACATTCCACAACTTACAATCGTCAACCTGGGAAGGGTTGTAGGCGTACTGGTGTAAGTCCTGCAATTCTTCAAAGGAATTCCATCAAGACATGATCGGCGAGATTATTTGTACTATTTGTATATACGTGTGGTGTGTGATATCAATTGGTGTTTTTGGATTCATTGTGTTTACTCGATATTTTCTTATCTTGTTTTTATTGCGTAATTTTGTTAAAATTTTCGTCGTGATTACTTCTGAAGTTGTGTCCACTCTTCTACATCCATGAATGAATTGATTGATGTTAAGGACAGCAGATGGGTTGTATACGCCTGGGAGGCTAGGCTATTGCTGAGAATGAAATGCACACGGAGATAATTGTTAGGTGCGGTCCGACACGCCGGGGAGAAAGAGTGTAAACGACTGAGGCTCGCATGCGTCACCGCTACTAGAACTGAGGCAGAATGAGTGACAAGCGATTGCAGTGGTAATTGGTAGTGAGTAGATAAGAGGATGTGCGTAGAGTATCATGAGGTGGTGCTATGGTCACGTTGCATTCTGCAAGAGTCATTCTAGCAAGTGGCGATTGTGTTGCAAGATGTCAAGAGGAGGTCTCTGTCTGGACGCGCAGGTCGTCATTGATGTGTGAGATTGTGCTGTGGGTATGCTTGTGGTGTGTTGGCTTTTCTGTTTGTTTTCCATTTCAGCTCTGTCCGTGTGACCCAGGTTCTCGCAATGGCATCCAAGTCAACGTGCATTGGTCGTGAAGGAAAAAAGGGTTGGATCCGTGTTTTGCCGGGGAGTGTCAATGGAGTTGAAGATTGAACGATCAATTCATGGTTGTTTGCTTAAAATCAACTTCCCCAATTTTCGCGGAGGCATCAATACGACAGTCATCGTCTCATCGGTCGCTGTTCAGAAAGAAGAGTGAAACATCGTCAGAAGTAATACAGAGATTTATTATTGTAATATTTGTTTTCAGACCTTAGTTCGCTTATTCCTTTTATATGTTGGTGTAACAATAAAGAAATCTCAAGCGGCAGATCGGTGTTTTGGTTTTTGCGTCCGTTATAACTAAGCGTTTCCGAAATCTTCGAAGAACAGCGTGGGCCCGAGCGTAGCGAGAGCTGGGCATTAACGGTTTATGAGACGTGATTGACAACAGTCATCGTCTCATCGGTCGCTGTTCGGTAAGAAGAGTGAAACATCGTCAGAAGTAATACAATGATTTATTATTGTAATATTTGTTTTCAGACCTTAGTTCACTTATTCTTTTTATATGTTGGTGTAACAATAAAGAAATCTCAAGCGGCAGATCGGTGTTTTGGTTTTTGCGTCCGTTATAACTAAGCGTTTCCGAAATCTTCGAAGAACAGCGTGGGCCCGAGCGTAGCGAGAGCTGGGCATTAACGGTTTATGAGACGTGATTGACAACAGTCATCGTCTCATCGGTCGCTGTTCGGTAAGAAGAGTGAAACATCGTCAGAAGTAATACAATGATTTATTATTGTAATATTTGTTTTCAGACCTTAGTTCACTTATTCTTTTTATATGTTGGTGTAACAATAAAGAAATCTCAAGCGGCAGATCGGTGTTTTGGTTTTTGCGTCCGTTATAACTAAGCGTTTCCGAAATCTTCGAAGAACAGCGTGGGCCCGAGCGTAGCGAGAGCTGGGCATTAACGGTTTATGAGACGTGATTGACAACAGTCATCGTCTCATCGGTCGCTGTTCGGTAAGAAGAGTGAAACATCGTCAGAAGTAATACAATGATTTATTATTGTAATATTTGTTTTCAGACCTTAGTTCACTTATTCTTTTTATATGTTGGTGTAACAATAAAGAAATCTCAAGCGGCAGATCGGTGTTTTGGTTTTTGCGTCCGTTATAACTAAGCGTTTCCGAAATCTTCGAAGAACAGCGTGGGCCCGAGCGTAGAGAGAGCTGGGCATTAACGGTTTATGAGACGTGATTGGCATTTATGATAGAGGATTAAGTCAAGAGTATTTTGGTTTCTTGTAGGGAGGCGTACGCACTGCTTCCGTCCTCCGATATCTATAGCTTGTAGTAGCTCTTCATGGATTTTAGGTCCTGTACAGGTATCCCACTTTACTCCAGGTAAGTTGAAATCTCCACATACTACTTTGTGGTCGAAGTCCAGCGTAGCTACATGCTCTAGTATTTCTGCAATAGTTATATCAGCAATTTCAGGGCTATTGGGGGGTCTGTATATACATCCCACGAGAATTTTACTTTCGTTTGTGTGGATGCTTATCCACTTAGATTCTGGGAGTTTGTCAGTATTTGGGTTATTGAAAGTATTGGAGTTAGTGGATTTATAGGCATATATTAAGCAACCACCTCCTCTTTTGTCAACTCTGTCGTTCCTATAGATGTCGTAGTTGTCTATTACTGGCTTTGTGTCAGGTATATCAGTGGTAAGCCAGGTTTCAGTCACTGTTATTAGTGTTGGCCGTTCTATGTATGCCAGGCAGCGAAGCGTTGTTATTTTATTAAGGAGAGATCTAGCATTCAGGAGCATAATTGTTAGTAAACCAGAGTTATTGCAGGAGAGGTTAACATGGTTACTTGTCACTATTCCTACGTTATGTTTGGAGGGGCTCTGAGGTGAGACAGAGTCAGTGTGTGTGCTATTTCCTGGATGAACTGTGCAGCGAGTGGGGCTATTGTTTGCTGCAGCCGAAAATAATCCTGTTGCATATTTTGACTATTAGCATCCATGGGTCGGCATCTGCGTTGATCTACTGGTGATATATGGTCTGCCCTGCAATTTGGGTTGTAGTTTGCTGGACCTAGGTACCCTGTGTTAAGATTACCCTGGTAGTTGTACCTCATGGGGCTTTCATAGCCGTATGCCAATAAAAGTGTAATTCTAGCTGGATCTTTAATTACTTTAACTGAGAGTGATTCGTAAATTTCTCTCTGATAGGTAGGCAATTTCCACTTCCTTATTCAATCAGGATTCTGGATGAACTGTAAGTAAAACATTATATGATATCCAGTATTCCTCTGAGCTACATATAGTGGTATCATTCAGATTAATGTACTCTGAACATTATTGTTCCTAACAGAAGTGAAAGATAAGTCTGGTTCTATCGCAGATTAGCTTTCATTGGTAAACCCTAAGATTTTTCTTTGCGAAACTGCATTAAATTACTAGGTGGGTGGTAGGCCGCAATAATCTAAGTTGAGCCAGACAGCTATAATTAACGTCGGTAAGTATGAAATCATATGCTTCATCGACATTCACTGTGATATTATCTCAAATTCAAGTGGTATTTCCATTTAGGTTTGTCGCCCTTGAAAAGAATATGGCATTATTTAGTCTAGTTACTGAACATTTAGGAGGGAAAACTGCATGTCATTTCCGAAATACAGAAGTGTAGCGGTAGGTAATTCTCCAGAATTATTAGCCACAACATTCATCACTGAACATTAGATGCTGTCCCTCACTGTTAAAGTCAGCTTGTTTGGCTGAAGGCTTGCGTGAAGCATCCACGCAATTTAGTACTCCATCGTATCACATTCGTTCGTTCGTGCACGATCCCCACTTAGCTAAGCAACCATCTCGCACACCGATTTGGTCCCGAAATATATCTTGTAATTTGGACGGTCTGTTCTGGTGTTGTGCTTTACCTTTGGTCTACGCGGAACGAATACTATAGAGGTCGTGGGTATTAGATCTTGCGTTAGCATACTTCGTACTATACGTGAACGTCAATAGTTTCAGTCTCCAAAGACGTCTGACTAGGCTTCTAAGTGTATAGGACAATACTACTCAAGAAGAATCATCTAGTGAGAATAGACAGTCAAAATTTTCCACTAGAGAGTCAATAAGATTATAGGTTTCCAGACCGCAGAGAGTCAATAATCAACTCCGGTCTGGTCACCTAGACGAGAATCACGAGCACGTTGAGCCAAAGAGTGGCTATAATGATGTCACTAGTGGCAGCCAAAGCCCCAATGCAGTGGGACCTAAATTCCTCCTGCAGGATCATGATAGCAAGATTCAACTCAGACGGAGGGGAGGAAGGAAGGTCACAATTATCCAATGCTACCAACGCTGCTACAAACAACCAGGAAGAAGAGAAGGAAGAATTCAATAGATAGCTGCAACCAGTAATGTACAGCATCACAATTGGAGACATCAAAATCCTTACGGGCGGTATAAACGCCAAGCTGGGAGTAGAAAATACAGAAAGAGTACAAACTGTTCATGGGTCGAGAATCTCTCGAAGAAATGAATGAGAACGCAGAATAATTCGCAGACGTCTGCGCTTTCAATGATTCAGTGATCGGAGGTAGCGTGTTCAGGCACATGGATATACACAAAGCAACATGGATTTCCCCTGATTTACATACCACAAATCAGACAGATTTCATCTCAATGCTGAAGATGGAAGTGGAGACGCAGCCAATCTGCTGAACACAAGGTCGAGAAGGGGAGCAGATGTGAGCTCAGACTATCATCTAGTGCAAGAAACCTTCAAGGTGAAGCTGAAATCCCTCAAAACAAATGGAGAAAGTACAAAACATGGGCATTGTGGTAGAGGATAACTCCATTATGCATAATATTTCATTTTTATGAATTACACAGTTTTGTACGGTAATATTAACAGTAAATATTACTGTACAACACTGTGCGCAATTCCCAAGTTTTATTATCTTCATTCAATAACTAGCTATGTGACAGTGTCACGTGTCTGGTGACCCACAACAGGAAACTCAGTGAAGCGTTCAAAGTCCATACAGGAGTAAGACATGGTTTCGCGCGTATAATCGCCCACGATATTCTTTATTGTGGTGGACTGACTGGGTCATACATCAGGCTGTGAATTGGGAGTGAGGAGACAGGAATACGTTGGACCGCCGATGAGAAGACTCTAGAAGATTTTTCATGTCACACGAACTCGAAGACTTAGAGGCAGGCGGAAATCAACAAACTGGCTGAAGAGGCTGGCAGCCGATACAGGACTGCACGGGAACATAGAAAAGATAAAGATAACCAACAAATGGTAACAACAAAAAGAACAACCAGCAACAATCACCATCTACGGGAGAGATTTAACAGAGGTTAGCTCCTCCACTTATCTAGGAAGCACCGTTTC
This sequence comes from Trichobilharzia regenti, assembly GCA_944472135.2. Classification (NCBI taxonomy): domain Eukaryota; kingdom Metazoa; phylum Platyhelminthes; class Trematoda; order Strigeidida; family Schistosomatidae; genus Trichobilharzia; species Trichobilharzia regenti. The sequence continues at coordinate 62,896,332 of OX235270.1, forward strand.
TACCACAGGCAGTAGAAACGGGTGGAGATGTCAAAGCCAGATAATCAGCCAGAATCGGAAAGGCGATATACCCCTTCATTAAGCTGAAACCAATTTCGAAATCTTCTGCATTTTCTCACCATAAACAACAAGATCCGGATTTTCAACGCCAATTTCAAGTTGGTCCTTCTATATGAGTCGGAAACTTGCACTGCATGTCACGAAAGGGATTTCCAACAGGCTGCAGACTTTTGTCAAAAGCTGCCGCCTTCGCTGGCTAGCTTCGTGGTGAAGGTCGAATGGCCAGCCGGCTAGCCAGAAGGAATCAGAAACCAGAAACTCTGACTGGAAACAAACCAACAGGCGAGAGCCGATTGCCCATAAAATATGTGGGATACAGTGGAGATGGATGGAGCATACGTTGAGGAGACCGTTGAATGACGTCGCGTGCAGTGGGGGCCATCAGTCGAATGGAATCCGAATGGGTCGTCCCAGAGTGACTTGGAGGAGGTCGTGTAAGGAGATGAGCGATTACTGGAAATCGTGGGTCCAGCTGAGAAGGACGGTGGAAAAAATAGAATAAAGTGGTGATGTGTTGTTGAAGCCCTATGTTTCAATCGGAACCCAAGGGAATTATGTTAATGACATATTCTGAGACTTAAGCATCCTGCATGGCAGAAGAGCATAAGCTTCTGTGAAGTTGGGAATTTCCCCAGTAATATATTAGCGACATTGTAAGACTTGCAGCTGGATTCGTTATAGTTCGCTGCTATAACATTTTTGGTTTGTCGCTGCACGCTGAATCAGGGAGTTATTTTATAACTGCTGTGAATCTTCTGTCTTTCAAATCAGTCTGTGTCTTTCTTTCACCACTGTTTCTTTAGCATGTCATAAAACGTCTGTGTAAGACTTCACCTCTTTAAAAATTGAGGGAGTGAGTTACGTGTGGTAATGTACTGTATGATAAGTTAGTGAAAAGTTGTTGCATTCGAATGTGTTGCGTGAACTTCAACCTGCTCTTTTCATTTTATTGAATTGACATAACGATGCCTTCACAAAAACACTTATTTTATTGGAACATGAAATACGTCCTTACCTTATCTCACTCCTAATTTTGACCTAAAAATTTCCCATATTGGACATTGAGCATATGCATCTGCATGTTTTACTGTGCTTTATATACAGTGGTATTTCGTATCATAGTAACCCTGAAAGGATAATGTCTTTTCGTGAAATGAGGTTGTTTACCGAAATGATGAGATCTTTGGGATATCCTAGAGTTATATCCATGGAAAATTTTCGGACGCCTAATTTTCCTCTTGTTACACAAATCTTAAGGTGGCTGGTTGAAAGATATGATTCCTATGCTGACTTACCATCTTCTCTTGACACTGAGCAAGATCGGGTATTATTTATAAAAGTAGTAACTCATATTGTGTCTTCGAAAGCATGTATTAGACTGAACAGCAAGAAATTGTACCAAGCAGATGGATTCGCTGTTAGAGAGCTCATGAAAATAACCAAGGTATTGTATGAAGCGCTGCAAGACAGCATTAATGATCTCACAGACGACCAAAGTGTTTTGAACATTTCGGAGACTTTTGACGTTGCCAAAGTAAGTGATTTTGTAGCCCTAACCATCTAAATTTTGATCGACTCTACGTACTGTTTGATATATAAAACCATCATTTTTTGCTGGAAATTTACGCTGTAGCTATTAATTTGTTAGTATTTTTAAAAGCTGATGTGATATTTCATTGCTTGAAAGTGTTTTCGCAGGGTCAGACTTGTAGTCCAACCGTCCGTATTTATTTCTCTTTTTTAGCTGATTATTGTAGCTTGGTTGAAACCTAATTCCTGCATGTAAAAAACTCTTTTACTGGAGATACTAAAATAGTTATTGATGTATCCTGATCGCCTCAGCTGCTTACATACAAGTGACTTTAGATGACAAATATTCACGCAGATAGCTGCATACTTCAAAATTTTAAGACCATAGTCTAAGCAAAACACTATCAAAGCGCTTCCAAGAACTAGAATTTCACAGAACTTTTAAATTATTATTATCTGTTACCATTTCGTGCAGATACATTCGTTACTTTTGTAGACGTCATGCTCTTGATGGTCACAAAACGTGTACTGGTTTCAGATGGTTACAATTTATGTAGGAAATGTATGCCATCAACAGGAAACTCAATGTTTGTCAGCAAAATTCAAATTCTCTACACACTATTTATGTGCACATTAAGTAGTATCAGGCAATAAAATTTTACGCACCTCTTAAAACTCACTAAAAATAGAAAGAAAAAAGTGTAAACTATCTGAAGAAATAGGCGGAAGTTATTCAAAAAAAAAAATAAAATAGTCATCTCACTCTATCTACACTTTACTGTCAAATTATTATTGAATAATTTCATGGTTGGTTTGCAAAAGCTAACTTTTTTGAGGACTCACCCCATATTATCTTCATGGTGGCCCAAACATACTCAGGCGACAATATAAATAGGTTAACAGCTAAACACCTTGTATCTTTTCGATCATCTGGTTTCACAACTACCCATTTTAAAATCAAGCATGAAAATATGTAACCCCTGAATGAAGTATTGGAATAAAGAATAGGAAGTATGAAAAGTCAAAACTTTGCAAATTCACGGTTCAGAAACTTTTTGCGGTAAACATATTTCTGAAGATGGAATTTACTATTTGTAACGTGATCAAAGATATTCTTTATCTGCACGGTCCAGATAATCCTACGAAACCTGATTTGGGAATCCGGTGTATGGTGGTTGATTTGCATACTAAGGAAGATACTAAGTTGATTCGTCGTAAATTAAAGTCTTATGCTTCCTCAGAAATCTCAATGAGTAAGGATTTCACGGCTGCTTGTTTCTATTTTCATCATATCATCCAGGCAAAAATGAGTACGAATTAATTTCTTTTTAGACTTTGCGCTGGTGGGGAGATTCAGTCTTCATCTGCCGTTTGTATCTTTTCAGTGGTCATATATACAATGGTTTGCTGTTACGGTAATACATTAGCTACTCATCGTTGAAATTTTCGATGCTTTCATAGTTTCGCAACAAAATATTCTTCTTCTACCCATATCATGGAACCACTACCTCATCCTTCTCTTACTATGCGTGTGCTGTTGTGATGTTTGATAACTTGAAATGGTTCACTTCAGTGTAGATATTTATGCTGATTCGTCAGTTACTCAATCATTGGAGATTAGTTAATTCGGCTAAAGACTCAGATAAATACAAAATTATTTTGGCCATCCAAGGATGCTAAGTGAGGATTTGAAGTAATACGATGTGCAAAAAATTACGAGATCATTACTCAGAATATCAAATCAGAATGACAGTTTTTACTGCCTGTACTTCGAAAGGCTTTAAATAACACCAGTCAAACTGAGTCAGTATGAATATATCATTGTGTCACACGTTATCGGAATAGCCTAAAGGCAGTTAGATATGTATTAGGAAATGCAACTTTTGATGAGTCTTTGTTAACTCGCGATGACTAGAGAGGCTCTGCATTGAGATGCTGATGTTTTGTTTTGGCCATCTTTTAAATCACTTAATAAAAGTCTGCTTACCAAAATGTGGTATATACAACATTTTCAAACATCATTTTCTTCTTCAGGTGTTGTGATATCACATGGAGGTTGAAACAGGGTTGACGAATGTTTTAATTTGGCAGATTTTCTTCGCAGAAAGTGATTAGAAGGAGGGGCTGACAAATAGAAGCGTCCATGGAGAATTCTACCTTTCCACCCCTCTTTGACTTAAGGATGTGATTAGGGATAGTGACAGGAATCATTTGATTTTCAATGGAAATTTTTTAGGAATCTTACTCACCATTACGACCTTTACAAATCGTTTATTGTTTGATTCCAATATATTTATAACTTTATCTAACATGTTGGGCTAATCCCAATAAAGGGGTTGATATAGTTTAAGTATCCTCTAAGTCGCGTTAGTCGGATTAAGCGCGCTGTGAAGTGATATTGTTGTATTTTGTCCAGTGGTTTCTAAGTTCAGAGATGGCCTGTGCAGATTATAATCCTGGAGTTTAATAATGGTTACAGATATAGCTGGTTGATTAATTTCTACCATCTAAAGGCTTGCACTTAAAAGTTACCGACGAATAAACCGTAATACATAGCAGTTGTTCGGGTATCTCTAATAGAAGCTCACTTTCTGGTTTCGATTATGTAGTAGACACTTAAGGTAAGTTCAGTCCACACTAACCTTTAAGATATGTGGTCACTAACTGTACAGTTACATATTTATTAAGTTCTGAATACTATCAATGACCTTGCATATAAAACAGTGTAAAGTATTAGCAAGTCTGCTGACTATTTTCAGGCGTTTTTTCACTCCTTTTTCGTATCTTTTCCTGCTCATTTCTAAATGAATAAATGGGTCGCCGGAGAAAATGTGAACTTTGAATAAAGTGTGGTCTTGTGGTATTTGACATCTTATTAAGGAATTCAAATGAGTTACAATGGGCATACGCCTTTCCTAACGAGTTTGAAAAATTTAACTAGTGTCTGATCCCATCAGTTTAGATTACGTAACTGAATTTTCAAATCGTTTGGTTTTATAAATTGTTTCTGCCGAAATCATTGTCTCTTTTTAACGGTTAGAATTTTATTCCGCACCTACAACAAAGATCGTCTGCTCCGTTATGATGATAAAATCCATCGCATTTCTGACAAATATTTTTGACAGTCAAGAGACACTTAAACTTCGGGAAACACAGAGGTTAAATGGTTTAATAATTTGATATAATGTTATTGTGTCTACAACATCGACTTTTTTAACCGCACTGAACGGTAAACAGTTGTAAAGTGCATAAATGATTGATGGTCGAGGTTGACAGACTACTTAATTGTTGGTAGCATTTTAGCTAGCTACCGCCAAAACACATGTAATAGTTTTTCTTAGAACAGAAACACTGATGAGATGGAAGACAATTTCTGGATGTTAGATATCAGATTTGTAAGACCAAATTATTAAGTGTGGAGTTGAAGACATAGGAATACTTTATTCAAAACAAAACTTATTTTCGGCAGATGAAAAGGTATGTGCTATATCATTCCTGATTTGTGGACCTACAGGCCCTAATGACGTCTGTAGTGTATTGTGGTTAAGAGTGTTAATGAACTTTGAATTCGATGACTGCCTTTTAAGTTAAAAGTATTTACCAAAGGGATTTTAATGAAGCTGTACTTCTAATTGCAACGAAACATTTTATATTTATATTATTTATTGAGTGCAGAAAGTCTGTTTATCCACACTTGTAGGAAGTAGGAAAGTCCAGAAGTTAGGAAAACAATGTTATTTCCTTCGCTTATATTTACATTTAGGCCCATTGAAGGCTGATTACTCTTATTCCAATGAATGAAAGCATTTATTCAAAAAAAAATACACAAACATTTTGTTGTACTACCTACTGTTCATTAAATGTAATCATTCAAGTTCTTATTTACAATGGAAGAGTAGGTGAGATTTATCATAATAGGTTATGTAGAAGTGTCTATGAATACGTCTATGAAGTGATCAACTGTAAACTGATTATTCTTTTTATATTTAATAAGCGATCATCCATGGAATTTTTTTGTTGAAACACATACTAATCGGATATTATTTTTAACTTCTATTTTTCCAATTTATACATCTGTTGCAGATTAAACAGCTTCAGGAAGCCAGAAGTCTGTGCAGCCAGCTTGCGTCTTGTGGGGCTTCGCTTCATTCATTACTCAACAAAGAAAAGGATCTCAAGGAACTACGTGATTCATCTTTACGACGTCAGTTAGATAGCGAATACGTTGAAAAATCATTAACAGCAGCGAAAAATTCCATAAAAAGTCAAACTGAAAAAACCCAATCTTCACTTATCAACATTGCTGCTGATGAAGCCAACTTAGATTTAAAGATTGAAAAGAAACGCGGTGAACTGGAGCGCAATCGTAAGCGTTTAGCGACTCTACAGTCTGTACGACCTGCATATATGGAAGAATATGAACAGTTAGAAGAGGAATTATCCTCACTTTATGCAATATACTTGACAAGATTTCGTAATCTTGCATTTTTGGAGAATCAGTACGAATACTTTTTAAACAATGTTGGTCAAGTCAATGAAGATAGCGAGATCACGCTTAAAAATATTGCTGATCAAATGAAAATGTCTTCGGTAGGTAAGGTTAGAAATCTGTTTTCAAAACTCAGGATAATTACAACTGTATTTTCTACTTTATTTTTCTCTCTTGGGTCTATTTGTCTAAACAAAATTGTTTGGTTATTCCGCTCAGTCTACTTTCTCTTTTATGAAATCCGTACATCTTTTTACCTGAATCTTACTATTACCTTCTGTTTATCTTTCATTTAAAAAACCATGTAGCTCAGGTGGGAATTAGGAATTTACCTGAAAATAAACAGTACATTTCACATAAATGCTTCATTTCAGGTACACAACAGTGATTCATTAGAAGCTATGCATATTAAAGGGAGTACGTGTTTAAACAGTCACATACTACTTAAATGAATTGCTATTTAGAAATTTTCAGGTATCGTGACATTCAGTTTCTATGATACTTAGATTATCTATAATGTTATGGCTGGGAGTTGTGTAAATGACGACATTGCATTTCATAAAAGCTTTGTCCTCTCTTACTGTCCAACTTTGACTTTGGGATGCTTATTATTTTAGTTTTTATGTCTTTTGTAATGCAGCCAGTTTATTTTAATGTGAGACATGACACCAGCGACCACTAGGCAGTTTAGTCTGACTTTTGTTTGCCTTTCAGTCATCAATGACAAGTGGTGCTGTTATAGGTAAGCATCTAGCTAAGCACTTTAAGATGATTATATTCATCATGTGACTGAAGTTTTTAACAATTAGTTATTTGAATAAGGCATTTAGAAGACAAATTTCGCCAGATGATATTATTTCTTCGTATCTTTACAACCACTTTACAACTAGTACTGTTAACAATAATAAAATAAAATACATGACAATTACTCAGTTAAATAAAAAACAAAAGTACATACTCATGACCAATCATATTAAAATACGACAAGTAGTCCATGGTAGGCGAAGGTTGAAGTCTGTTGTTTTTTGTACACATTCAAAGTGCTTTCGTCACCTTCAATAATCTTGAATTACAGTTATGTGAAATAATTGTGAAACAGTCATTGATATTAATAATAATTATTATTAACTGAAGATACTAATCTGTGTATACAGCAATTATGAGGTACTAAACAAAGAATTAATCACCTTACTGTTGCTTGTTTTTTTAAAAACTAGCTTAGAGATGGAGGAAACCAGAAGACTGTTTTAAATTCTGGATATGATAGAACACTTAAAATTGATACGCTAAATCTAAAACCTGCTTCTGGTGCAAATAATTTCGGTTATGACTTAGCTGATGATGATGATGATGATGACGACGATGTGGGAGATGACGATGATGATGATGATGATGATGTGGAAGAGGAAGATGAAGAAGAAAATGACTTCAATAATGGCCAAGATGATGGGGATGAAAATGATGACGACCTAGTTGTAAATGGTGATCTATTTCGAAATAAAGGTGAAAAAGGTATTCCAAAACCAGGGACAGTAAGAAATCAGCTTGCACCTGGCTGGTCACCTAGTAGTGGTCAGCGTGTTTCAGGAGCCAACTATCACGGAAGAACTCAAGGTTCCTACAACAATGAAGATACAAATGGGTATCGTCCAAACGGAGCTGGTTATCATTCAACAAAAAGATCTCAGAAAGTAAGTTTACAAGTTGATGAGATTATTTCTCAAGAAAACACTTAGTTTATCAGCTTATAGTTAGTTTTTAGACAAAAATAGCCGAAAAATATCAAGCGTTTTCCGAACTGTCAACTTTCGTAGCCCACGTGCGGTTACAGCTATGTGCATTAGGATAAGTACCAAGAAGACTAAATTTTATGGTAGCACTGCTTAATATCTTATGCTAAACTGTAGCTAGACTAAGTATTCTTGGTTGAGTTGATTTTAGATTTTTCCGTCGATTGATTGGACCGAAGTGTTCGGCCTCAAGTTGACATGTCGGCTTCTTGTGCAGGTGCTTCGACGATGTTTGGGCATGTAATTAGAGATTAATTGGTGCTGAAATGTTTTTAGTGGAAAAAAATGGGAAGAAACACTGTGTAGAATTTCAGTTTGTCTGAGATAATACGAGCCCCAGCCAGTTTACACATACCTCAAGAAAACTACCCTAAAATTAAGAAGCATTACTTTCCTCCAACTAATTAGTTCAGATATACATAAAAAAGGTATTTAGTCTTATACTACTTAAATGCTTACTAATTAAAATTGTCATGCACGACGTTGAACAAGTTAACAAAAGCGTATATTGCTTATTTCATTTCCCTGGGATCATATCAATGGATAATAAATGTCTAGCTGCGAGAAACTATCAGATAGTTACTATTCTCTATCCATTCTATAACTGACTCACTTTTTATTCCTCAAATGCTGTCACATTCAATCTCAACTGTAATGACACAAAATGAATTCATTTCTCGACTTCACATCAGTGACAGGCAGGATATTTGTTTCCGATGGGAACGAGTATGAAAAAGTGAGCAGTGTTTTGAGGTGGAAAAACAAACAAACAAAAACATCGAAACTAAAAATAATCGTGAAGTCTATATATACACAGAAGTGTGATAAAAGTTTTTAAATTTTAACCATTTAGTGTGCCTTAGTAATGGTAATAATAATAACACCAATAATCATAGAATCCATTTATGAATATATCAGCATATTCTCTGCTCAGCAGTCAAATCAATAGTAATATTCAACTGACGACTTAAGTGTGCATTTATTGTTCTTATAAGGAAACGTAGATATACCGACAAAAATGAAATTAAATCTGGTGTAATTATGTGTCATTTAAATTTGCCACACTTTACAACGGTAGCCAAAAAATGTTGAAAATAGAGAAATGAAAACGATGATTTCAGTAGACGGATAATGTCACAGAAGGGAATGGAAACTTTGAGAAAAGTGATGTGTTATTGAAGTTTGGCGTCAATGTGGAGAGAAAGCGTAAATACATTTTAGGAACTGTAATCTGTTTTACATTATTCCGTGTGGACTTTTCATCCTTTGTTTTATTCGAAAAGCACACCCTAGACGTAATTTTTAAACTCTGTGCCATTACTGAAGAGAACAATGAGAGACAATATATACATTATTGATCTTATTTATTCACCTCTATAAATAATAATGATGGTTGAACCGTGCATTGAAACCGTTTACTTCAGCAGTCAAATGAATTTCATGCTTGTAGAAGTGAAGAGCGGTTGAGTTTTTCTTATTCGTGTCAAGGGTTTCACTGCTGATCGGTCCACCAAAAAAAGAGTTAGTGAAGTTGTTATTTCTTATTCATTGGCAAACAACAGTTGCTAGCCGCATATTACTGAGTTCATGTTCCATACAAAAGATGTCTTTGAAAACTGTTTCATGAAATTACCTTCTACAGAAAAGTGGGTTGGTGGCACAGTGGCTAGGATTCTCGCTGACCATGCACATGGTCCGAGGTTCGATCCCCTGCCGACGCACACCTGATATCTATGATCGGCCTGCAAAATTTGGGCTACCGATATCACATGCTGAAAATTCCATACCTGTACCAAAAAATACAGTGTGGAATCAAGCTGTAATCAAAAATAAAAATAAATAAAACGAGCAGAAACAAAGGAATAACTTTCATAATCACACTTAATCATAGACGTAAGTTTAACCACTCCAAATATTTCTATATATATGTATATGATCTCACTAAATATACGCCGAGCAATCGTCCAGTCTACTAGAAACCTCTTTAAAGCCATGGTCAAGCCCTTTTACAGACCTTCTGTTCATTGACAAAAGCTATCAATTGACTGATCAATGAATCTGGTTTGATAAATTGTACAACTGTTCACATTTTCCAAATACTAGTCGACTTGTTTGTCGCCGTTCTATCTCAGACCAGTTCTCTTCTGTCTAACAACACATCTGTCAGCTAACTTACTGAGTACGAATTTGCAACACGAGTGGACCATGGAGAATGACAGCTCCATAAATTTAAGATCATGGTTATTTTTGTTGTCTATTTTTCAACTGTTGATTTGAAGTGGAGTGAGTGAAATATATTTGGGTTTGTTTTAAAGTAGCCAGCTAACTCAACTAAAAAGGATATTCAAATATTAACGGTGAGTTTATCTTATCCCTATGTATTCTTAGTGATATTTATAAGTGTAACAATATACAAACGAGTGATGAATACTTGTCGTTTTCTGTATTATTCAAAAAAGTGTTGTTAGTTTTATTTCAACTAATGAATTTTTTCACTTATATAAGAAAGCATAGATTCTGCAAAAACTGCTTTGATCAAAGTGTAGTACCCTAACTTTACTTAATCGTGAGTAATTCCCAAAAACAGATATGGCATTAAATTATTTTTGAAAACATGATTTGTGTCTTGATTAATTAACATTATTAACAACAATAATAATAATTATTGATAATTTTTATTGATTTACACCAATAGGAGAATAGTCCAGTTACAAATTTGGGAGATGAAGAAAATCAACACTTTATGAACAGTAATGAATGTGGTTATGAGCGTAATAGTATGTTGAAAGACCGTACAGGTGATCAAACAGCTACAGGCAAGCAGACTTATTTGAAAAATACTAATCAGCCAGCAGAGAGTGAGGACGACGATTTCTAATATAAATTTGCTCATAATTTGATGGTCTATTTTCAGTATTTTCTAAGATAAAAGTTACCAAAAATTATTATTATTTATTATTAATCCCTTGAGTTCCAAGTGGAACATAGGGCTTCAACAACACATCACCACTTTATTCTATTTTTTCCACCGTCCTTCTCAGCTGGACCCACGATTTCCAGTAATCGCTCATCTCCTTACACGACCTCCTCCAAGTCACTCTGGGACGACCCATTCGGATTCCATTCGACTGATGGCCCCCACTGCACGCGACGTCATTCAACGGTCTCCTCAACGTATGCTCCATCCATCTCCACTGTATCCCACATATTTTATGGGCAATCGGCTCTCGCCTGTTGGTTTGTTTCCAGTCAGAGTTTCTGGTTTCTGATTCCTTCTGGCTAGCCGGCTGGCCATTCGACCTTCACCACGAAGCTAGCCAGCGAAGGCGGCAGCTTTTGACAAAAGTCTGCAGCCTGTTGGAAATCCCTTTCGTGACATGCAGTGCAAGTTTCCGACTCATATAGAAGGACCAACTTGAAATTGGCGTTGAAAATCCGGATCTTGTTGTTTATGGTGAGAAAATGCAGAAGATTTCGAAATTGGTTTCAGCTTAATGAAGGGGTATATCGCCTTTCCGATTCTGGCTGATTATCTGGCTTTGACATCTCCACCCGTTTCTACTGCCTGTGGTAGAAACGGTGCTTCCTAGATAAGTGGAGGAGCTAACCTCTGTTAAATCTCTCCCGTAGATGGTGATTGTTGCTGGTTGTTCTTTTTGTTGTTACCATTTGTTGGTTATCTTTATCTTTTCTATGTTCCCGTGCAGTCCTGTATCGGCTGCCAGCCTCTTCAGCCAGTTTGTTGATTTCCGCCTGCCTCTAAGTCTTCGAGTTCGTGTGACATGAAAAATCTTCTAGAGTCTTCTCATCGGCGGTCCAACGTATTCCTGTCTCCTCACTCCCAATTCACAGCCTGATGTATGACCCAGTCAGTCCACCACAATAAAGAATATCGTGGGCGATTATACGCGCGAAACCATGTCTTACTCCTGTATGGACTTTGAACGCTTCACTGAGTTTCCTGTTGTGGGTCACCAGACACGTGACACTGTCATATAGCTAGCCGTTGATTGAAGCTGATAAAAACTTGGGCACTGCACGCCGTATTGTTGAAGTAGTTTCCAAATTACTTCTTGGTCAACGCTGTGGAACGTCTTTACGAAGTCGATGAGATAGAGAGATATTTAACTATCATCCTATTCTTTGTTAGTTGACGATGCGTGGGGTTGCAATTTCATCAGCACATGATTTGCCTTTCCTGAATACTGCCAGCTTATTCCATTCAGGCGGAGTTTTGTATCCAGAGCACTCTCTATTCTCTCCAGGATGATGGGACTTGGCGTGGACAAAAGCATTATTGCACACCAGTCGGTTCTTGGATAGGCCTTTGTCACCTTTCTGTGGCAGCTTAACGAAGTAGCCTTTATTCCAATCGGTTGGTACTTTTATTTCTTTCCAAACCTCCTACAATAATGGCATGAGAATATCTGCCGCAGAATCTGGGTCCGTTTTCAGTGCTTCGAGGCGGGGGAATTCCATCTGGTCCTGCTGCCTTCCTGGATGGCCTTCAGTAGCTTGATCGCACTTAGAATTTCTGTTTTCGTTTGGGGATTGGTGTCCACTGGCAGGCAGCTCTGTGAGTGCTGTTGCTGGTGGCGTGTTTCTGGCGAGCTGCCAGTGGTGGTCGACTCAAAAGTACTTTTAAGTGATCAAAAATGGGAAATTATTATTGATCTGCTCCTTAAAAACATGACATCCCCTTGATTCAGGATTAATTATTTAAACTTTTTATAATTAACTGCGTTTGGTAAGATGTTCTTCAAAATGGGTTAGCTATTACTGTCTTGTTTGAGGTCTGCGCAGAGTTTGCGCTTTCAGGCTGACTGATTCATAGTTAACAAAACGCTTTGTTGTGGTATGTGGTACTGTGTTCGATATGTTAAGTAATATTATGATTGCTTTCGTGTTATGCCAAGACAGAATTTTTCTAATTATAGGTAAATACTGGGGACTGTTTAACTGATTTCAGTGAAATAAATGTCTGCTTTTATTGATGAAAAAGGCCTTAGTGAAATATGCCTAAATTTGATACAAAGAATGAGTTTTTCGGAAGATATGTGAGCAGGTTCAGGTTCAGAATATACGAAGACAACCTTCATGAATCCTCGTACAACTCTCTTTGATGTGGTTTGAATGATGCCAAAATGCTTGTGTTGTACATAATGCAGATAGAGTTATTGTCTTTAAAAGATGGTTATCATCAATATGTCGGTGAGTCTAGTTTAAATGTACTGCACTGCATAAAATGTGTGAATTAAAACAGAGTCAAACAGAGTATGTTTTGACGTCTGTATTCAAGAAAGAGCTACATGTGAATTTTGAATTCAAATGGAAACAAACTATCGACATCCCCTGAAGGAGTATCTTATAGTTACTATAAAGGAGATTCCTTGAGGCATTATCAGGGATAGTGTTTTCTCGTCGACCATTAAGGTTCAATAACCTGAAAAGCATGATTGCTTAGTTGACCAACTCAGTGAGTGCCTACTAGTTGACCTACTCCTATGCAGCTAGATATGTGTGTCGTTCAACACTCATTTATTCAAAAGGGTGCAGAAACACTATCCTGTGTGGTTATGAACAGGTGAAAGTGGCACCACAAGAAGCGCAATAATTGAACATCTGGTTGACACTAGTCATCTAATCTGCATAATCTCTTCCTCTAAAGTCATCTATAAGGTGAATGATAACCTGCCAAAATAATCACGTATCTGTCTCATGTGTATTGCTGAGGCTTCGACTGTTGAAATGGAGAAGTCTGAGTTCTGTATAGTGAAGAAATATCTTCAACCACTTCTACTTTTATGGTTAACCTATTATAATCTTCATTTTACCTTGAGCCTATTTGTTTTTCCTTTGTTTATTTAATCTATGTACCCATGTTATAGCAGCCTTGTTAGCTCTATTAGCTTTACTATTTTCACTTTGAACGATTTCCGGTATCATCTCATTTGTCATTCCTTATTCGTTTAGTCCAGCATAAATTTTGTCGTGTTAAGCCTTCAAAATTTTCACATTGTTACGTAGTTTTAATTGCTTACTGGTCATGTTACTTTGATTCCCCTTTCTAAGATTTGTACATTCCACGGAGAGTTTGGTAAATTTCATAGGCGCTTTGAGAAGAGCCTCTCCGATGGTGTACATTTTTCGAATATTCTTTATGTTATGACAGTGATATTTGGCTTTCTAGAGGCAACTGATAACTATTTTACTTTAATCTCTTTAGGCGGTGGTGTTGTATAGGTGACAGACTACAGTGTCTAGAAATCGTGAGCTGGAATAAGAGGTTTATTAGTTGTCCCTCAGTTTGCCCTTATTCTTAAATTCATTTCGAAATTAGCTACACAAGGAGAAGTAAACATGTATTTTCCTGGCATATGAATTCATTAAAATGTCTGAAGTGAGCACTTTCGATATTCTTGAACATTTATTTCTGTAAACAAAAAGAAACTTTTCACTTTGTATTACATATTGTTCATCAAAATATTTTGTTTTAAACAGGAGATTTCATTGTCATACTTATAAAGGAACGTTCGTAAAGAAAAAGTAATATTTTTGAGTGTCCAAAATCGTTATATTGTATGGACTACTCTAATTCTAATCTGCATAGCGTTCTGATCACATGTATATAATCGTTTGTATTTGGTGAAATTTGTTCTACATCATCACCACTGCCACCACTTGCTGGGTACATCCCATCCAGAATAATTCTCGAATCCATGCTTCTTCGATTTTGGGCTACTTCCGCATCCAGGGAACCAGAGGGAGACTGAATAGGCTGGAAGTTCTGAGTACTCGATGGGTTCTGGGTTAAACTTATTTTTGGACTTTTCAAAGAGGTAGGGAAGTGGATATTGTTTCTATCCCATGGCCATGTAATACTTACCCATGCAATAAAATCAGTCAATAATATGCTGTATATACTGTTTGACTTCTCTTTCGTCACACATCTCATATTTTCAAATAAAACTGGAACCAGCATGTTGTTCCATAGGTCAAGAAACCAATGTAATGAGGCATTATCATCCAGGGGCACTTAAGTGTGGATTGAACGCCGAAAATGGCACAGTGTTTTCTGTCAGTTATAGAACACAGGATTTCATTTAATTTCTTCCAAAACTCGGTTAACCAGAAAATCAACTGATAACACTTCCGATCCTTATTTGCACTGGCAGTAACATCTTCGTTTGTAAGTCCATGTGAACAAAACATTCGACTTTGAGCGAGATTTCTGTATAATACTCTTTCTAAATATTCTTGTGTACTCTTTATGTCAGGCAAATGATGCATAATCCTATTATTTGTAAAAAGGTAAAAGACAAGTCGAAATATCAGTTAGTTTTCACAAAATGTAGTGCTAAAAATGTTACCCATTATTATCAATAAATGAAATGCATTGTCTTCAAGTCAAACGAAATAATATGAACGGAAGAAAATCTGATTTCTTGATAAAGCGATTGGTTAGTTTACTACAAATCGATATAAAAATGCAGACTGAAACCTTAAATTCCGAAAATCTTGAAAACGTTCCAAGATACATTTATTTTATTTTTTTATTTTTGATTACAGCTTGATTCCACACCGTAGTTTTGGTACAAGTATGGAATTTTCAGCGTGGATATCTGTAGCCCGAAATTCGCAGGCCGACCATAGATATCAGGTGTGCGTCGGCGACGGCTCGAACCCCGACCATGTGCATGGTCGGCGAGAGTCCTAACCACTGTGCCATCGACGCATAACAGAAGTATATCGGTCTCTTTTTACTGTAATGTGGAGAGTAACAGCTGAGAATGTCATGAATGCCTTGAAACTAACTAACTAAAATTTCAGATTGTTTTCAGCAGTCACTTTCCTTATAGACTTAACATTTTATCTAGTGATTCATATAAAAGTTCTGTTTTCAAAATAAGCGGCGATTCACTAAAATATTGTGCAATCATAGAGGAAAGTGTTATGAACATTGGTCTAGATTGTTTTACACGTAGAAAGGGACTGAGATTAGGATATATGGACATTGTGATTAATCTGAAGGGTAATCATGTTAGTCTTGTTACACTTTCCCATCAGGTGAACTATGGGTTCCACATAACAACACATATGCCTCCTGACCTTAATAGCAGGAGAAAGGCGGTTCAGTGATTGGGATCCACTCATTTTACAGGTCCACTTGGTTTTACCGGAAGACGTTGAAAGCACAGTGATGTAGGTGTAACTATGCAAACACTGATCCAAGTTGCGAATCCCAGTTTATTTCTAATCTTTTATATTCACTTAGTGTAGAGATACACCGTATTTCATTAGCCACTTCCAACTAACAATAGTGATATGAATATGAGTGCATACACTGCTCTGGATTTGTTATTGTAGCAAGTAAGTGTAATCAGCGACAAAATTCGCTGTAGACCATAGTCATCATTTGAGCAGAAATAATATAATATTATTTACTCTATTGGATATATTTAGTTCATTTATCATTAGTACTACTCATCTAGTTTGCAGAAACACTGAAACACATCGGGATTTAAGATAAACATGTTTACATGATGGCTGTGATGATAAAGTGAACGATCAGAATTCAGCTGACTGACTTCACCAGCTTAAATACCTCTTTATACAGCAGTTAGTGTAGATTAAATCACCGAATTTTGTGTGACATTTAAGCTTCCGTCGATTGGAATAACACGGAAACTTGCAAAACAAACTTGACTTTATTGAATAAATCAAATAAATAATTTCATCAACAAACAGTTGCATTAACTTAAGAATTCAGCGAACTCACTTTATCTGATTGACGCGGCAAGTGTTCTCAAAATCTTTGTCCGCACTTTCACGTGTACCTATAATCTTTGGACTGAATTGTAGAAAACGAAATGTTCAATTTCAAGTTGATTATTCAAATACTCAGATTTTAAACCGTGGACATAATGTTACGCTGTCAAAAAAATTAACCTTAGACAAACCACTGCCCTAAACAACCTTGTTATGAGTAATTCTTCCATGACAAGATTAATAAATACTCGTGAAATCTTAATGTGACATATTAATTCAACTTCATTCATATCAAACAGTTTTGTATTCACTACTAGACTATGAACCTTTAACAGTGCATCAAACATCTTTTTATAATGTCATGTGATAAGTATTAAAAGTTGTACACACCTTAGGAGAGAGAAGAGACAGAATATCCGAAATCCAAAACTCAAAGGTTTGTTCTTATTCTCATGTTTCTACTGAGAGATGTCTGTTCGAGGTGATAGTTTCGGTCGAAATTGGTGAACATCTCCTTGTTTGGTTTGACTGGCTACTCAGGCTTTAAGGAATGTATTCATTATAACATAGAGATCATCTAGATAATCAAACTAGTTGATAAGGGAACCGGAAAGATTTGATGAAATTTGTATACCAAGTAGAATTCTTGGCTCTACACCGGTGGAATATTCATTTGCTTCCTCCCCCCCTCCACCACCACATAGCGAATAGCAGTTAGTGGATTCTTTTGTGTCAACTAGACCCTGTGTGGTACACCTAATGGAATGCACTTAAATCTGACAGACACCTAATGTGTTAAACAGGGACTGTTCTCTAGTACCGATGTCAACTGAAGGATGCTCATGCTATGGTGATGTCATGCAGCTAGATGATTAAAGCTGATTCCTGGAGAGTGAGTGAAAAGTGAAGTATTCATTTTGAATATAGAAGAGTAGAGATCGACATTATGTGTGCTTATAAGGCATAAGTCTGTTACACACTGTCAATAGGTTGCTTAAATCTCTACAGTTGACAATGTATATTCAAATATTTCTGTAAATTTGGTACCGGTGGAGGGAATATTTAGACAGGAAACAAATTAAAACTAAAACATGACCTATAGCACAGGTGAACTCACAGCACATCTAGATAGTCTGATAGTCTTTTACTTCTTAAAAACCAACTTTTCACTGATACACCATGCGTGATTTAGGTAACTAAAGCTAAAGAATGACTGAGTTAAGATGTCTACCACTTGAGTGGAAATAAAAAACATACTGTAGCTTAATATGATTCTTATGAAGGTTTGTGCAGTTTTCTGATTATTATGGCATTCCACAGCAAACCTGAATGGAAATTAAATGTCAGATAATCAAGTGTAAACTGACATTTTCATATATATATATATATATATATATATATATATATATATATATATATATATATTTGAATGCATTACTCTACATCTTTTTTTCATATAGTATCTGTTTAAAGGATTGTCCGGCAAAGTTCAACTATAGCGTCCCAAGGATGCTAACGTACAGGTGACTTTCAGCCGATCAAATCATAAAGATGAGGGATTTTTACACAATGTTGACGTATATTTACAAGAAATTGCTTGCAAACAAATTAAACAGATTGTCTTTCTCTGACATGACTTAAAAAATACGTCCCAGATATAATGAGGAGTAGCAGTTGCTAAGTTAGACTATATATATATATTTGTCAACTTATGCAGTGAATCAGAGCCGTAAACTAGACGGAGTGGAAATACGTATTGAAAAGTTGTACAGTGGTTATGTATTTGTTTGGCGAAGTTAATCAGTTATAAAGTAACATTAATGTTTATTTCCACGAAGTAAGTGATTCCCTAACACTCCAAATACACATTTCATGTCAAACTAATGAACGTTTAAAATAGTTTTAAGGAAGGTCCTTCACTGACCAACATGAATTCGACAAACGTTTGTCACTAACTTCAGACTCTTCCTCAGTGTCCATCCTAATAGTCACTTGGGAACTACCCCATCACGTTTAGACTACAAGGTATGCACTTTACCAATCAGTAAGTAGGTAGAAATTCAACGATCCGTGAATGACAGACTCCACTAAGTAGTGTGTGTGTGTGTGGATACTGATCGACCAGAGGATGGTGGTAGCGTTATACTGCTAACTACAATAAGTCAGAATTTGTGTGTCATTCAATTATAACTCGGTGACTGAATGGTAACATGCTTGACTCATACATAGCCTGAGCGTTCTCAGCGTGAATAAGGATGCCGTTATGGGTGTACACTGGTGAAATTAAATCCTCAAAATCACAACATTAAATTTCCAGCTGAAATTCGAAAGTAAGCAGATGCACTACTGTAACTGGTAGTAATCAGCATATGAATGCAGTCAAAAGTTTATCAAAATACAGCTGATAGAAGTCAGATGTGTTTAATCTCTTACTGCTATATGATCTGCTTTAAATTAACTAAATTAATTACTAGTTCTGTAGCTTATGTTGCACTAACGGTGCTGTCTGTAAGTGAATATTTCCCAGTCATTTCAGCCATTTTGTTGTCAGTTGTTTGTCCTTTTACGTGCTCAATTATTAGACTTAGAATTAACGTGGAAAATCGACGTTTTTAAGCGACTGATATAGTCAGTGTATCAACCGAAATAATTTGTGGCGATTAGGGAATAACTGTTTGATTTAGTAGGTGAGTTTATTTATACATTCTCTATCTCATTGCGCTCTTGTAACATTAGAAATTCTGAGAGGAAGTATCATTTCGAAAAATTTATGTACAAAGTACTGGTGAAAATATCCCACATTCTTTGGTCGCGCTACAAGTATCAGATGTAGGACGACAACTGAGTCATGAATTCCAATTCAATCACTACAGAGAAAGAAAGTTCGGTAGCTATTTACCTAAACCTCACTCAAAGGGAAGCAGACTTTTCGTCTACGAGATTGTGAGTCACATTTATTGCGAAGGAACATAAAAGAGCATGGTTAGTCTACACATGGACAACCCATTCTAGATATAATCTGTAACTTGGAACATCACGCCACACCTAGTTGATAGGCTGACGCTCAAGTGATAGTATACGCTGTATTAGATTGCATAGAGGTAAAACTGAGAAGAAGAAATTTATTGTTGGTTCGATCTGTTTCTCCTAAAGACCAATCATAGCAGCAAAATTTGACTGTTTGACACTTGAGAAATATAGTTGTGACTAAGTAATACTGACAAAAATATCCAATCTCCATCTGCGTCATGGATGTAACATATTTTCTTTTTATACGCGGCTTATTTTTCATACATGTATCATCGTGACATTCGATTATCGATTTTGAAGTTTTCGTTGTGTTGTGTGTCTGGTTCTGGAATGACCTACCTCAGATATTATGATACTCGATGATCTTAAGTTATGCATAACTTTATAAAGTCCGGCACTAATGATTCCTTGGGTCTTTACACAGGTCTCACGAAGGCTGGTATCTCGAAATGCACAAAACGTTCTCCTATTATCCCTTCATCCTACGACATATAAAAGTGAAATTAATTAGCCGGAAAAAGACACTGATTAGTGAGTTTCTTCAGTCTATCTTACACACGTATATGTAACATGGCTTACCCTTTTGGTGAGGCATTCAAAACATTTAAAATATCCAAGACGGATCCTTGGAAAAGATGCATATCAAATAAGTTTATGACTTTGGGGAAACCACATTTCGAAAAGGATGATAACTGTTTCCTGAGTAGCTTTTTGATTTCCTTTACAGTTGGACTTTTGTTATTTGTAAACCGGAAGTTGTATATTGCCTTTGAATAACACGAACTAGAAAAAGAATTATACAACAGAAATCGGTAAGTATTTAAATAGTCTAAAACAATAGGATAGTTAATGCATTACTTCCAAGACACTAGTCATGTCAAGCGATGCAGATGTCTTAGCACTCTGATGCAGTTCATGAATTATGTAATGCACATTTCTAAATATGCAGAAATAGCTTGACTTAACACTTTTATCCCTATCCGCATGTCATAACATTTACTTCACTACATACCTAAGAAGGAAGGCCTAATATTTATATTTTAAACCCACCACACTTCTTCAACATTTCGTCCATTGAACTTATGTTGAGATCCTTACAGTAGGTGATAAATATTAACGTTTTCAAAAACAACAGGAACGTTTATCTTCAGCGAGCAAAATCGCTTTTCAAATTCTTATTTTACAAAAGATGATAGTTCTTTCTTACACAAAGGGAGCTATTATATTTAAAGTATCGAGTAAATGAACGAGGTCGAGCCAACGACAAAGAAAGTTGTGATGACTAAAATTATTAAGTACGGTTTAATCATTTCGTGTTTCGCGAGTTCAAGTCGTTCTACTCAGTAGGCATGTAATTTTTTCTCAGTTATATGTAATCCCACATTGGCTTGCACTCTGTGTGGAGTAGAAATAATTAGGCGTATTTAGATGACGTTTTGACTAAAAACAGCAAATAATGGTGGAAGAAATAATAAGGACAAGCCTGCACAGTAAACGAAGTTTTCCGATACTCACTTTCAATGAAGAAGTTTCAAAAGAAATTACCAATAACCAAGAGAGAATTAAAAGTGACCATGTATTTTGATAATGTGAACTTATGCTTAGATAAAAGAGCAAATCTTATTGTTAGTTAAAAATGTGTGAAGCATTATCTGAGATTAGACCGATTAGCTGGCCCAGTAAAATGTACAGAGTAGGACGACAGTAATATACAATCGGTTAGTTCGAATTCCACGGCAGCTAAGATTTCCATTTCATCTTTGATGTTCATTCATCAGATCGTTCGTAGTCTGTCGATCCAAATAGTCTGATTATTAAATATCAAAAGAGACTATTAAATAAAGTCAGTTAATTGAAAACTTCATCCCAATATATACTGATAGGATTCTTTGTGTGTTATCATTCTGTCATTTGTAGTCAAAATAACTTCTGTTGTAATAATTGCTTATTTACGATTTCTTTATTGTTTAGTTTCTGATGTAGACATTTTTATTTAGTCTCTGACACTCTGATCGACACAAATGTATATTTAAACATACTTTCAAACCTTCAAGTGAAGATATTTTAAAGTACGGTTATTGAAAACCTACGACTAACTGAATTTCAGCTAGCAAATGTGTTCCTAAATGACACTGAATGACTAAGTCAACTGAAATTTCACCATGTTCATCACAGTCATCAGCAAACTGATGACAAAATGTTACTTATTACTGGTGCTACTTTTTAAGTAAAAGCTGTACACGTTACTTAATATGGTTGTCTTAAAAGTTATTATTCACTTTGAAGCTAAAATCAGGGTGATTCATCTTTTTTATATTTTTGACAAAAAAATGTGTTTTTGTGGTAGGATTTTCAGCAGGACAAAGATTTTTCTGGTTAGCCACAAAAGTATGAAGATTTAAACTGGTTAAGCGAGAAAAAAACAGTTTGAAAATAATAATATTATCAATGAATCATATACCACGGTGTTATTGAACAAAAACCCTGTATTATACTACACTTTCAGCAACTTTGCTTGACAGATGTTTATCGATATACTGAAATAATGTTTTAGTTTTTGGTTAAACATAGATTAGCAATTTATGAATCAGCCATAGACTACTGGGACCGATCAGTTAGGTAGGTCTTAATACAACATTCCTAATTTAGATCCTGGTCATCGGTTTTGTATTATCACAATCGGCTCTATGGTATAGTCAACTGTTATGTGATGGAAGTTGAGTTGACTTTTGTTCAATTGCTATATTTAAGTGTTTAACCGATGTGTTCTTCAGTCGATATTGCAAATACCTTTGATTTCTTCGTTCGACAGATTCGCCTCTGAATGAATTATCATCCCTAGATCTATCCAGTCAAAAATAACACACTTCAGAAACTGGTGATCATCTAAGACTTGGTGCTATTAATACTGAAGTAACTTCGTTAGATTTTACCTTTTTAATGTCAGTATGAGTAGAAGTCTTGGTGTTCATCTGGACGCCATTATTTTCCGTACAATTCATGGAAGAATAATACAAAACTTCATGTAAAATAATCTCAATTCATAAAGTTCACCTACTCAAAAGATAAAATTTTGGCCAGGTTGTTCACCAGATGCGTTTTTCCGGTTCCAGTCAGTCCACAGATTACAATGAAATTATTTTCTTCGATGACAGATAAGTAAGACTTCAGTGTATTATATGGTACTAGACTTGTAAAACATCCATAGTTCAACATGTCAGTTTTCTCAATAACATTTTGGTGTAGCATTTTATCCATTCTTTTCAATTGTGACTTCATAGTACGACCTTGTAAATCTATTTCTATAGACAAGACGAATAGCTCCAAATCATAGCCTTTAGTAATTTCATCCAGCCACATAACAGGGAACTGTGAATAAATTTCTCTGTTTATGTGACAGCTGGTCTCCAGTGTTGCTGTCACAGGGAGTTGGGAATGATTCTGATTTGTTGTAAATAACGGTTGTGGCAGTGGTGGTGGTAGGATTCGTGAGAAACGTCGCACAATGTTCTCTGTTTTCTTTATATTCGGATATTGATAAATTGAATTTAGCTGATACGCCTTTAGTTCCAGTGAATTAAGTTGCAGTCGTTCATTAGGATCCAGGTAAGTGATGTAACACTATATGGAAATAAAGACAATAATTTGAAGGGCTATTGGTTAACAGAGTTAAAGAAGTATGCATACTTGAAATACTAGATGACTTTAGTGGCGGTGGTCAAGAGTGAATTTGCATCTAACTGTAAGTGAAATATTTGATCCAAAATTGAACAGCTCGGTAATAGCCTTTCTAGAATATGTAAAACAACTGAGAATCAGATAACCCTGACAGTTACTGTATCCTAGTCTACAGTGTTAAACAGTGAGGAATAGGAAGCCACACATTGATAACCCTACTGCTCGGGAATAGATTTGATGTACATCGATTAATTCCTGATGAACAAATGAACTTAATACTGTTCATAATATTGAAGTAGACCTGGTCACTAACACAAATCAGTCTGAAAGAGGTGTTAATCGTTGGTCAGTAGGCAGCTGTTCATCAGTGTGTAGGAGCAATTTAGCCAGTTGTTGAGTTCAGCTAACGGAGTAAATATTTTATTATCTATCCACCAAGTCAAAATCTAGTAACTGACATATATTTGTTTTGATTGCTATCAGTCCGTGGTACACTACAACCTTAGTTAAATATCATCGGTAAGTAGTTGTTTTCACAAGTTGAATATGAATTTATGTAATTAGTGTATAACAAACAAATAATAGCAATTGTATCAGGACACTATAAGGCAATACGAGGAGATCAAACAGAAATAAGGCAAGCTAAGCAACCAGTCGAATGAAGAGAGTGTAGAATGCATTCAATCTCTGGTAAAACCGATTTCCAGAAACAATCACAAGGATCATAAAAGTTTTTTGCATTTATCAATGAATGAAATACCAAACATTACCGAGACTCTCAAACAAAATGAGTACCCGAAGAACATCAACAAAATCAACACTCACATTAAGTATAGTCGAAAACGTATTCCGGAAACATGGTCCTCAACAATTGTCACTCTATAGAGAGCAGAGATGTCAGACGATATCAGAAGAGTACTCAGTAAGCACGACATCAGAGTTCTCTTCAAAACATCAGACACACTGCAAAGCAACCTTATCCATATAAAAGACCAAATCCCTAAAGATTCTCTATCTAATTGTGTCTATAAAATAAAATGATTGGAATGTGACGCGATATACATTGGAAAAACATCTCGAGAAATCAAAATTCAGAAGAAATTAACACCGTAGAGCATCTGTTCGACCACGAAGAAATCTAGTTGAACTAGAAAAGCCTGAAAAATCATCATCCATAGGTCTACGTGCTAGAGAATCAGACCACAAAATTGACTCTGACAATAATGAAATAATCCAGGAAAATTTCAGAAATCACAAAGAACGTCTAATTTCAGAAGCGTTTCATATCAAGTGGAATGCAAATTCTCTGAATACGAATGATGGACTGAAACGGAATTCGACCTGGTTACAACAGTTCCTCCGTCAAGAATTTGATAAGCGATTTCATTATGTAAACACACGCTGCTTTTATAATTTTATACACTTATCAAATCCAACAATCTACACCTGGTTTTGTTATCTTTGTCAATCGGCCAACTTGACAATGCGAAAATGAAGCCATGTTCAGGATTGATGATTAAGTTGTTATATATATAACCTGGGATTTTGTAAACTCTGGTTCAATAATACTTTGATAAAGCTATTAGCATTGAATAGCGAAACGTCAGTAAAAACAATATCGTTTGTTTTTCATTCATTAGGAAATACAAAAACCTTTATTATAATCAATATCATATACCCAATGGCGAAATGTTTTTCAAACTTTTAAAAGTGAACTTCGTTTGGACATATATAAATCACAAGGATATGTAGATGCTACACCGAAAAGTGGTAATTCGTTAGGCAACTTAGACCACCATTTTGATATTTCATAGGATTAGCATCACTTCCCGTTATATATTTACCCAGTTCACTTCAATTATCATTTTTTTTACATATGTCTTTCTTTTACAATTCAATGAACAAGAAAGTGCAGTTGGCTTATTCCGACAATTATGACTTTTTTGAATGAAGCCTTCCGGTAAGAAAACGCCTCCATGAGTCTTTGAATTGTCTTAGTTATGTCTTCTTCGTCAGTTGCCATAGATAAGCATACCACTAGGACTAACCGAAAGCGTTTATTATTATTACTATCCGATACTGTTGGCATATAAGCAATTAGAATGAATGTTGCTTATTAGCCTCATATCACAATTTTATTGAACAATTAGTAAGTCAAATTATACTTATATATATATTCCAGCATATTTGGTTATTAAATAAAAATAAAAATGAATAAACACTAACCACTGAAAACTACACATGTACACATCTAACTGTATAATGGATGCACTGTTCATGTAATATCTAGAAAGTAGTTCAATTTTCTTATTCATAAAGTTGAAAGGTATTCTTTATTGTGTCTGTTTGTGTGTGTGTGTGTATTTCTCTTGATTCGAATACCACTACTACGTTTAGTTTATACAGTAGAAGGTGGAACAAACAGCAGGTACTGTTTTCTTGTATTACTGATAACAAAAACACAGTAGATTATTTCCAATTTGACTGATAACTATGTAGTTTGCATAACTGGAGTAATAATCTATCTAAATAAACTGTATACTAACGCCAAGTCTTTCAGAGATTAGAATTGACTGTCCTCTCGTAAATAAGTATACATACATGTTGTGTCAGTGCTTTATTTATCCTTGCTTTTAATCTAATAAGCAATATTTCGGTTTCACAATAATATTTTTATTTTCCATCGTTGAGTTGGTTGAAACTAGAATTAAACACTTCACTAGGTAACTAATATCAGAGTATATGTCTGATTAAAATTAAACCCGAAGATTTTACAATAAACTAAAGGCAGTGGAGAGATTACTGAAAACAGAACAGTATGGGACTAATTATTTTAAATAACCCAAAATACTTTCAAACATTGGGTTTGTAGACACTGGGTTATTTTTGACAGAGACAGTAACTGTTTTCATTATCATATTCTGACTGTGACTCTGATATAATTGTCTTGTTACTTACTCATTCGTTGAGCTTCAAAAGCCTATTTCCAAGGCACTCTGTTCTCTCCTATCATTTTCAATCGGCTTCAAAACTGTCTACAATCTCCTATTTCCTCTTCACCTGATATTCATCATGATCCACTCTGACATCCAACCAGTCGTTTTTCATTCTGATTCCACTTGACGCCAGTATGGCATGTGATGTCACTGAATAGTCTACTCACTGCGCCTCCAGCCTGTCTCGATTTCCTCCTGCATTTTTGTTGCACAATAGCTTCTTGAGTGGTTTGATGACCTCCAGAGTTCCTCGGCGTTTATCCTTCCCAGCTAAGAAACTGATTTGCACTATCGAGCCATCGAAGGCAAATGTTGATGAAGGCGCGCAGCCGATTCGCGAAAATGTCTTAAGTGACGCGCTCCAAGTCCTGGGAAAATAAAAATGCGTTGGATATACATCACCATTGAAAATTGGGATGTTGTCCGCTGTGCTGAGTTTATAGATACTTCAGTCGATTTCAGAGAATTGAATGCATGTCTTGCTTTCTCAATCCTGACTTTGACATCTTCGTCCATGTCGTCAACATGCAGTAGGAACTATGCCGCCCAAATAAGTGGCAGTAAAACTGACGACTTGCTTTAGATTTATCCCAATGAGTGTGACTGGTGTTCGTTGTTGTTGTTGTTGTTGGTTGTGGTGGTGGTGATGGTGATCGGTTATCTTGTTCACCTCTTTCTTCTCAATCTTCACTTGAAGTACTGTCTTCTTTGCCTCTTCTACTAACCTATTAGTTTTCGCTTGCGTATCTTCCAGTTTATGAGGCAAAAAACATAAGTCCCCTGTTATTCCAGATATTCTAGGCTATCGTTATCTCTTCAACATGAATCCATTTAATAACTTCCCACAGTGTGCTGAATGACGCAGTTCACCAAAATCATGAATATTATCATTGATAGTGGGGAGGCTTCTATTTCATATGCCATGAGATCCAATACCTCGATGTGGTTTCTCTTGTGAATTACTTGGAATTCGGCATCATCGTATCGCTGTTGGATGGAGTTTATAAATGTGTGTGGCACTGCATTTCACGGTCATGGAGAAGCTGTCAAATTACTTTTCAATCTATGTTGTCGAAAGACTTTTCAAAGTCGGCGAAGTTGAAGTATAAAATTAACTGTCATTCAAACCTCTGCTCGATGATGATATGTTATGCTATGATTTCATTTATTCCTCTTGAATCCAGCTATTTCTGGGCGAAGTTTCTGTCAACAGCCTCATTAGGGCACTAGGGCTCGATCTATATTCAGACGGTACTTACTGCTATTGTCACTTTGATATCTTATTGCACAAATTTATAACCAATACTTACTTGTGTTACTGCACACTAATGACTAGAATAAATTTCACTTGCTTCCATAAACCTACAGCCAATTAAGTGAGGAGAACACATTGTGTCATACTGTGCTCAAATAATAACAGCAGAACAGATTTTTCTCCATCTTTATTCTTCTTTCAGTGAACAAAGAGAAATAATAAAAGCTTCACTAATTTTATTGCCTTTTCAATCTATTTCTTCAAAGTTTTGTCCGCTTTTTGCCATGCTTTTATGTTCAGGGATTATTGGCCGTATAGACCTAGCATAACCTTCTTATAACTTTCGATGGACCAATATAAAAGCAGTGTAATGGATACTTGGATTTACACAGCTATGCAGTGCTTAATGCTTGGTGGTTCGCACACCGGTATTGTAGAAAGATCTGGACTACAGAAAATAGAAAGAAGTATGTTTTATAATTTAGGCACTTACAAGCCCATATACCCACCTGAAGTAGTTCTTGCAGTACTTCATCCAGCTCATTCCAAGTCATATCATCCTTTAATCCAATGCATCCTATTTTCAGTGATTTTTTCGATTCTGAATCAATAATGATTTCTTCAGTGTTCACAAGGACTGGCACAAAATAACGACTATTTTTGCAAAATTTAGACGACAAATCTAGTTAATGTGTCATGAAAGAAGATAAAGAAATAACTCGGATTATTAAGTATTAACCACGGGGTGAATAAGCTTTATTGAACTAATACGGACATTGTGTCAATGGACAACTGAATATAATAAAACTGGTTATAGTTCGCTTTCTGTCTTCTTGTACATTCAACGGATTGAAACAACGATGATGATGACTGTAAAGTGACCTAACTATCGTAAGACCAAAATGGTTCTTATATATATATATATATAAATTATCACCCTGGCTCATTCAGGTGTTGAGAAAGAAGTATTACTGACATGTCCATGAATGAGTATGTCACTCAATAGAAATGAAATCTGGACTTACATTAAGCATGCAGCTAGGCTTGCATGTAGAATTTATTTTTTTATTTTGGAGTATCTGCTTGAAAATGAGCATTTTTGTCTAAATTAATCTGTCGCCTAAGCAATAAATAGAAGTCCTAATTAGTAAACTGTTGTAAAAAGAACTACCTGAGTTGATTTCTCGTGAAATGATGCTTTCGATGGGACTTAATCTTCATCTTTAGTTCCAGTTGACATCAACTTCAAACGAGACTTTTAATATTTGAAGGGATTCATGTAACTGATATTCGCATTATCAAATCTGATTATATATTACAAGGGATATAGTATTGAAATGCTCATCTCTTGAGTATGTGGAATAAGATATTCACAATTTCTTAAAATCCTGTGCGAAGTTTATACTGCAAATAGTGATAAGATTTGAGACAGGAACGTTCTTTCAGTAGAAAATAAATTCCGGACGAGTGTTTTAATACCCTCCTTAATTATGTATATTTCATTTTCCAAAATAGATTAGTATGACCATGTTATGTCATAGGTGCATACTTTAACTTGAATATTTTGATAACTCCTGCTCTCGAAACCGTTTCTTTTCCTCATATCATATCATGTCATAATCATATACTAACTTAACATATGCTGGCTGAATGTCTTTCCTCTACGTAACACGGTCAAGAATAAAGCTGAAATGAAAGCCCAAATGGTTGTTATTTATAATGTAAGCTGATCGAATTATGATCTGATTTAATTTTTATTTTGACTCAGGGTGCGTCTCACTTATGAAATGCCCAATTCAACTATAAAACTACAGGTGCAAAATCGAATTTTGAAACGTCCTGTATATACATATACAGATACCTTTATGGGAAAAGATATTATGCGACATGCGATCACATTTTTCGTACATAATACTGCTGTGAATGTTTATTAGTTCATCAACAAACGCACAAAACCCTTCACTTATACACACGTACAAAATAAGTACACAAAGAAGAGCTCTGACTGTACATCTACTTATCAGGATGCTTTCCAATGCATTTCTGTAAGTTTATGTATAAATAAAGACAGGAAATTACACGTTCTTTCTGCATATGCAAATAAATGTCAGAAATAATGATATAAATAGAATAAAGTAAGTTAAATTCTTCGCTACGGTAGACTTATAAATTGTTTTATGCCTTAACCTTGATTCAGAATTCATTGTATCACGTTAGCATGTCTGGGCATTACTCTGTTGAACAGAACATTTCTGTGATCATCAATATGTATTAATTGACATGTGTTCCCTAGACAAAACGATGTCTTAATATATATCATTTAAGTGATCTGACAATGAATTTGTTTAATAATAACGACTACACTCTTGTAGTAGTACGTAATCTAAATACGGAAATGTATTAAAGAAGAATGTAACAAATACCAGAAGGTTGGGATGATGATAAAAGTCAAGCTTGTAGTACACTTGAATCGTTTTCACTGCCGGATTCTAGACACTTCATTAGAATTCCAATGATTAAAATGAAAGTGAATCATAGCGTTTTATTTGGACAGAACGTGGGCATTTCGATGAAGTAGAAATCCAGAGTAGAATAATTTATAAGACGCAGTATTATTGTCTGCTTTACATGAAATCTATTCTATCATGCTGAGGATTAAACACGTCTTGAGAATGACGATTCTGGTAAGCCGAGATATACAACACAAAATAGGGATTTTGTAAAGTCATCATTTGAGAAGTTGTATAAATCGTATGTCTTTTCTGTTTAGAACACGACACATTCTTTATATTTGGAGGTTTGTGATACTATTTAGCCGACTTGTGTGAAGTGAAAGAGTTCAGATTTGAATCTTGAAACTACTAACCAGAAAATACATCATTAACTCGAACTCACAATAGTATTGCATTGTGTTAAGAAAGATCAATTATTAGAAGAAAACAAACCTGATAAAAACACTTTTCTGTTGGTTCCTTCCAAACGAAATTCATTGCATAGAAGTTCATCATCAGGATTATATTTCAATACGGTTTCCTGTAGTTTTTTGTGTCTTGCTTCAAGCAGATCTATCCTACATTGCAATCGACTGATTGTCAGATAAAGTCGATCCAACTGATTGTCATCGTTCGATTTCTGACTGATTTGGTTAGACTGCATACTGAAAATACACGACATTTTTTAAAGGTTGAGATAATTATGAAATGTGTAGCAATTTATTCAGTGGACAATTTGTAATAGAAAAACAGATAGCCTTTTTTGCTTCCCCGATTCTAACTCCGATATACTCATCCGTGCCTTGTGTAGTTTAGAATGTACTGCCCAGCTACTTCGTTACAAGCGATTTTATGAATATCAGTAGTGGCAAAATGCATACTGGATGGCAGGTGTATGTATTCAGACAGAAAAAGTGGTTAGGCATTCAGTTTCTAGGAGTTTTATTCATCCTCTTGAGCTATAAATCTTCTCCATTATTTCCCTTCTAAGAATAAGATCAATTTCGTTTACGTCTTCGTATTTTCTGGTTTCTGTAGAAAGTTGATAGAAGTAAACATGTGTTTTATATATTTGTTACACTATTAACCATTGTGTTCGTGAGCCTAAACTATATTGATTTCCTTTTATGAAATATGGTCTATTTAAAGCAAAATGCCGAATAGAGTGCGAAATTATAGAGCACTTCAAATTACATCTTGAAAGTTTTTATAAATTACTTTCACACTTAACTCAGTTTAGTTAAGATTTTTTTGACAAAGCAATACAGGTTCCGGGAACAACTGAAATTATGCATGGGCTCTGCTGTATAGATCCAAAACAATGAGAATAAGATATGAAATTCAACTTCCTTTTCAATGGATCTTCAGACGACTGTCGGTTATAAATGAAATTCACTTGAAAATCGATTGATTCTCGGCAAACCTTACAACCGATTAAATAATACTGACTAACTACATCATCTAATTGATCGATATTAGTGTACACTTAAGCTTTTTCAACTGTCCTAAATACAAAAATATGACAATAAGTCAAAGGATCAATCACTCTGAGTGGTCTAAATTAACTTACTTCGTAATCGTAGTGTCATTTATTGTACCCTCTGAATTGGTTGATTGTGTAGTCGACCTTGTGCGTTTTCTAAACGCTTTGGCTATGGATTTGCCCAACTACAAAAACATGGTTGAAAGATTAAAAAAAGTGTGTAAGGGTAAGAGATACGGACTCAATTTGTGGGTTTCAAAGTCAGTTATGATGAACCTCTGGATCTAGGATTGGTTGAACTTATCATCAATTATGATGTAGAGAATTCAGAATATCATTTTCTACTTGCATTATAAAGTTAGGTGAACTTGCGTTGAAGCTAACAAGTTCGTTATTCAGCCATTCGGGTCTAATGAGCTTCAGTGTTGTGAATACGACTAATTTACAAGTGCTAGCAAACTTTGCTTTCACTTTATACTAATATGATAATAACAGTGCACAATCGCCTGCAATCACTTTGCTGATCCGATTACACCATTAGTCTTATCTCAGGATTAGAAAAATATGCTTTTATTCGTCCAACAAGGAATTACTAAAACTAAGTCTGCTTATTCTAGGTTTTATATCCCTGGGTTTGGCCTCACACAAGCGTATAACCCTATAACGACTTTATTCTGGAGTTATGGAGCAATTCAGTATATCCCTTTTGTTGTGAGGACTAAATTTTCTTTAGTTGTTGTCTCTTTGAACATTCCCGTAAATTCAGTGCTTGTTTAAGTTGTTTCGGTCCTATATATATTCATCAATGCATTCAATTGTTTGAACTGTTGTCAACAGTCAGTCTCCTCTTGTTTTAAAGTTCCGGTGGTATATCAAAAGTTATGGTTGACTATTTTATCAACCATTTAAATAGTTTTAGTTAGCACACAAGGTTCGTATTGCACACAGGCTACTAGCTCGTATCAGTGGTCATATCGTCATATTAGTGGAAATATATTTTAAATACAAGTAAATGCCATTTCAAGCTCTGTTCAATGATGATCCGGAGTGTTCCGACTTGATCGATGCATGACTTGTTTCTTTTGAATCCAGCCTGTTCTGGTCGAAGTTTTACATCCAGGGCGTGTTTGATTCCCTCCAGGATGATGCAGCTTAGTATTTTACTTGGGATAGACAGGAGAACAATGCCGCGCCGATTCTTGCATTAGCTTAAGTTTCCTTTCTTCGGTAGTTGGAATACGTAGACTTTCTTGCAATCCGCAGGTTCCTTGCCCTCTTTCCAAACCTTCATCAGTAGTGTTATCGTGAAGTCCGCTGATGTCTCCGAGGCCATTTTCAATGCTTCTGCTGGGATTCAGTCTGGTTTTGATGCAGCTTTTCCAGTTTTTAGCATCTTTATTGCCTTCAGGATTTTCATCTGTTTTCATCAGAGGATTGATGTCCACTGATAGTTGTGCTTCCGTTGTTGGTATTATTGGGCGCGTTGTAGGTGGCACCACATAAAAATAAGTTTATTTTTAATTATCACACAGCTATGCAGTATTAACAACTGGATAATTCATATGAACCTGTTTCACTCTGTTGACTAATCTTGTCTATGTAGCCCGTAGTACTTAGCGTATAAGTGCAAAAAATAAATTCAGAGAAAATCGATCTATTTAATTCATCCTACAGTACACAAAGTTTTCTAAAGACACAGTTAATTGTAAATCACTTGAAAAAAATGACAGGAAGATGAAATGAAAAAAGAAAAAAAGACAGATGAGGAGTAGAAGTATGCTTAGAACATCGATGAACTGCCAAGTCTTATTATAACCATTCAAATTTAAAAACAATATTTCACAGGAGGTTGTTGTTGTTGTTGCTTTCAAAGTACAAAGCTAAAATCTCATCACCGTTATTTCGCAAACATGCCAATGAGTAGTGTGGATCATATTGCACTTGTTCGCTTGCTTCCGTTATGCAGTTTATAGAGTTAAGCAGGTCAAAAATATTGTATGTGACTACAGAAAACCGTAAGAGAAATTTCTCTTGAAACTGTAAACTTTGTCAACGGCTGTCTGCATACCATATGTCGTCGGCTCTCAGTCATTATTTCATTGGTTTGAACTGACTAAGCATTTTAGCTGAGATAATGCGTGTTTACTTCCGCCTGGTATTTGGACCACTCCGATGAGGCTGACAAACATCAGTGGTATTAGATTTCGGTATTATTAGGCAGTATGTATGTGCGTCAGTGGCACAGCGATTAGGACGCTTGCTGACCATGCACATAGTCCAGGGTTCGATCCCCGGCCGACGAACTCCCTTACCTCGCTAAGCCAGTAATAAAAGCTGGTAAAGAGGAAAGGTTGGGCATGAGGCTAGCAACCACATCCTGTAAAAATAATCACCACTGATACAGAAACTTCAAGCCTCCAGCCTGAAGCCCTATGTTCCACTGGGAACGTGAAGGAATAAAAAAATGTTCTATTGACCTCCTGTCACTAGTTGAACTGGAGGAAGACTAGATCAGCTGTTGTTTTAAGGCTTCAAGTTGCTGTCCTTGATTTTGAAAGGCCTATAGTGATGGCAGATCACAATACTAACTTCATCTGCGTACACTATGTTTTTTGATAATGGAATGTTCAAGAGTCGAATGTTCGATCCCTTTTGTGATTATAATGCAAAAGTGGCATGATGGGAAACGGCACACAAAATGACAATAATAAGTTTCGAATAAAGTTAGACTAAATGCAGATTAATTGTTGTGAGGAGATACTTAAACAAGAATGAATATTCAACAAAAAGGAGATGTTGGTAAATGAAGTATCATAATTCAAATTAACGACTTACTTAGTAATACTGAAAACCAACCAGATTGTTCCTCCTCAAACATTCATTCTATTCACTGTACTAACAAGCCAATCTGCGACTCCAGCCTAACTCCCTCATTTGAAGTTAGTTTGACGATTAACTCGTGATTAATCCTAGTCGACAACAATCTCTGACTATTATCAGGTTCATTCTTGGCTCCATGTATCCCTATAGTGATGGCAGAAGATAGCCTCAATCATTTGACCTGAGACCATGTAGTTCTCACTGACCAGGTAAATGACTCTTCTCTGAGGCTAGGTACTTGAACTGCACATTCGAGTCTCCAGCTAGCACTATGATGTCTGTTGAGTGTGTGTGCTGAAGGTCACTCGGTAGATTGTAGGAGTCAAACGGCCAACCGTTAGTGAGTACTCAGAGAATACAGGTATAATGATCATGAATCAGGTGGGTGAGTGTACGACTAGTGGAGTAATTTTCCAGAGTATATTGGCAAGCGGAGTTCCCTACTGATTTTGTGATTCCGTGATTTGTGTTAAGTGAACCCTTGTTTACTAGCTCGCCATTAAATTGTTCTTATACTGACAATCTTTTTCCAAGGGCCAAATGAAGGTCATTTCCAAAGTTTCACGATCCTCAGTTGAGAAAGAAGTTTGGCGATCATAACCCGTGAAGTGTTCTCGTTTTATGGATTTTGGTTTAGAACGGACTGTTTTACTTTGAAATGACGCCAGTGAATATATAATCTTCGTAGTGCAAAAATATTGACATAACTTGAAGGCAGCTGTAACTGCCAATAAAACAAGTGCACATTTAACAACGAGTATTATGAAGACGATCAGAATTAACGCCAGTGTTTTCCGTATGCAAATGAATAATAGTTATCATTATCTGAAATAGCTATGACAAATTCTAACGACAGCATTTTGTCAGTTTTAGTGCAACCCTTCGAATTACGTAATAGATTAAGCAATCTTAGATTTCTGTGTTGTTTGAAACTTCTCTCTAATGAGATGGGTTTTTAGTGTTTCGCTGAAATTTAGTTTCAACACATCAACCATTTCTCCCTTTAGAAAGTAACAGATTGACGAATCATCAAAAGTTATCATTACAGTGATAAAAAATATAATATCCAAGTATCAATACTTGAATATCAATGAGATGCTCACTGGTGACTGGCCCTATTCAGGTAGGTAGTTACCTGGGGTTCCAGTGGGAAGTCGTGCTCAGTGGGGTGCAGCAGGTCGGGTGTGAGGACGAATACTCGCCGAAGACATTGGCTAGCGGTTGCGCTATATCGTGAATTGGCAGAAGTTGGGGTTCATGCACTGGCCATTGTATCGGGTCCCAGCGGCTTACTGGTCTACAAGCTAGCTCGCCTTGTAACCAGAAGGTTCTGGGTTCGAACTTTGGCGGTGGGTGCGAATCGATGAAGACTGCCAAACTAGGATGAAACAGCTGTCCAGTACTCCCAGGTATTCCAATGGTTCTCTAACTAATGTCAGCTCATGATGAAATACTGTAACCAAAGAAAAAATATAGGTTTACTGTTGATTAACTTAACAGTACCTAGGGGAAGTGACCGACCGTTGGGTTAGTCAAATTGAACTTAAGGCTTCCACC
This sequence comes from Trichobilharzia regenti, assembly GCA_944472135.2. Taxonomy (NCBI): domain Eukaryota; kingdom Metazoa; phylum Platyhelminthes; class Trematoda; order Strigeidida; family Schistosomatidae; genus Trichobilharzia; species Trichobilharzia regenti. Next base: position 62,932,341 of record OX235270.1, read on the forward strand.
AGTCGAGATCGGTAGGCGACTATGGAGGTTAGCTACCGATCAGCTGTTTGTTCCGATAGATCCTGCATCTTTTATGCATAATATCAATAGACAGTTGTAATATATAAGTCACTAACATATATCGGTAATGGAGATTTATTAATAACTCTCCACATATATATGTTTAAATACCAGCGTTGTTCTGGACAAAATATTTCCAAAATATACAGAATTTATCGCATAATATTTTTCATCATTCAGGATCTACAAGTACGATAGCAATCTACGACATATCATGTAATGCAGTGTTGTTCTTTTTCAACTACAGACTAATCCTTTACATATTTAACGTAAGTTACCTATTCGATGCGAAAAGTGACCGAATTCGTTTACTGGGTAGTATTATAAAAAGAGAATGTGTACTAGATGTGCCTATCGCTTGCTTCTTTAAGCCTTTCCTCTCTTAAAATTTTTATTCCTAATCGAAGACAGTAAGAATCCAAAGTAGACTGCAAGGAATACTATAAAAGTACCTTGTAATAATCAGAAGAAACTGACTGAAATCACGTGGATACCGGACATATTGTAACAACAGAAGACAAGGGCTGGCAACAGATCGTTTTATTACGAAAATCAACACGTATTTATATATATTTTATGTGCATTAATAAGGCTTATGCAAGCAGAAAAAGGCAGTCTTCTGATTGGTTGTTTCTCGGAAGTTAAGCAGACAAACACAGTCTTATGATTGGTTGTTTTCGATATTTCTCGGAAAGTAGAGCCATCTATCTGCGAATCATATTTGTCCACATTTAAGTTTGCTGTGATTGGTTGTTGAAACAGCCTTGTTCATATTTTCTCACGGCCCATATTAGTGACCTAGACATTAACGTAGATTAGTGTCAACCAATCGGCTAGCAGCCTGCTCTCACCACACTCGTCCCCCCGTCAAATAGCTTCGTGCGCAGACGTTCCGACCTTCTGGGTGCTACATCCTCTAGTTGAGGATTGTTACTGACCGGCTTGTCCCACTGTACCCATCTTTGGAGCTGACTGGCGTTAACTCGTTTCTGTTTATCACCTCTTCGGATGGTATATACTTGACCCCGTCTTTTTGTGATTGTGTATGGTCCTTCCCACTTTGGAAGGAGTTTCCGTGAACCTAGCCCGCCTCCAACTGTATATCTCCTGTCTCTACACTTCACTTGGTCCCCGACTGCAAAGGTAATGCACTGCGTCCTTTCTTTCATCTGAGACTTCGTGACATCACTGCGCTGCTTCCGTATTACATTCTTGACTGCCTCTTTCCTCTCTGCTTTTAATTTCGTCGTACTCCACTTTTGGTGCATGGGCCAGGTCTCATTGTGTACCGGTAATCGTGGTTTTCTACCATACATCAGTTGGAAGGGTGACTTCTTCGTTGTTTCCTGAGTGGTAGCCCGATGTGTTAGTAAAATCAGTGGAAGCTCCGTTTCCCAGTTCCCGCCCTTCGAGGCCAGCCACTCCTTCAGTGTACGGTTGTTTCTCTCCGTTAGGCCATTCGTTTGTGGATGGTATGGGGTCGTTCTGATCCTCTTGATGCCCAGCTGTTGCAAACGGGAAGTAAACTCTTCACTCTCGAAACAGGGACCTTGGTCTGTCAGTATTGTCTTCGGTACGCCGTGGTCTGCAACAATGTGTCTAACTACTGCATCTGTCACGGTTCTTGCACGTTGGTCTGGGATTGCTACGGCGTCTACCCATCGTGTCGCGTGTTCCGTCATCACCAAGAGGTACTGATTACCATTGGATGTCTGAGGAAATGGACCCATGACATCTACGGACCACAAGTCACCTATCGCGGTAACTGGAATCGACTGAAGTGGTGGTCGTATATACCGGTCACCTTTCATCAGCTGGCACCGTGGACATCCAAGTACGTATCTTGCTACGTCTTCTCTCATACCTGGCCAGTACATACTTTGTCTTAGGAGGTCGGTCGTTCTGGCCACGCCTGTATGCGCTAGCTGGTGACATTCTTCTATCATGTCGTGGCGCGACGATTGAGGTATGACAGCCAGCCAGCTTCCGTCGTTCTCTCGCCAGGTCAGAGTCCCGTAGGCATTCACTCTGAGTCGATCCCTCTGTCTGAGTAGTGTGGTTAGCTCCTTACTCGCCGTAGTTTGATCCACTTCTATTCCGTTGGTGATCACCTGTATTACTGTATTCAGCGTATCGTCCAACCTCTGCCTACGTGCAAGTCTTAGTGGGTCTTGTTCTACTGCATGCACTCCGTAAGCGACCTCGGGCAACTCAGACTCATCTTCTGGTCTCGATAACAAATCTGCCAAGACATTTTCACTTCCAGGAACGTGTGAGATCGTAAAATCGTACTCCTGAAGACGCAACATCCACCGTGACAACTTCCCCCGTGGGTCTCTCGCTGTCTTCAAAAATTGTAGCGGCTTATGATCAGTTTCGATGTGGAACCGCCGGCCGAGTAAATAAGGTCTCCATTTGTCGACTGCCCATACCATTGCTAAACATTCTTTCTCTATCGTTGAATACTTTCTCTCTGTGAGGGTCAAAACCCTACTGGCATACTCAACGATTCCCTCGTCCTGTCTTAGGACCGCACCTATAGCGTAGTCACTGGCATCTGTGCACACTGTGAACTGTCTTCCTGGCACAGGTAGTTTTAGCGTCATTTGTTGGTGGTCGAGCAGCTGTTTAATTCTGTCGAATGTCCTCTGCGATTCTTCCGACCAAACAAACTTTGGCTCACCTAGTAGCCTGTATAGAGGGGCTGCTATCTCATTGAAGTTCTTCACGAAGCGACTATAAAACGCTGCTCTACCCAAGAATTGTCTCAGTTTTCTCTTTGAATTCGGGGCTGGAATCGTTTTAATCGTCAAAATTTTCTCCGGCAGTGGTTTAATCTCACCATTTCCCACTTTATGTCCCAACAGAGTAACATTCTTTTTGGCTATCTGAGACTTGGTTTTGTTGACGCGTAGTCCAAACTCTTCGATGCGTCGCAGCACGGCTTCTACATGGTTGACGTGATCGTTTTCGTTTTGACTGTATATGACGAGATCATCACCATAAACCTCCACGTTTTTCAAGTTCCTAAGTAATAGCTTCATCAGTCGTCTGAACGTAAACGGTGCACCTGCTAGTCCAAACGGCATGCGTTTAAATCGATATTGTGTCTGACCCACGATGAAAGCCGTCTTATCTCTATCACCTTGTTTTATCGGTATCTGCCAGTATCCTGAGCGAAGATCGAGAACCGAAAACACATTCGCACCTTGTAGGCGATCTAAAGTTTCTACCACTGTTGGCATGGCACACGGTCTTAACTCTGTCATACTGTTTAACTGTCGAAAATCAACACAGAATCTATACTTCCCATTCGCTTTTTTTACTAACAGCACTGGAGAGTTGTACGGGCTATCAGCTTCCTCAATAATATCATCTTTTAACATCTCTTGCACTTGTCGCTCCACTTCGCCTTCCAGATGACATGGAACTCTTCGCGTTAAAAATGACCTTACTTTCGGATCACTTAACGGAATTTCATGATTCACCTTATCGCAATAACCGTATGGGTCGCCATCTCCAGTGAACAGATGATCGTATTTATTAATTAACTCTGTCACATTGTGTACCGTCGACAGCTTAATCGCTGCTATCTCGCTGGTCTCATACATGTTGATATGCCCGTATTTCGTGATCACCACGTTCGCTTGCGTGTCGATTATTGCACCAATCTCACGCAGAAAATCCGCTCCTAATATCGTTCGCTGTAGTTCGGGTACAACAATGAAAGGAAACGTCACCTCGCAGCCACCAACAACGACCGTACAGTTCGATCTACCCGTGATACGCAACACATACCCGCCTACTGTTTGTACTGTCAATGAACACGGACTAACACTCTTACATAAATTCTTATCTATTAACGACACGGCCGCCCCTGTATCTATCAAACATACTACTTCTCGATCATTCACTCGCAACTTCGAATACAGAGCCCTTTCTCAATAGCCCCCACTAAATCTAGGTTCATACGAAAGAAAGAACAAGCATTATACCGTCTGAAATTTTTTCTTTTTCGCCTTTCTGGGCAGTATCTTCTCCAGTGTCCCGGCTTACCGCATTCAAAACACCGGTCTTTTCTATCAGCCAACTTTAACGCCGCCACTTCCCGCTGCAATGCTTCAATTTTCTGCTCATATTCGTTTGGTTTTGGTTGGTCTATAGCGGCTACCGTTGTGCTCAGCAGCTGTCTGGTCACCTTCGCCAGCTCACTAATATCCATCGGCTGCGTTGCGTTAACCAGTTGTAATCGCTGAGAAATGTGGTCTGGGACACTCTCGATGAATTGGGAAGACAGTAACTGCGCTTCTGATTCTTCATCTAAAGTGGGAAGCGCGCGTCGAAGTAGATTAGTCAGTTTCACCGCCAACACTAGCGGGTCTCCATCAGGTCCAAGCTTCATTGACCGGAACTGCTGCATTGCTAGCTGTCTGTCTGTTTCGCTGTCAAACTCGGACACTAGTCGTTCAACCAATTTCTTCCAAGACGCTGTGCCATTTGACCTGTCTACGCTGTCATATGCAGCCTTCGCTCGGCCTCTCAACAGCGTCCCCAGGACAACTGCCTTCGCCGCCTGCTCCTTGACACCCACCAGCTCAGCAACGGCCTCGAAGTCACGTAAGAAGCTCCGTATGTCTCCTTCTTCAAACGCAGCTGGCCACGGGATCTTCATCTTTTTGGAGGCAGCGACACCAAATGTAACAACAGAAGACAAGGGCTGGCAACAGATCGTTTTATTACGAAAATCAACACGTATTTATATATATTTTATGTGCATTAATAAGGCTTATGCAAGCAGAAAAAGGCAGTCTTCTGATTGGTTGTTTCTCGGAAGTTAAGCAGACAAACACAGTCTTATGATTGGTTGTTTTCGATATTTCTCGGAAAGTAGAGCCATCTATCTGCGAATCATATTTGTCCACATTTAAGTTTGCTGTGATTGGTTGTTGAAACAGCCTTGTTCATATTTTCTCACGGCCCATATTAGTGACCTAGACATTAACGTAGATTAGTGTCAACCAATCGGCTAGCAGCCTGCTCTCACCACAATATCAGCTCTCAATGGGTATTAACAAAGTAATCGCCATATTGATCAAGATTTATGAAAACAGAATTGATAGATATGGTGCCGCCATGGTGAGCAGTCTTCTTCATTTAACCTGGAGTCCTGTGTGTGTGTGATAGCTGAGGTATCAAAATCTCTGGCCGAAAGCTCTATATTTCTTATCAAAGGAAATTTCACCTAATAGATTGATTTGTCTGTCGTTTTCACCACATTTCAGAGAGGTTGCAACTTCATAAACCGATGCCACTCTCATTTTTCACTGTTTTGTCACCCAATAACATGGTAGAGATGGAGGATAGTTCACCACAAATAACTGATGTTTCATAACATTAATTGCTCCAGTTTTGAGCACAGATTGGTGTCAGTTAGAGAGCCATTGAAAACCAGGAACTACTCGACAGCTGTTTCGTCGGTCTAGTTTTGAACTCATCGTCAGGAGCATCCACCGTCAGGGTTCGAAGCTGCGACCTCTCAGTTACCAGTCAAGCTTCTAGGCCATCCAGACACTGGGATTCGACTCATTGGACATGAATTACTATTTTCTTGTTTCATCAGCTGACTTCCCTAAGTGACTTAAAATTAGCGACTCAATTTAGACATTAGATGGAAGACACTTGTATCACAACGAATACATTCCTTTCACGTCTTTAGCTTTCGAACGTCAAACACAATATCTTCAAACGCAAAACAAACTGATGAGTGTGTCCTCTAGACAAGTTAAATTTTTGCCGGTTGACTGCGACATTTGCAGTTACTAAGTGTCATGCAGGGTACACTGTATTTTCCTGTAGATGTTTTGAACCACGTGGCCATCCGTGTTGACGAACTTTATTAATAATTTTCAGACGAACGGTCCAGCCAACTAGAGTGCGTTTTGCAGCTGGTGGCAGAAACTGGCTGTTGAGAACCACTTGTAGAGTCACACTTAAAGCTCAAATTAATCACACACACACACTTATTTTCCTAACGCTTTTTCCCATATTTTTAAGTTGGTGGGAGTCCTTCACTTCCAAATAACTGGAAATCGTCATCTGTGCCTCTAGTTATAAATAGAAAAAAGATTGAAATCCGAACTCACCCATCTGGACTGTTTAGTATAGACTGTCTGTGTCTCCAACGTTGAAGCGTTATTCCCAATAGAATAGGAGCAGTTGTCATGTTTCTTTGAATCTACGGGCACAGTTTGACTGCTGGCACTTGTGCCACTTGCAACGCTACTCAAGCTAACAGCATCTTGATTATCTGAAAAGTTTTAAATATGAGGCGGCGAAGAGAGATTAAAAATTAAAAGGTTTTTTGTTGAAATATGAGATATTGAGCTTTTTAAGAATAATCCATTCATCATCTGATTGCCTGTTACTCAATGCTTAGACAGTAATCTGTATTTGAATGTAAAGTGATGGACAAAGTGAGAGTCTGTTTGCCACTGTAAATGCATGATGGCTTTCTCGTCAAATCCCTAATTCCATGTTGTTCTCGTGTGTACTGAAGCCATCTTTATTGCACATGGTTCAAAATATTTCAAAATGATTTTTCATGATAAATGGAAGTCGGTCGTGTAGGCAATAAACACCGGGTAGATTTATGCAGCTGACATTGATGTATGGTGAGAATATGTGACTCACATCAGTTATTTTTCCATAAAGATCTACTCAGAAAAGATGTTGATTATTAGGTTTTGATAACTAAGTATTGTGTTTTCCTGTTTCATATGTAGGTTTCCATGATGAACTGTGGACGCATATTAACTGTGGTCGGCCATCTATTTTCTAAGAACAGCGACGTATAAGCCTATCACAGCGACGAAAACTATTCGAAGAATCTGAATCAAAATCTTTTCTTACTATTTTGTAAAAGTTTGAAGTAAACCACGAGTAATTTAACCACTTGAAAAAGTTCCTATCAAATGCACTGAGTGCATAAAATGAAGTGGGATGGTGGGGGGGGGGGGATGTGAAAAGTGAAGTTTCACCGAAGTAAATTAATTACGATTAATTCTCTTTTATCCTTCTGATTTGACCTGCACATGAGCTTTGTCTCATTTTATACTCTGTTGGTGTTTTACGATCCACTTTTACATTTCATTGTTGCTTTGAAACGCGTAACTCGATGGTCGAATACTTTGACATGTCATTTATCAGCCTGTGAGCTGTGAATGTATTCTCGTAATCATCCTGAATATTGCACTTCTGAAATGCTTATGCATTTTGATGCAGCGCATTAGGATTTCTTAACGGAACAACATTTGCAAGTCTAATAGCTTCGAATTAAATAAGAGAATATAATTAGCTGAATATAATGAAAGTAGAGGTTTCCATGAAGATTTATGAATCCCATTGTGACATTTTCCGGAAGCTAAGGAGTCTGAAAATTGTCTAAAATATCCTTTGTACATATTTATCCAGTTTCTTATACTATTCATATAGAGAACAATAAGGTGGCCATAGAATCCAAACTCACCTCGGTAAAAAGCATCAGGAAGTGTACGACAAGACATCGATCTTCTTGGTCGTGGTTTAAAACTGTTTGGAGAGTTGGCTAAAGACTTGCTGTCCCTATCTTCCTCACGTGTATGATTTACAATGCTTTGAAGCTCTTGTATCTCAGAGTTCTGACAAAGAAATTATAATCAAATGGGCAGACAGTTTTAGACGTCAAATACCAACTCAAATGAACGGTTAGTGTAAATATTAGAAGAATAGGCATCATTCTCAGTATTCACTAAAGATGGTAACTAAAGACAGATATTTTGTTAAAATAATAACTGTCGAGATACTGCCATAACGTAGTATGATAGAACTAATCCTGAAGTTTCAGTTGGATGCACTTCCTTCGATATGATCATCTCTACTTCTTCTTAAACGTCTTTTAACGACAATGTCTAATTATGTGAATTCCAATGGTTCAATATTCTGTTTCTGAAACCCAGGCTTTGGATATATTTGTCATCTTATAGACATGTGCAGCTCTCAGAAATTTAAGGGCTGAATTTTTCATAACTATGGAATATTGCATTTCCTTGTGCGTTGGTGGCACAGTGGTTAGGACGCGAGCGGATCATGGACATGGTGCAGGGTTCGATCCTCGGCCGACACACTCCTTCACCTTGCTAAGCCAGTTATAAGACTGGTAGACAGGAAAGGTTCTGCATGAGGCTTGCATCTCCATCCTGTAAAAATGAACACTTCTACGGAAACTTCAAGCCTCTTGCCTGAATCCCTATGTTCCACTGGGAATGTGAAGGAATAAAATAATAATAATAATACAAATTAACGCAAAAAAAGCAATGCCAATTAGTTTTACTCTATTGAACTTTCAAAGATTTAACTTTTAGACGTTGTCGTCCTCAATTATAGCGTATTATGATATGCCATTCCATATCACGGTGCCTTCTCACTGTACATATTTATATATATATATATATATATTTATATATATATGTATATATAGTATTCAGTTCAAACTTTATTGTTACCCACGCTTTTCGAAACTCCTGAGGACGATGTCGGATGCATCTAGAACTCATTCTACGAAACTGATATACCTCTGTAATAAGGCATCTGAATGCACAGCAGAAGCCATACATGCTCTTATGATGAGTGTAGGCTTTACGGAATTTTCCAGGTACCACTTGATAGTGAGAGGCAACAGAGAGGGATTCTGAGATCCTTCAGTGGGTGCCTACTAATGAAGAGTCCTAAACTAGGACGAAACGGCTGTCCAGTTCTCCCAGGTTTTACAGTGGTTCTCTAACTGATGTCAGCTCATGATGAATTCCTCCATCCAATTTTCCGTTAAATTATTTGTTAATGAAACTAACTGTGACTGGTACACTGAAGGAAGATAAACATTTCCCATAACGATATTAAGAATGGAACACCTTAAGATTCTGTTCTTGACTCGGAAAAACGTCACCTGAACATAAGTACTGAAAAGTTTTATGTATCACTGATTTATTTTCTATTCACTTAATTTCTTTTGTTCTAATCATTTATTTACCTAACGGTGAATCAGTTAACACAACCCATCGAGTGTTTATTTCAGTAGGCGCATATGATGCTTGGCGATCTAATGAGTAACTGGGTGAGTTAATTAATAAATGAAAAAAGAGCAGAATGACTAATTTAACAACATAAAACTTTGCTCGCATACAATTCAAGAAAAAAGAGAGATGGTGAAACTATAGTGGATAGAAACATATGGTGGAGAACAGTTGAATGAATATTTGTTGTGGACTTTTACGATCTTGAAGTGAACAAAGCCAGTGCATACGTAGAATCATTGACAATTTTAGGAACGTTTCACAGAAAACGTCCTACCGATGATTCTTAGCACTAAACGAACCCTAGCCGGACAATCTACAACCCTTCACTCGGCTCAAACCAAAAGTTAAAGTCTTCATGGACTAGTGCCGCGTTTTATTCTGATCAATTCAGATCAGTCAGTAGCCTGATCTTATTTCAGCTAACGTAATTTTTCATAGGTCATGGCTCGATTTACGTGACACATCTTCCCGCTATCTCCTAGTCTTAAAACATCATCAGTTGACTCCCCATTCTTACCAAAAGCCCTACAACTAACCTGATTATTGCTTATCTTGCTTTTATATCTAACCTAGACAAATGAACGAAACACCTCTGATAAGAAGCTGCCAACAAACACCTGTTGAAATTCTCTTTTCAACAGTCTCGTAAAGTTGGACTGAATGGACTACTTCATGGTGAATACACCTTTTGAATGGTGACCAGAAATTCATCCTAAACAAGAAATAACTTAAGTTCGAAAATGATAAATAGCTCTTTATATTCATTTTGACGTTTTGTTAGCAATGAGTGCATTAGGGCTAGTATAACTTCTAAGTTTAGTGAATTCATCAAAGCATTATATAATTTAACTGACTGCCGTCAAACCAGTAGTCAGTACAGACCAGTTCTACAGCATCACTTGGCAGTCTACCAAACAAGGCAAAGCCTATTACTTCCAAACTACGCTATTGTTATGTAAAACTTTACACAGAGATTTCAGGTATGTATTATTCCTGATATCAGGAAGAACGATGCAGTAACTCAAAAAGACACTCATTTAAATACATATCAGAGTCACACAAAAGTGGTTCATTGTGGTTATCAGGCTAAATTTGAATTTTATATAAAAGTCTGAATATTAACCTAATCTAATTGGAGAAAAGAAATTTAGAAGTATTCAAAACTTCCAAATGCCCAGAATTCGGTTTTATTAAGGCATCATTTTTAACACCCGGTTTCTATCTGTTTCAATCTCAGAGTGCAATAAGTTTTTGATCTAATAAATAGAGGGTATTAACAGTGGTTTTGTTACAGTCTTCACGATACCCTTCATTCCTGTCCTGACGTCCTTAAGCTCTCCATTAACATTTAAAAAAACTTATATTTTCATGAAACTAACCTTCATAATTTCCGACGGTTTAATTTGCCCAATTGGATCCACCATTTTTGCCAAAGTATCTTTTAAATCTCGAATCACAGTGTCCTGTATACAAGAAGAAACGTAATATTGAGCACTTAGTTACCATTGAGTACTAGTTTTTCGTAGTAGTGCAAACAGCACCGTGTTTCGATACGCAGAGCTGGTAAGATTTCACCAATCTCACTAATAATTTTGTTGATAAACTTAGTGTCTGAATATTAGAGAAAAAGGGTATGAGAAGCAGATTCTAGGACAGAGAATTAATTTCTTTTGGCGTAAGCACAGACTTTGTAAATCAACAAATTATTGAAGTAAATTTTGTCGTGCAGGTGTACGTGCATTGTTCATAAAATTTTCCATAATACTATATACTACATGAAACAGTGACGCATGCGTTTCACGTAACCCTTAAAGTCCAGCTAAATGCTGCTTAAAATTCCAATAGTTTCTCCGCTGACTAATAAACATGATTTATTCTACCCTAACAAGTTCACGTATATTTAACAAGCATATCAATGAAGAGCATTGTATGTTGTCAATACTTACACGTTATAAAACTGTTTATACTAATACATTTCTAGGCATATATTTAATCCCCCTCTGTCGTTTTCCACTGTAGCCGAATGGGTAAACTCCGAGTCTTACAGAATACATTATGGCAAAGCAAAAGACAGATAGCGGAACAAAGTAATTGCATGCACACTTGAAACTCAATTGAATTACCTTCGAATCTGCATCATCTCTGATTAAATCATCACCATTCCTTAGGACTCGAGTTTTGTCCAATCCTCTGGATAAGTCGGTTTCACGAATTTTTTTCTCCTAAAACATTCTCAGGTGTATTTGAGTCTGGAGAAATTGTTTGTCTTCTCTCACTAGAACTCGACTTTTTCAGAGGTGTCGGGGAATTCTGCATCTCTGATTTCCGATCTTCTCTGTCTATGCCATTGTTGCTATTTGAAGTTTCTGATTTCTGTTTTGCAGACGCTAATTCTTGTCTAACCATGCGTTCTGTTTCTATTAATCGCTTTGGTCGAAGATCATAGTTTGAGGAGCTTGCGTTTTGACCTGTTCCGAGAGATATATTATAATTTGTATCCCTTTCTAGTGTTTTCATGCGGACACATGGTGACGGTAATCTTCTAGAACGCGGTATACTCTTCTGATTCGTCACAGTCTGTAATTTGGACTCGTTTGGATTGATGAACACATTATTTGAATCTAATGTCATGAGTGTTTTATCGTCCTGACTTGAACATGGCAGTGTTTTTTCATGCGAATGCTTACGTAGTGATCTTGACTTATGTTTTATTGGTGAGTTTGTCTTTGTTAAAGATGTTGACATTAAATCAGGAAAATGCTGACAGTTTGGAATGATGTTACATCGAACATCATTATGGGAAACTAAGCTCAGATAGTTGATTCCACTTTCGAAAGTTCTAGAGTGGTTATGATATTTAGCGTTAATTCCCGGTGTTAAGTATTCATTAATTCTAGTAAACGGCAATATAAATGACTGTACAGATCCGGTGAAGACTGAACCAGTCCGATCTTCATCTTCAGTTGATTTTTCACGGTCTGGAGGGTCTGAAATTTCACGAGCCCATCTTTGCGAATCTGTCGGCGTCCATTTTGCTAGTTGACCACGTGACATTTTTGCTCTATCCACACTTTGTATTCGTTGTCGAGGCATATTAGGGGATGTGAGAGAATTCTGTTGCTCAGTGACTTCATTCATGTTCGTATTTTGTCTTTCACTACACCAGCTATATTGTTTCTCCTCACTGTCATCATTATCATTACAGTTACTCTGCAGTTTAGCACCACGCTCTGATTCACATCTTGTTAGTAGACTTGAAACCAATGGTTCGTAGTGAGATTTCGTATAAGAATAGAAATTTGGATAAAATCTCTCCATTACACAGATTATTTTCACCTGAATACCTCAGAATGTCTTACTGGGATACTGATGATTATGTAATAAATTCCACTTCAGAGATAACTAATTAACTAATGCGACACTCCCTTGTTTACTGTTCCTTCAAGTGAGACAGGAAATGTGTGCAAAGATAAAGATGTATTTATATGTGTGTGTCTGTGTTACTTGGTGTGGCCATTCACACTATTTCCTTAACAAATGAATATTCACTGTTATTCCCTATGCAACCATGACTTATCCAATCAGTAAACAGTCTGTTCTATTGGTCAGACTGTCTTTTTTCACAGATCTAGGTTTTTCCTTTCCATTTCTCTTTTTAAAGTGCATTATTAGGCGTAACATTATATGGTTTTATATATGATGTATGTTTCTAGGAATATATGCCAGCCAAGTAGCCATGCAGACAGTCGATCTATTACCTAGTCAAATCATTAAACCGATTCGTAAATATGAATCTATTGCTAATAAGTTCATGATCATATGTCAGATGTGTACTAAAGTGAAGTAGTTTGCTAACTGACGCCTTATTACTGTGTATACATGAAGTGAAGGCAACTAAAATGAGTTTTCAGGAACAATTTCTATATAATTTAAAGCCCGTCCTTGGTAGTCAGAAAGATTCAGTAGTTGAGTAGAAGCAATTACTGCAACAGTCGTTGAACTGAACCTTCAAATGCATTGTTTTGTTTCTTTTGTAAAGAACAACAAGAACTCGGAAATTAGGTATGACAACTAGTGGTTGAAGTGATTCTGAGTTGTAGATGAAGTCAGTCGTATTTGAGTAGTCAGTAAAGCCTAAAGTTAATAAGTCAAACATCATAGGTTTGTATCCCTTTGCCACTTAGGATTTTTTCATCTTCAGTCATTACACCAGTTTACTGTTTTAAACTAAGAGATAAAAAGTGCTGGTTTAAACTCACTCTTAGTGATACCTCAGCTGACATTGTGGAGATTTGGTCATAAAGACTCTTAGTCTTCTGATGAAGGTCTTCAGTCTGTAAACAGAAAGAGGAAAAACTGTAGATGTTGTGATCAGTGAAACAGCGAACAAGAAGCATAATGCACAAAGTGTACATATCATTAGGCTAACTTTCTTGTCATGGTGACTGTTGCAGTCCTCTGAATTCAATTCAGCAGAGAATCTTGTTATTTTCTTCAGGTTTCACTATAGAGTTATGGTTTCGATTGCATGTGTTGAACTTATTCACTAGTGTTTTCATGTAGCGCTCAAATACTTTCACCATTTATACAAAATCAAACTGTGAATATGACAGACATAAGTCAGTTGAAAAGGTAATCAGAGATTTATTCTATTCAGAACTCACTCCTTCACGAGGTATGTCTCATGGCATTTCTACTTAATCAGTCAATCCTGTAAAAAGTATCAGAGCTGTGTTCTGTGTACTTTGTGAGTTAGTGTCGTGGTATTTCATCAGATGCTATAAGCTGAATCTGAAGCAGTATCCTAGTATTCATCCCACCACTCAGCAGTTCCTATGTTTTTCTACAATCAGAATTATTCTCACCGGCAGGGATTTCCAACTAGTATTACTAAGCGACTAGAGTGTTACCATACATCTGTGGTTTGCTCACTTTGGGTGGATTCCTCATTTATCATAATCAAGTATAATTTCAACAAACACTTTGTCACATTCGGGATTTGTCGGAATAGTTGGCCTGAATTTAAGAGTCAGAACAGGACATAGGATTAAGAGAAAATCATACATCTGAAGTCATCTGTTTCACAAAAGTAGATTGCTAAGATAGTAAGTAGGGAAGGTTGATGAATTTATATGCAGATCTATATGTTTGCTGAATTCACGTGGAAGGCTGTCCTCCATAATTCGACCGCACAGGTTTGACTCTTAATAACTTTCGAATGCTGTAGTGGAATTCAGGTAAGTAGGATATTCAGGAACTGCTTCCTTCATTCTGTGGCGGAAACCCTGAAACCACTTTATTGTTCCATTTAGTTTTATCAAGTCTAAGGCAGTTTTACATATCATTTATACTAATGTCAGTCGTATAACCTACCTCGAACACAAACAATAATACACTTATCTTTTGTAGGTAGAGTTTACCTTTTTATCAACCAGTCCTCAGTGTTTTTTGTATCTCCTTACCTACCTACTTACTTGCTTACTTACTTAGTTACTTACTTAATAATGGAGTATTTTGTAGACAGAATGAGGATTTTGATGTGTGCATGCTATACCAAATAATTAAGTTGTGAACAGTGTGTATAATTATTATGATGATGAAAACTTGAGAGAGGAGAGGGAGTACACAATTCAGTCATATTATTCAGGAGAAAAATTCACTTTCGTTTGCATTAATTGCTGTGCATGTGGAGTGGAGTGGATTGGATTGGATTAGATAAGTAGTGTAAATGTCATCGCCTACATCTAGACACTTACGTCGTAAATATCGTAGATTGTTATTGTATACGGCGAAAACAATACTGTAAAAACCTATGTCATACTTTTATTTCACTAAGAAAACTAACAACAATAATATTGGGTTGAACGAAAAGGAGAGTATTTTAATACATCTCATTCGAAGTTCTTATGAATTTCCTTTTTTCTACAAATAAAATTCTCGTGATGCATGATGAATGAATGTAGAAATGATGGGATTTGCGATTCAGTGCTGTTAAATGCAAATTATCTCATAGGCGAGATATTAGCACATGTTTGACAAATCGAACTTACTTCTTCTCATGCTTTATGGTACACATAACCTTTGGACGGGTCTGCCTCAAATTTATCTATTGGACAATCAGTAGATTCTGGGTTTGATCCTTCCGTCTGAAACCCCTTCTAAGACAGTATACCTATTTATTTGCAACAGCTAGTTATCACCCTATCTGCATATGTATGCTTATTCCAACAACCGTCATTATTTCACACTTATAACGTCATGCCAACTTCTGTGTCTTTCTAACGTTCAATTAGTCATCCGTTCAAGCCTGCACATTACATTACGTAATGGATGTTTCGAGAACAAAGTTTACCAGTATCCAGTCGGCCTAATGATTTCTTATTTAAATGTAATTACTAGTGTACATCTCATGAAAATGAATCGTCGTAGAGAAAATTCTCTTTGCTGTTTACGTCCTATCTCACGAGTGATTAATATTAAGCACCTTAGTAATTTAAAACTCATTTATATAATGATAAATTGAAGATGAAAGAGTTCTCAAAACCAAAATTCATCATTTCGGAAGTCTGAAATCTTAAGTCGACCTACTGAGGAAATGTGTTTTTGCCATTTTTAAAAAGATCACAAGTTAATCTGAAACATTCCTATGCACATAATCATCTCAAAACTGTACACTTACCGGGATACTGGTGTTCCTAATTCTCGCTGCGTCCACAACCTGCGTAACAGCTAATATAAAGAATGCAAGGTAGACATTAGGACTGATATGTTAGAGTTAAAACTGTGTATTTACTTCTGATAGCTTAAAACACAAATGATAAAAGGTCTTTACCACCATCGTTCAGCCCACATTCATAATTGTGTAAAACTGTTGGCCTACTTAAAATTTGCAAAGTAGTATACTTCATTCGACTCAAATATGTGGAGTCATAGCATTACTGGATTACGGAATATCTCGTTAATTTCAACATGGATTAGAAGCATAGACAAAGTTATAGTACATTGAAACAGCTGTCTCTCCACAGAATATACAAAGTGCATCTCGTATAAAAGTCATAATTGGTAAGAAATACAGCCTAATAAAACCAAGCTTAGTTTCAATTTATCCGTGTTAATCGTCATCCCTAAAGACTAAAATACGTGGAGTTTGTGTGATAAAATAGTGCTGACTCAATAAATATTGGAAATCCGGGAGAACCGGACACTGTTACTTTCATGTTAGAGACCTCTCATGAGTTTTCGCTCGAGTGTCATTGGGAAATCAACCCCCTGTTAACCTCGGTAGAACCGTATATCCCACGGGTAGCGTTCATAGCTATAAGTTGGTAAGCATTTCAAACTTAGAACTAGAAAGCTTTACAGAGCATGATAGTTTTATGTGGTCGCTTAACTGATATGGATTTCTAACAAAAGTGTAGTGAAATCAGTTGACTTATGTGGTTGTGAACGATTCCTCATGCAGAAGTCACTTACGGTTTTACTACATGATGAAGATTGTTCTTCGTCGTCTTCACTGTGCTTATCATGCAGAAACTGATCAACAATTTACCCAGTTCAGGAGTAACTGACAGCACACGAATGCTACTTGGCTCTCATAAGCTGAATTAAATTATCAGAAGAATGGATACTGAACAAAGGGTACTCTTTTCGATAAATTCATCATCAGGCTCTACAGTTATATATATACATTATCGAAGATTTTCACACAGTATTATATTGCTTGATCTCTTTTTCATCATAATACTGCTTATTTTACTCCTTCGGTGTTGATACAGTAAAGAATTTAGAGCCGCCGAAACTTATTTCAAGATACCTTCCCGGAAATCTAGGTGACTGACTGATCAAACAGTCAGTTGAATCAACAAGTTGTCCTACATAAAAGCTGTTTCCAGAACTGATTTGCTAATTCAACTATCAGGCTCTTCAGTAAGTGTGTGTGTGTCTGTGTCTGTCAGAAAGGATTACTACAAAACAGGAAGTCAGACACTTATTTGGTCAGGACAAATTATCTTCCATGGAACTTACCACTTGAATCCCATGTCGTTAATACATGTCTTCCATTTATATGATGATTTTGATGAAGACTTGAATTATAGTCTCCTTTTCTCTGTATCCCATAACTTGATGTACAAGACTGGGCAGCCATATCATTCAACGAATCCACATTAGCATTGATAGAAAGAGTTGGATAGGGGAGTAAAATGCGACTTTGGGACCTTGTATCCACACTGAGGTTAGACAGAGGAATATAAGTCTTTGTCACCACTTCCTGTTGGTTACTTTTATGACTGAGTAATTCCTTATTTTCGCGCTGAGCTGAGCTCTGTGAAGTGCAAAGTTTTGGCCATTGAAATCCTTGAACCTTAGTCATCCTGTCGGATTTTTGCAGGCATCCCTTAAAGGTTGTAAGTGCATGATTCCGCATGGAAGAAAGGTCCCTTTGACTGTACCTCGATAGGCCTTCAGCGATCACTGGAGTTTCATGAGTTAGTGAGTATATAGAGGCCGTAGAAAATTTGAAATTGTTACTTGTACTTGTTGTAGTAGTGCCATGAATCGGTCTGGATTGGAGTTCGCTTGAAGTTGAGTATTTGGCTCCAGTATCTACAAAATTATCAGGCCATAACAAGCTTCCCGAGAGAAGGCAGCTGTCAACTGGAGGCTTTGTTTCTGATGAGTCTACTATATCGATCAACCCTTTCTTAGGATGACCACATGGCATGTATTCGTAGAGGTTCAGCTGCCAATCTGAATCGTTTCCCGCCTTCTTTAAGCTTCCTCGTTTTACCTCAGGCAGCGATATGTTCAATGCACCATACTCATTTTCGACATCAGAAAAGTACTTCAGATTCAATGCCATATCATCCAAAAATAAATATGGCCTGACTTTTAAAAAAGAAGACAGAATTCGGTCAGAATCACTTTTAGTATTAAATGGTTTTACGCTAGGAATCCAACTAGAAAGATTGGGAAGGCTTATTGTTAAGTTGCAAGTAACAAGATTTTCAACAGCTTCTGTGGCGGTAGACAATATGCTATTTGCATTATTTCTTTTATCTTCACAGGAGTAAGCGACATGGAATCCAGCTGTGTTGGGGTACCTGAGAAATATAATAAACGAGGATTATTAATTTGAAAGAAGTGTAGGGAAACCACGAGAAATTGAATACCCGAATTTTCACTCCTTTCAGATTTTACGCATTTTCGATAACTATCGGATAATAACATTTATCACATAAACAAATGGACAGTGAGGAAAGTCCCCCTATCCATAAAAGCATAGCCAATCAGACTGCAATCTGAGCAAGCTTATCAAATTTGAGAAGCGAGGGTTACGCGCTAAGAGATGAAAACAAAATATAGTGCTCATTTACAGAAAAAAGAGAATAGGATATTTAGGACATGAATTCGTATGATCGAATTAGTACTAACTTGCAATATGAGCGAGAACGTATTCCGACACCAGCAACAGAAATTCGACGTTATAACAAGCTGTTGATTATTGACATCTAAGTGAAAAGATTATCGAGAGCAGTCACCTTCTGACGTCAACTCTAAATTCTCACTCAATCTTTCAATATGTTCGAAATATTTATTTTGGTGGCTTCACAGCAATAGATGAAATAGATAGAATGGCACAACTTATCCAGTGAACCTCTGTTGACTGAATCACCATGGAACACATCAAATCGAAATGAATAAACACCAGTCCGTGGAATCAGTGATCATTAATTTAGAGGAAGGAAAACTGAGTGAGGCTGATATTAAATGGTTATATAAACTATGACGTTATTTGTATCAACATTGAGCACATTAAGAATTCCGGAGAAAGGATTTGAGCGAGACTCGTTCTGTAAGGCTACGGGATTCAATTTTTGTCATTCCCAAATATTCCTCAAAATGAATCACTTCGCTAATCAGCAATTCTCCTCATCCAAGCTTTTGTGATATAACCATACGTGTACTTAACAAATTCCTCAGATTACCAACGGAAATAAAATAATTCTTCCAAGGAGACTAATACTATGGAAACTGTATGGGAATAGTGGAACTTCAATATTTATTAATTCTCTTAATAAAAATTATTCAAAATTAGTCGGAAGAAAATATATTTATTATGTGAACTAAGAATAACTCAGTTCTAGACAATAAATAATACTATTATTGGTTATGCACCATCATCACAGACATCAATCAGAGTCATATATAATGTTTGGTTGGCCAAGTCGGTGCAAGGCATTTCGCTCACATCTTCATGCACGTAAAGCTCTTGTAATGCATAGGAAAAGGCCTGGAATTTGTTCTCAGCCTCTTTCACCAATATGGCCTCAGTGTCTCTGTCAGTTTCCTTACTTGTTGTATGTGCATGATAGACCGTATGTTTCTAAAGCAGTCTAAAGCAGTTTTACATATCATTTGTATTAATGTCAGTCGTATAACCTACCTCGAACACAAACAATAATACACTTATCTTCTGTAGGTAGAGTTTACCTATTTATCAACCAGTCCTCAGTGGTTTTTGTATCTCCTTACCTATTTACTTACTTACTTACTTACTTAGTTACTTAATAATAGAGTATTTTGTAGACAGAATGAGGATTTTGATGTGTGCATGCTATACCAAATAATTAAGTTGTGAACAGTGTGTATAATTATTATGATGATGAAAACTTGAGAGAGGAGAGGGAGTACACCATTCAGTCATATTATTCAGGAGAAGAATTCACTCTCGTTTGCATTTATTGCTGGGCATGTGGAGTGGAGTGGATTGGATTGGATTAGATAAGTAGTGTAAATGTCATCGCCTACATCTAGACACTTACGTCGTAAATATCGTAGATTGTTATTGTATACGGCGAAAACAATACTGTAAAAACCTGTCATACTTTTATTTCACTAAGAAAACTAACAACAATAATATTGGGTTGAACGAAAAGGAGAGTATTTTAATACATCTCATTCGAAGTTCTTATGAATTTCCTTTTTTCTACAAATAAAATTCTCGTGATGCATGATGAATGAATGTAGAAATGATGGGATTTGCGATTCAGTGCTGTTAAATGCAAATTATCTCATAGGCGAGATATTAGCACATGTTTGACAAATCGAACTTACTTCATCTCATGCTTTATGGTACACATAACCTTTGGACGGGTCTGCCTCAAATTTATCTATTGGACAATCAGTAGATTCTGGGTTTGATCCTTCCGTCTGAAACTTCTTCTAAGACAGTATACCTATTTATTTGCAACAGCTAGTTATCACCCTATCTGCATATGTATGCTTATTCCAACAACCGTCATTATTTCACACTTATAACGTCATGCCAACTTCTGTGTCTTTCTAACGTTCAATTAGTCATCCGTTCAAGCCTGCACATTACATTACGTAATGGATGTTTCGAGAACAAAGTTTACCAGTATCCAGTCGGCCTAATGATTTCTTATTTAAATGTAATTACTAGTGTACATCTCATGAAAATGAGTCGTCGTAGAGAAAATTCTCTTTGCTGTTTACGTCCTATCTCACGAGTGATTAATATTAAGCACCTTAGTTATTTAAAACTCATTTATATAATGATAAATTGAAGATGAAAGAGTTCTCAAAACCAAAATTCATCATTTCGGAAGTCTGAAATCTTAAGTCGACCTACTGAGGAAATGTGTTTTTGCCATTTTTAAAAAGATCACAAGTTAATCTGAAACATTCCTATGCACATAATCATCTCAAAACTGTACACTTACCGGGATACTGGTGTTCCTAATTCTCGCTGCGTCCACAACCTGCGTAACAGCTAATATAAAGAATGCAAGGTAGACATTAGGACTGATATGTTAGAGTTAAAACTGTGTATTTACTTCTGATAGCTTAAAACACAAATGATAAAAGTTCTTTAACACCATCGTTCAGCCCACATTCATAATTGTGTAAAACTGTTGGCCTACTTAAAATTTGCAAAGTAGTATACTTCATTCGACTCAAATATGTGGAGTCATAGCATTACTGGATTACGGAATATCTCGTTAATTTCAACATGGATTAGAAGCATAGACAAAGTTATAGTACATTGAAACAGCTGTCTCTCCACAGAATATACAAAGTGCATCTCGTATAAAAGTCATAATTGGTAAGAAATACAGCCTAATAAAACGAAGCTTAGTTTCAATTTATCCGTGTTAATCGTCATCCCTAAAGACTAAAATACGTGGAGTTTGTGTGATAAAATAGTGCTGACTCAATAAATATTGGAAATCCAGGAGAACCGGACACTGTTACTTTCATGTTAGAGACCTCTCATCAGTTTTCGCTCAGGTGTCATTGGGAAATCAACCCCCTGTTAACCTCGGTAGAACCGTATATCCCACGGGTAGCGTTCATAGCTATATGTTGGTAAGCATTTCAAACTTAGAACTAGAAAGCTTAACAGAGCATGATAGTTTTATGTGGTCGCTTAACTGATATGGATTTCTAACAAAAGTGTAGTGAAATCAGTTGACTTATGTGGTTGTGAACGATTCCTCATGCAGAAGTCACTTATGGTTTTACTACATGATGAAGATTGTTCTTCGTCGTCTTCACTGTGCTTATCATGCAGAAACTGATCAACAATTTACCCAGTTCAGGAGTAACTGACAGCACACGAATGCTACTTGGCTCTCATAAGCTGAATTAAATTATCAGAAGAATGGATACTGAACAAAGGGTACTCTTTTCGATAAATTCATCATCAGGCTCTACAGTTTATATATACATTATCGAAGATTTTCACACAGTATTATATTGCTTGATCTCTTTTTCATCATAATACTGCTTATTTTACTCCTTCGGTGTTGATATAGTAAAGAATTTAGAGCCACCGAAACTTATTTCAAGATACCTTCCCGGAAATCTAGGTGACTGACTGATCAAACAGTCAGTTGAATCAACAAATTGTCCTACATAAAAGCTGTTTCCAGAACTGATTTGCTAATTCAACTATCAGGCTCTTCAGTAAGGTTGTGTGTGTGTCTGTGTCTGTCAGAAAGGATTACTACAAAACAGGAAGTCAGACACTTATTTGGTCAGGACAAATTATCTTCCATGGAACTTACCACTTGAATCCCATGTCGTTAATACATGTCTTCCATTTATATGATGATTTTGATGAAGACTTGAATTATAGTCTCCTTTTCTCTGTATCCCATAACTTGATGTACAAGACTGGGCAGCCATATCATTCAACGAATCCACATTAGCATTGATAGAAAGAGTTGGATAGGGGAGTAAAATGCGACTTTGGGACCTTGTATCCACACTGAGGTTAGACAGAGGAATATAAGTCTTTGTCACCACTTCCTGTTGGTTACTTTTATGACTGAGTAATTCCTTATTTTCGCGCTGAGCTGAGCTCTGTGAAGTGCAAAGTTTTGGCCATTGAAATCCTTGAACCTTAGTCATCCTGTCGGATTTTTGCAGGCATCCCTTAAAGGTTGTAAGTGCATGATTCCGCATGGAAGAAAGGTCCCTTTGACTGTACCTCGATAGGCCTTCAGCGATCACTGGAGTTTCATGAGTTAGTGAGTATATAGAGGCCGTAGAAAATTTGAAATTGTTACTTGTACTTGTTGTAGTAGTGCCATGAATCGGTCTGGATTGGAGTTCGCTTGAAGTTGAGTATTTGGCTCCAGTATCTACAAAATTATCAGGCCATAACAAGCTTCCCGAGAGAAGGCAGCTGTCAACTGGAGGCTTTGTTTCTGATGAGTCTACTATATCGATCAGCCCTTTCTTAGGATAACCACATGGCATGTATTCGTAGAGGTTCAGCTGCCAATCTGAATCGTTTCCCGCCTTCTTTAAACTTCCTCGTTTTACCTCAGGCAGCGATATGTTCAATGCACCATACTCATTTTCGACATCAGAAAAGTACTTCAGATTCAATGCCATATCATCCAAAAATAAATATGGCCTGACTTTTAAAAAAGAAGACAGAATTCGGTCAGAATCACTTTTAGTATTAAATGGTTTTACGCTAGGAATCCAACTAGAAAGATTGGGAAGGCTTATTGTTAAGTTGCAAGTAACAAGATTTTCAACAGCTTCTGTGGCGGTAGACAATATGCTATTTGCATTATTTCTTTTATCTTCACAGGAGTAAGCGACATGGAATCCAGCTGTGTTGGGGTACCTGAGAAATATAATAAACGAGGATTATTAATTTGAAAGAAGTGTAGGGAAACCACGAGAAATTGAATACCCGAATTTTCACTCCTTTCAGATTTTACGCATTTTCGATAACTATCGGATAATAACATTTATCACATAAACAAATGGACAGTGAGGAAAGTCCCCCTATCCATAAAAGCATAGCCAATCAGACTGCAATCTGAGCAAGCTTATCAAATTTGAGAAGCGAGGGTTACGCGCTAAGACATGAAAACAAAATATAGTGCTCATTTACAGAAAAAAGAGAATAGGATATTTAGGACATGAATTCGTATGATCGAATTAGTACTAACTTGCAATATGAGCGAGAACGTATTCCGACACCAGCAACAGAAATTCGACGTTATAACAAGCTGTTGATTATTGACATCTAAGTGAAAAGATTATCGAGAGCAGTCACCTTCTGACGTCAACTCTAAATTCTCACTCAATCTTTCAATATGTTCGAAATATTTATTTTGGTGGCTTCACAGCAATAGATGAAATAGATAGAATGGCACAACTTATCCAGTGAACCTCTGTTGACTGAATCACCATGGAACACATCAAATCGAAATGAATAAACACCAGTCCGTGGAATCAGTGATCATTAATTTAGAGGAAGGAAAACTGAGTGAGGCTGATATTAAATGGTTGTATAAACTATGACGTTATTTGTATCAACATTGAGCACATTAAGAATTCCGGAGAAAGGATTTGAGCGAGACTCGTTCTGTAAGGCTACGGGATTCAATTTTTGTCATTCCCAAATATTCCTCAAAATGAATCACTTCGCTAATCAGCAATTCTCCTCATCCAAGCTTTTGTGATATAACCATACGTGTACTTAACAAATTCCTCAGATTACCAACGGAAATAAAATAATTCTTCCAAGGAGACTAATACTATGGAAACTGTATGGGAATAGTGGAACTTCAATATTTATTAATTCTCTTAATAAAAATTATTCAAAATTAGTCGGAAGAAAATATATTTATTATGTGAACTAAGAATAACTCAGTTCTAGACAATAAATAATACTATTATTGGTTATGCACCATCATCACAGACATCAATCAGAGTCATATATAATGTTTGGTTGGCCAAGTCGGTGCAAGGCATTTCGCTCACATCTTCATGCACGTAAAGCTCTTGTAATGCATAGGAAAAGGCCTGGAATTTGTTCTCAGCCTCTTTCACCAATATGGCCTCAGTGTCTCTGTCAGTTTCCTTACTTGTTGTATGTGCATGATAGACCGTATGTTTCTAAAGCAGTCTAAAGCAGTTTTACATATCATTTGTATTAATGTCAGTCGTATAACCTACCTCGAACACAAACAATAATACACTTATCTTCTGTAGGTAGAGTTTACCTATTTATCAACCAGTCCTCAGTGGTTTTTGTATCTCCTTACCTATTTACTTACTTACTTACTTACTTAGTTACTTAATAATAGAGTATTTTGTAGACAGAATGAGGATTTTGATGTGTGCATGCTATACCAAATAATTAAGTTGTGAACAGTGTGTATAATTATTATGATGATGAAAACTTGAGAGAGGAGAGGGAGTACACCATTCAGTCATATTATTCAGGAGAAGAATTCACTCTCGTTTGCATTTATTGCTGGGCATGTGGAGTGGAGTGGATTGGATTGGATTAGATAAGTAGTGTAAATGTCATCGCCTACATCTAGACACTTACGTCGTAAATATCGTAGATTGTTATTGTATACGGCGAAAACAATACTGTAAAAACCTGTCATACTTTTATTTCACTAAGAAAACTAACAACAATAATATTGGGTTGAACGAAAAGGAGAGTATTTTAATACATCTCATTCGAAGTTCTTATGAATTTCCTTTTTTCTACAAATAAAATTCTCGTGATGCATGATGAATGAATGTAGAAATGATGGGATTTGCGATTCAGTGCTGTTAAATGCAAATTATCTCATAGGCGAGATATTAGCACATGTTTGACAAATCGAACTTACTTCATCTCATGCTTTATGGTACACATAACCTTTGGACGGGTCTGCCTCAAATTTATCTATTGGACAATCAGTAGATTCTGGGTTTGATCCTTCCGTCTGAAACTTCTTCTAAGACAGTATACCTATTTATTTGCAACAGCTAGTTATCACCCTATCTGCATATGTATGCTTATTCCAACAACCGTCATTATTTCACACTTATAACGTCATGCCAACTTCTGTGTCTTTCTAACGTTCAATTAGTCATCCGTTCAAGCCTGCACATTACATTACGTAATGGATGTTTCGAGAACAAAGTTTACCAGTATCCAGTCGGCCTAATGATTTCTTATTTAAATGTAATTACTAGTGTACATCTCATGAAAATGAGTCGTCGTAGAGAAAATTCTCTTTGCTGTTTACGTCCTATCTCACGAGTGATTAATATTAAGCACCTTAGTTATTTAAAACTCATTTATATAATGATAAATTGAAGATGAAAGAGTTCTCAAAACCAAAATTCATCATTTTGGAAGTCTGAAATCTTAAGTCGACCTACTGAGGAAATGTGTTTTTGCCATTTTTAAAAAGATCACAAGTTAATCTGAAACATTCCTATGCACATAATCATCTCAAAACTGTACACTTACCGGGATACTGGTGTTCCTAATTCTCGCTGCGTCCACAACCTGCGTAACAGCTAATATAAAGAATGCAAGGTAGACATTAGGACTGATATGTTAGAGTTAAAACTGTGTATTTACTTCTGATAGCTTAAAACACAAATGATAAAAGTTCTTTAACACCATCGTTCAGCCCACATTCATAATTGTGTAAAACTGTTGGCCTACTTAAAATTTGCAAAGTAGTATACTTCATTCGACTCAAATATGTGGAGTCATAGCATTACTGGATTACGGAATATCTCGTTAATTTCAACATGGATTAGAAGCATAGACAAAGTTATAGTACATTGAAACAGCTGTCTCTCCACAGAATATACAAAGTGCATCTCGTATAAAAGTCATAATTGGTAAGAAATACAGCCTAATAAAACGAAGCTTAGTTTCAATTTATCCGTGTTAATCGTCATCCCTAAAGACTAAAATACGTGGAGTTTGTGTGATAAAATAGTGCTGACTCAATAAATATTGGAAATCCAGGAGAACCGGACACTGTTACTTTCATGTTAGAGACCTCTCATCAGTTTTCGCTCAGGTGTCATTGGGAAATCAACCCCCTGTTAACCTCGGTAGAACCGTATATCCCACGGGTAGCGTTCATAGCTATATGTTGGTAAGCATTTCAAACTTAGAACTAGAAAGCTTAACAGAGCATGATAGTTTTATGTGGTCGCTTAACTGATATGGATTTCTAACAAAAGTGTAGTGAAATCAGTTGACTTATGTGGTTGTGAACGATTCCTCATGCAGAAGTCACTTATGGTTTTACTACATGATGAAGATTGTTCTTCGTCGTCTTCACTGTGCTTATCATGCAGAAACTGATCAACAATTTACCCAGTTCAGGAGTAACTGACAGCACACGAATGCTACTTGGCTCTCATAAGCTGAATTAAATTATCAGAAGAATGGATACTGAACAAAGGGTACTCTTTTCGATAAATTCATCATAGTCGTAAAATTCAGAGTTGAAAGTCTTTGTAAATTATATTGATTAGTGATAAGGGAAAAGCTCTCACATAAGTTTACTTACTTGTGAAGAAAACTTAACTAAGAGACTAAATTAAACTCATGTTAGAGGACTTCATCATGAGCTGACGCCAGTTAGAGAACCACTGGAAAACATGGGACTACTGGACAGGTGTTTCAACCTAGTTAGGGACTCCTCGTTGGTACGCACCCACCGCCACTGTTCGAACCCAGGATCTTCTGGTTACAAGGCGAGGTCGTAGATCATTTAGTCACTGGGACGCGATTCAATGGCCCATGAGTTCTAACTTCTACCAATTCACGACATAACGTGACTACTTTGCATTGTCTTCTTCTTCGATGAGCTACTGCCACACCTTCAACCTGCTGCACCCTACTGGTCAAGACTTCCCAGTAGAACACCAGGTAACTGCCTGAAGAGTCGCAAACTAGAGTGGAACAGCTGCCCAGTACTCCAAGGTATTTTCAATGGTTCTCTAACTACTGTCAGCTCATGATGAAATCCCCCAACCAATCAAATAGTAGTCCTCACAAAACTAATACTTGTAAGCTCAGGTTAGTTGAAAATAAAACCACCTGGTCAGTAGAACTTCATTACCTCAGTTTCAGTGACAGTGACTGTTAGCTCACTTAAAGAATAAACTATAATCCCTCTTAAGATTCCAATATGTAGCGTAATTCTCTAGTGTATCGTAATTCTTTACTGCGCTACAATAGGACCGGTTTAATTATTCTTTTCGCAAATAAAATGAAGAGAGAATATGGATTTTGAAATACAAATATTCATTCTGATGGATGAGGATTTACTGAATTTGTCGTTGACTTCAGTAGACTTTGAAATTCAACTTCCTACTAATCACTCCTCAGGAAGTAGTGTCCTTAAGGGTGGTGAAAATCTACTAATAGGAAATGATCACCTAAGAATAAGTCTGTCGTAGTAATAAATGCTTGTAATTCCTATGTAAACGAAATCAGATGAGTTATATCACTGTCCATAGAGTCTGATGAAACTGTAGCCTACTTATTACGATGGGTAATCAACTTAGTTTCCAGGTGATAAAAGTTGCTGGCGTACAAATTATTTATGCAAATGAAGTGATTATTTAGTCAGTATTGTTTGCATGGCAATAAACGTTCGAATTTCCTAATTTTCAAAGTTAATATAAAGAACACAAAAAGACGTTTTTGTGTTCTCCCCTTATCTGTCCTTAATAAAAATTACCAGTAATTTCTTTGGGTTAATATTTTGTTGTTTACGTATTCGCTCCGTAACCATAATTACCGTTTTCCATACAAATTTATATCGGTAATTATTCCGTTTAGTTTACGCAAATTATCATCATATTAAAAACGGTTTGAGCAAAACATGTTTCCTACATATTTAAACTTTCCTTAAATTATGCTTATTTGAAACGCTTTTCTCCACATCTAAACATTAGCGCGTCGCATATTACAGGACGTCGATTACAGCCAGACAGAGCATAGTTGGATTGCACATATTCCTCAAACAGCAGGAATCACACAGAACTGATGAAACCAGAAATTACAACTAAGCATCCGGATGGAAATTTCACATACTCCGATATCCATTGTGATCAGATTCTCAAAATTGTCGATGGACATACCGAGTTTTGCCGAATTTATGAACATTAGGAAATGCGATACTCACAAGACAATGCAACATTAAAGAAACAACACCTTTCATCTTTTCATCCCGAAATTCCACAAGCCAGCATTTATCATGATTCAACACATGAAAATCACATCTCTCAATGGTGGAAAGTCTCTTGCATTCGAATGGCTGACTTCCAGTCGAAAATGTTATTTGAATGACTTCAGGAAGTGTCGTTATCTCGCGTACCAAAGGCGATTATTCTTCCCATGAAATCACAAACACCACTGAATATGAAATATTGCGAATCGCAAGAGTCTCTTGCTAGACGACAAGCGATGTCGTCTACAGCAGAGATGGAGAGTGTAGTTTATCGGAGCGAATTGATGGTGTGCAACTCTCTTGATGTCAGACATTCACAGTTTTCTCGTAGTGTAATGAAACTCACATTTTCGTGATAACTGGTGTTATTTTCAACAAGGTAATAGAAATTAGAACGGGAAATACATTGGATTGTGTTCAGTCGGAAATTACTGGCTGAGAATCCTGTCAAATTAATGTTTCGATGAAACTTGAGAGCTTTAAAAATGCGAAATTTCATATTGTATTTAATTACAGAACGAACAAGATAAGATATGATAAACTGAATTGTTCCGGTAATGCTATCCAATGAAGAACAACATGCCGAAGGAAGCTGTGTTCAATAAAATGTCTAATATGAAGTCTTTCAGGAGATAAATACTTTCGAAGACATTCAGTATGACTTTCCACACAGACGCGTTCATTCTCTGATCAATTTGCTCATTGCTCCATAAATGGTTGTGAGACAGGTGGTGTCAGTGTGTTTAGGAATACTGTTCCTCTGACTGGTAGGCATTATCGTCTTTCGTCCGACTCAAGGAGGAGAATGATGATGATGAGGAGGAGGAGGACGACTGATCTCGAAGATGTGGAGTCATGATGTACGATGACACTAGGACACTTACTGGAGACAGTTGGAGGGAGCCTGATCATCTGCACACTGATAAAGGAGTGTTTGTCTGACTGACTTGAAAAGGTCATTATAATGTCTTCGTGACCAGCCTACGAGCACTCATATACGCGCGGATATTTGTGCGGAGACAGAGCATTTTCATAATATTTGTATGTTTGGAAATAAAGGAATCAGTGAGAGAATGTTTATTCATTTAATGTCTCTGTACACACTTAATTAGGGTGAAGGCTCGTTTCCAATAAATGTTTCGTCACGCTCTGAAATTACAAAACTATCAGTTTTGCAAGTAATGAAGAATTAGAATGATATCAGAATGTCTATTTTGGTACATGTGCAACGTTACATCATAGTCAGTGAGTTTCGATATCGATGGGTTTTTAATTGTTCTGGCATTTGCTTAGAACACGCCGAAGCAGAAGATTTATCTCTTGCTCTGAAGCTACGTGACGGAATTACTCAAACTGATCGCTTCGAGACGGACGTTTAATTCTTTTGGGACAGGGTATTTTGTTTGGAACTGCGTAGTGTTCAGTGCTAGGGAGAAGTTTAAGAAGTAACACCCTATGTGAATTCTATCCTTTTTTGTCAAACCTATGCACAGGTACACTGTTATCTGTAGCTAAGGAATTCCTCGTTTTCACCTATGATAAACATTAGTGTAACCACTAATATAACGATGGACAGCAAACTTAATTCAAAGGGTGTTTGATTGAAATACGTACAAATAACCTGGTTGTCTCGGTAGATATAAGTAGGTGAGAGTAGAATCAGGGCGATTTGATAGAATTTAGATAGATATTGGACAAAGTTATTTGATACAGCACCATGTGGTAAAATTGGATGTGAGAACGTGACTTTGCAAAACATATTTTAAGGATATTACCTGACACCTCTGAGTGAACACAAATCGAAAACTCACTTCACCTGGAAGTTTCGTACATACTGATATTGGTTGGGCTCAGGATAACGTAGAATCGTACTATTTTCCTTGATCTTTCATGTCTTCACAATAACCTTGGAAGTCGGTTCATAATTATTAGCTGTATCATTCCCTGTCTCCATCCATCCATTCATCCACACAGATCAGTGTCAGCTCAATTTCATTCAAGTGTTGGTTTGTAGGGATCTGATTGATTTCAGGATTTCATCATGAGCTGACATTAGTTAGAGAACCATTGGAAAACCTGGGAGTACTGGACAGCTGTTTCGTCCTTGTTTGGGACTCTTCAGCAGTACGCACCCACCGGATTCGAACCCAGGACCTTCCGGTTACAAGGTGAGCTCGTATACCATTAAGCCACTGGGACCCGATCCAATGGTCCTTGAATTCTAACTTCTGCCAATTCACGACATAGCGCGACCGCTAGCCAATGTCTTCGGCGAGTATTTGTCCTCACACCCGACCAGCTGCACCCTACTGGTCACGACTTCCCACTGGAACCCAGGTAACTGCCTACCTGAATAGGGCCAGTCGCCAGTGAGCATCTTATTGGTATACGAGCTCACCTTGTAACCGGAAGGTCCTGGGTTCGAATCCCGGTGGGTGCGTACTGATGAAGAGTCCCAAACTAGGACGAAACAGCTGTCCAGTACTCCCAGGTTTTCCAATGGTTCTCTAACTAATGTCAGCTCATGATGAAATCCTGAAATCAATTTCATTCATTCATTCAGTTCAGACATTATCCTTACCTTGGCCATCTAGGTTTGAATGATCCTCAATTTTTGTGGAATTCTCCTAATTTGAGTTGATATTTTATTTGCTACTATATCTTAATTATTATTATTATTTTTATTATAATTTAAGCATCCCTATTGAACTCTAATTGCATTGATCTTAATTTCCAAATCCATATTATTTAAAACTGTCATCCTATCCCATCCTATTGTATGGTTGTGTGTAACTGCATGGAGTCCTATAGCTGAACTATTTTCTAGATTTTTTATCTTATTTGGGTCAACCAATCTAGATTTTGCTAAGTTTCTATGTTCAGCTAGTCTGACTGACTGCACCTGTTCTACTACTTTGACCTATGTATTTGACCTGACAATCATTCCAGCAGGGTATTAGATGAACTAAACTGTTTTGTTTTAAAGGCTCCACAGGATCATTTAACCGACAAAGTTTGTTTCTAATTGAGTTTGTGGGTTTGAATGCCACTTTTATTCCCGCCTTGGTAAGAATTCTGCGTAAGGCTTCCGAGGTTCCTTCCTTGTATGGAATTACTGTTGATGATTTAGATTCGTTATTGTTGGTGTCGTCATTAATATTATTATTGTCACTATTATTATTATTATCATTATTAGTGTTATCATTATCATTATTATTATCACTATCTCTAGTATTATTATTTATTTTATTTTTACATATTTTTATTATTTTACATATTATTACATATTATACATATTACATATTATTATTTTACATATTTCCTGACTAATTTGTCCGGATGATTATTAAGTTTCAAGGCTTCTTTTATGTGTATCATTTTTGTCTTAGATTTTCCTTAGTACTACTTAGTTTTTGTGCTCTGTCAGTTAAACATTTTACCAATTCTATTTTTACTGACATAGGATGGGATGATCGGAAATCCAAATATCTGTTTGAATGTGTGGGTTTTCTGTAAACACTAGTGTTTAACTTCCCATCTTCTTTTCTTTATACGTTGCAATCTAACATTGGAAGCTCCCCTACCTGACTTTCCAATTCAAAGTGAATTGAATTGCCTCTACCTTCGAGTTGATGTGTTCGAAAAATCTATCTATATCTTGTGTTCTGAGTACAGTGAATGTGTCATCTACATACCTCCACCATACTTTTGGGGTGGGGGGTGAACGTCTCAATAGCTATGCTTTCCCACCTATCCATGAATATATCTGCTACAACCGCGGATATTGGTGATCCCATGGCAAATCCCTCAGTTTGTTTGTATATTTTCCCTTGGAATTTAAATACTGTGGAAGTCAGGCATAGCTGCACTCCCAGCATTGTGTCCTCGAGTGGCACTTTTGTCCTAAGTTCGAGTTCTTGGTCAGAAATGAGTTCGTTTCTGACTGCCTCTAAAGCCATATTTATTGCTATACGTGTATATAAACTGACAATGTCAAAACTAACCATTTTTTCTTCATTATCTAATTTTAAATTATCTAATCTGTGTTTTAATTCATAACAATTAGTTAGTCTAGATTTCGAGTGGCTTTTTGGATATAATAGCATGGCTAAATATTTAGATAATTCATAAGTAGGTGAATTTCTAAAATCAACTATAGGCTTAATAGGGTATCCTGATTTATGAACTTTGACAACACCATACATCTACTAGGGTTATTAGTTATGGGCATTAAATTAAACCACTTTGACTCACCTAGAAACGGCTTCATTCGGCGTATAAGGTACGCTGTGGATTTCTTAACTTTATTCATGACTGTGTCTATTGATTTATTAATTTCTTTATATGGTCCCATTTGTATGTGAGTATTTACCTTGTCCAAATAGTCTGATTTGTCTGATACTACTGTTGCGTTTCCTTTGTCTGACTTTGTGATTATTGTGTCCTTGTTGTTCTCAAGGTGTTTCAGGGCTTCTATCACTGGTTTTGTTAGGTTAGGCTTTCCACATTTTTGTCGTTTTAATGTAAGTGCACATTGTGCCCGTACTTCCTCAGCAGTTGTTTTGTCTATCCAAATTAGTGCTATATCTATTTTAGGGATAACAACCTCAGGTTTCAGCTTGTCTACTGAAACGTTGAAATTCAGTCCCTTTTCTAATACACTTATTTCCGTGATCAGCCCAGGAGCACTTATATACGCGAATATTTGTGCGGAGATAGAGCATTTTCATAATACTCCTTTGTTTGGAGATAAAGCAGTGATTAATACAATATTTTCACTCAATGCTCCTGCGCTCTTAATATGCACACGATTCCTTATTTCATATTATCGATTTTTTCATCGTGATCTGTCATCATATATATATTCACTGGATTATTGGACACTTTTTTCGTTCTGGCTTTCCACTGTTCATCGGCACGTACCCACCGCCGCATTTTCGAACTCACGGCCCTACGTTTACAGACCATTAAGTGACTGGGACTGTAACCAACGGCCCATGTGTTATCACGTCTGTAATTTCATGTTTTTATTTTATTGATTATTTCACTTCTTCCTGTCGCAGAAATTAATGATGACAATTTAATATTTCATGTATTCACACCTTTGACCTAATTCCCACACCGGATATAATTTCTTTATAAAACCATATATATACGATTGTACAGCTTGATAATAAATTCGTTGAAAAGAGTCTCTTCGCTGAATATTGTGTTCTTCATACAATTTAATTTGATGCAAATGCTACGATTTTTTTGCAATGAATATGCTTTCTAGTTTTTTTATTCATTATGATAATCGACAACAGTTGTTGGACTTAATATTCGTTGCCCGCTGTTATGTGTTCCAAGTTTTTTATTTATGGTCTATGAAATATTTCCTTCACATATAACTGCGCCAGAAAATCCTACAAATATTTTACATTGAACGAGAAAATAAGAAATTTGCATGTGATTTTGATATTATGCGGTAAACAAGTCTTTCAAAATGCATCGTTCAATAGTCACAAGTGAGTTGTTGTTGTTGTTGTTATCACCATACTCAGTCACTTTAATATTTTTTGATTAGGTGAAAGTCAAAACTTTGAAGGTGGTTTTTCATTAAAAAAATGTTTGATGCTGTCTTTGCTTGCCTGATTGAGCAGTAACTGAAGAATTTACTTGTCTAACAGATGAATAATCCCATTGTATCGTTTGTGTGAAGATGACTTGAAATTACTACCTTATAAGACTGAGACATTGAATGACATGAACATCTAAATTGCAGATTGAATTTTAATTATTTTTGTTCGCAGTGAGGTGGATGAAATAACATTTAAAAATAACTTATAAAATCGTTGTTTATTCGCCTGTAAGATAGACGTGTGGCAATAGAAATGTGAAGTTTCTTTATGCAATTTTTGTTTAGCTGTTTTTTCCTTGTGTCAGCTAACTTTTGTTTGATGGTAGCATGTTGAATTTCAAAACTGTCTCAGTTTACACCTAGAAGCGTTAACATTTTGGTTGGTTAACATTTACAGAATATTCGGTGATGATCACATGCATCTGACTGTCGATTGTTACGCCAATTACGCAATACTTTCGCAGCATACTAACAAAACAGGTGAGAAAAAGACTAAATACCTTCATTTTGATCACAATACAATTTACACTATAATAATATCGACAATGAAGCTTAAGGAGCTTAGGACCCATAATCACAAACTGATAATAATTTGAAATTACAGACATGAAAGAAACAATAACTGCGTATGTTCATCTTCTATCTTCTGCAGCAAAAATGCCACTGTTCAAAATCTCATAGTTACCTTAGTGATATTCATTTGCAAAGAAAACCAAGCTGAAAAGAACCCGGATTAGTTCAAATGATTCACTGAAATCGAACTATTACATTTTAGTGACCAGCTTTCTTCTAATTTTCCGAAACATTCTTGCTCACGTCTATTGCTCTTGATTAATGAAAATAAAGAATACCGGGTGGTGGTGAATTCACCAAGTCACAAAGTGGTGAGATCCATCTATTAGAATACAGTTAGGTGGATGGATGACCCGAAATGGAAGGACGATGGGATGAAAGTGGAAAAGTTGTAATTACTGTTAACACTGTTAATTGTTCAACAGGACTCAACATGACTGATTGAAGCGAAATTTTGATATGATAACATATGATATTTGTTTGTAGACAACTTTGATTACAGCTGAGTGGCGTGCTTAACAAACGCCAGAATTTCAGGGGTAAAGAAAACAGTGTTTTCTGAAACATCTGTTAACTTCAACTCTATTTGGAGCGACATTACAAATCAACAATTCAAGAATCTCCTGCAAGTCGAATAATGAAATCTATGTTAGACTCCTAATAAACTATCAGAATGAAAGGCTTATAATGCATGGAGTTTTCTAGGAAAATATTTTCACCTCAAACATCGTGTGAGTGAACACCAGCAAGCTGAGTGCCATTCAGCTACAACTTTGCTGGTATTTGTCTGGTGAACCCAGTGTCCTCTTATGTAAAACATTAAGGAGAATAAAAGTATGAATAAACTTTTGAACTACTAACCAAATATGTGATTCCACTAAGGTCAAACACTCAGGAACAGAGGATACTCTGCACTGAAAACAAGTAAGCGCTGTAGGTAGATTCAGTATACAAAATCAATATGGAGAATAATTAATATTAAGAGCGATAACTGGTGCATTGATCACCTGTTTTATGACGGAGTCTGAGAGGCATAGGGTTTTTAATTGAAATAGCTATACTACTAGTTATTAGATAGTAGACAATTTCTGTTTGAGACATCATTTTGAGCGAAATTCCTGGAACCTTGTATCAATCATAAGATTTTGAAATGATTGATATTTATAACTGAGGTAAGTGTTGTCATTACCTCCTTAGAGCTGCGTGGTCCATCGGACAACTTTCCACATTCATTTCAAGTGATAAAGTCAGATTCTGGAAAATCTTGTGAATAAAGTAACCATCTTTATTTATGGACTCAACGGTAAGTACTTATTGAATAATTATATTCCCTGCTTTAGTATTTGTAGTTCAGCTGTATACCAGGAAAAACTTGTGCTCCAGAAGTGTGAAACTAATTTTATAGTGTATTGTAGGATTCTTTATGCTGTTAACGCTTTCGTGATTTCTGATGACCTCTGGCTGATTAATGCAAAGTCCAGGTAAATTTCAATGGAAATCAGTAATTACGGTTACGGAGTGACGACACAGTGAACAAAATTCACTGCGACTTGCAAGCAAAGTGTTGGTAATAGTAGTAGTAGGGTGAATGATGACGATTACGCGAATGATAAGAAATCGAAAGCCTGAATAGCACTACCATGGTGCCAGGTAATGACAGAACATATAAGTCCCTACA
This sequence comes from Trichobilharzia regenti, assembly GCA_944472135.2. NCBI lineage: Eukaryota > Metazoa > Platyhelminthes > Trematoda > Strigeidida > Schistosomatidae > Trichobilharzia > Trichobilharzia regenti. Next base: position 62,968,929 of record OX235270.1, read on the forward strand.
TAAGGTTCTACATAAGTCTACATGCAGGATGTCATTCAAACCTTCCAACTCACCATTCTAGCCGAGGATCCAAATTACCCAGTTACACAAAATAATATAACTTACTAAGTACCATATAAAGATTATTAATTCAAATAAATCTGCCGAACCAGTGATCGAGATCAGTAGGTTATTCAGACGATAGATTTGAGAATGATAAACTTGTCTAGTCTAAGTATTTTGCCAAATTATCGGTCGGCGTTATATATGTACGCATACGCGACCACACAATAGGCTGAGGTAGGACAAAATACTCAGATGGAGAGACAACCTAATCAGTGAACCTGTTTTGATTGAATCACTACCCATAACATGTCATCAGAATGACTCAACATGAGTCGGTAGTTACACTAGTCACTAATCAAGAAGAAGCAAAATTATGTCGAGGTGATATTAGGCTATCACATAAGCTCCACCTCTGTTTGTGTTGACACTGTGCACTCTTAAAATTTCTGAATTGTGGGTTCTCATGATTAATGAACATTCGAATTTCTTCAAGTTGGCGATCGATCCTGTGACTATACTGAGTTAAATTGAATGGCCCAGTAACTCATAATAATCTGAAAATTCCTGTTCACTTCCAATGTTCACCTAATTTCTTATGTCGAAAAACTTCATTATCGAATAGTTCTCAGCAAAATATGAATCATTTTCAATCAGGAAGCTATTATTCAAACGGTGGACATATGGTGAACATAGATGAAGGTGTCATGTTGATTTGGGGAAATTGAGATACGTTATCAATGAAGGAGTATGTTCAGCTACTGAGCGATCACTAAATGAGTCAGTTTCTTCTTCATCCTTTCATACTTCTTTACAAATCTACAAATTCTTTTCTTGTACAGTTAGTGCTATTGAAGTGAAATAATCCTAACAAGTAAGTCATATGTTATTATTCATTGGTAAATAACAGGTGCTAATCATATATTACTCAGTCCATGTTTCATGCAAAAATGTCTCTGTAAACTGTTTCATGAAATTACCTTCTACAGAAACGAGCAGAAACGAAGGAATAACTTTCATAATCACACTTAATCACAGACGTAAGTTTGACCACTCCCAATATTTCTGTATATATGTATATGATCTCACTAAATATACACCGAGCAATCGTCCAGTTTACTAGAAACCTCTTTAAAGCCATGGTCAAGCCCTTTCACAGACCTTCTGTTCATTGACAAAAGTCATCAGCACTAGAAGTATGCTGACTGATCAACCAATGTGGTTTGATAAACTGTTCAACTTTCACATTTTCCAAATACTAGTCGACTTGTTTGTCGCCGTTCTATCTCAGACCAGTTCTCTTCTGTCTAACAACACATCTGTCAAATAACTTACTGAGTACGAATTTGCAACACGAGTGGACCATGGAGAATGACAGCTCCATAAATTTAAGATCATGGTTATTTTTGTTGTCTATTTTTCAACTGTTGATTTGAAGTGGAGTGAGTGAAATATATTTGGGTTTGTTTTAAAGTAGCCAGCTAACTCAACTAAAAAGGGTATTCAAATATTAACGGTGAGTTTATCTTATCCCTATGTATTCTTAGTGATATTTATAAGTGTAACAATATACAGATGAGTGATGAATACCTGTCATTTTCTGTGTAATTAAGAAGATGGTGTTCGTTTTACCATCCACACATCTATATTGCTGTCGTTTTCAGCTGACATCGAGGCTGTCTACAACCTTTCGTCTGCTCTTCACATGATTTCCACGTCACCCTCAGACTTCCACCCCATCGCTTCTCATTTGGGTTTCCGTCGAGGATGTGGCGTGTGATATTACTGAACAGTCTCATTAGAGTATGCATGGTCCATCCCTATTTTCTGCAAATTTTTAGGCAACAGGATTTTCGCTCTTCCGCTGAATTCCAAATTTATTTTTTACCTCTCCTATGTAGCGAGCCACAAGAGTGAAGTGGACATGTGCTTCTGAAAGTTCACAGCCTGTTGTAAATGCCTTTGTTAAGACACGCCAGGTCTTTGAATCATATAGAAGTACTAGCCTGATATTGGTGTTCAAAATTCCCATTCCGTCCCAGGTTCTAAGTGCTGTAGATCTCCACGGGAGATCACAGTAATAAAAGCTTATGTTGCTTGCCATACTTACGCTGAACGGCTTTGATATCCTCATCCATCCTGCCCAGATAAGTGAAAGAGACGACAGTTTTCCTTAGATTCTTCTCACTGATGATGGCCTGTGATTGTCATTGGTAGAGTATCTCCTCTACTATTGGCAAGAAGAAGTTTGAAAATTCTACGTGTACAGATTCAGCAATTTTGGGAATTTTGTCTTTGTCATAGTGACACCTAACGGCTAGAGGCAGATGATATTGACCATTTCTTCCAATGACATACATGTAAATAGACAGGTTATGTCACATGAGAACATCACTTTTTGAAAGATACTGAAGTAACTGACTGTCAAGAGATCCGTGACTGACCATTTTCTAATTCATCCCAGGTTTATACTTGAGAACAAATGTAACTCTTTACTAGGCTTATTTAATTTCGCCTGACTTTACATAAAGGTGAGACAAGCACATCTTAATTTCACATAACCTTGTACCAATCAATATAACTTACAGGGTCTTTTGAGTTTCGTCACTTGGTGTTGTGATGCATCAGCCTGGTCATTATCCAGACTTTCAAATCTGAGCATCATCTGAGTTCAAACATATTAATCATTATAACCCCAGCACTTGAGTGTGGCTTCCTCATAACTAAACTCTATTTGTTTCGTAGACTTTATAAGTCACCATAATATTATGCATGATTGCTTCTGTAATATTTGAAGTGCAGTCGATTAAGTTTTCTATAGTAGTCAGTCATAGAAGTATGCCAAAAACTATCTTATAAATGTTCAGACGTGTTACACAGTAATTTCGTGTTTCGAACTCTCATGGTGACTGAAAATGTAAAGTATGCTATTTTGTTTAACTTTTCTTGATCACCGGATTTTATCAGGTTTTTCTCAGCTGAGAAATCGATTAAGTATAATGACACCTTGCATTTGGAATTCTGTTACTATTATTAACATTTTGGACTAAGTATCATCTGAAAGTGATTGATAGTATGATACCTTACAAAATGAATACATGAATCCATCAGCTTTCCGAGATCTAGAGTCTTTAGTTATAAACATATGATATCTCCCTTTTAGATTGATCTCGTGAGATTTGAAAACGAACTAGAGACATGGCAGAATCTTCCAGTTCAAGACCAGAACTCTAGCCTCTGTCAAATTAAGTTAGCTGACGGTCTCATACTTGATGGTGATGTTAGGTTAACGCTTCCTGAAGATGCAAATATTCAATCCACTAAAGTGTATTTGTTAAGATACTTTATATGCGATTCGTTGTTGTCGAATTTCAACCACCAATATCGTCTTTGCAGAACTAAGTCATTTGTACTACATCGAGTTCCAAAAGTTTCAGGAGAGTACAGTGACAATTCAGAATTTTGTAAACTGGTAATTCGAAGAAGGGCTGACAAAAGGAGGTAAGCATAATTATTGAGCAATGATATTAGTAAAATCCTTGAAGGTACAGAACGTGACAGGTTTCAGCTTTTCGAATCCTCATGGAAAATTCATGTAGAAAATGCAAGCAAGGTATTCGGCGAAGAAACCTTTTCACCAAATAATCAGCGGACTGATTTCTACAACTCGACCCTCATTTATCGAAAACCACACGTGATTCGATCATTTTTCAGTCACGTGCAGCACAGCATGTGTAGTCCTGATGGTGTGGAGGAAGAGTTGAGCCTGTTAAAAAACAGTCCTAGCCGAAAATGGATATACACCACGTTTAACATAGAAGAAATACAATTAAAGCTTATGAAGTATGTTTTTGACGTCTGTATCCAAGAAAGAGCTACATGTGAATTGTGAATTCAAATGGAAACTAACCGTCAACATCCCCCAAAGAAGGATCTTATAGTTACTATAAAGGAGATTCCTTGAGGCATTATCACGGGTAGCGTTTTCTCGTTGATCATAAATGTTCGATAACCTGAAGAGCATGATCGCTTAGTTGACCAACTCAGTGAGTGCCTACTAGTTGACCTACTCCTATGCAGCTAGATATGTGTGTCGTTCAACACTCATTTATTCAAAAGGGTGCAGAAACACTATCCTGTGTGGTTATGAACAGGTGAAAGTGGCACCACAAGAAGCGCAATAATTGAACATCTGGTTGACACTAGTCATCTAATCTGCATAATCTCTTCCTCTAAAGTCATCTATAAGGTGAATGATAACCTGCCAAAATAATCACGTATCTGTCTCATGTGTATTGCTGAGGCTTCGACTGTTGAAATGGAGAAGTCTGAGTTCTGTATAGTGAAGAAATATCTTCAACCACTTCTACTTTTATGGTTAACCTATTATAATCTTCATTTTACCTTGAGCCTATTTGTTTTTCCTTTGTTTATTTAATCTATGTACCCATGTTATAGCAGCCTTGTTAGCTCTATTAGCTTTACTATTTTCACTTTGAACGATTTCCGGTATCATCTCATTTGTCATTCCTTATTCGTTTAGTCCAGCATAAATTTTGTCGTGTTAAGCCTTCAAAATTTTCACATTGTTACGTAGTTTTAATTGCTTACTGGTCATGTTACTTTGATTCCCCTTTCTAAGATTTGTACATTCCACGGAGAGTTTGGTAAATTTCATAGGCGCTTTGAGAAGAGCCTCTCCGATGCTGCACATTTTTCGAATATTCTTCATGTTATGACAGTGATATTTGGCTTTCTAGAGGCAACTGATAACTATTTTACTTTAATCTCTTTAGGCGGTGGTGTTGTATAGGTGACAGACTACAGTGTCTAGAAATCGTGAGCTGGAATAAGAGGTTTATTAGTTGTCCCTCAGTTTGCCCTTATTCTTAAATTCATTTCGAAATTAGCTACACAAGGAGAAGTAAACATGTATTTTCCTGGCATATGAATTCATTAAAATGTCTGAAGTGAGCACTTTCGATATTCTTGAACATTTATTTCTGTAAACAAAAAGAAACTTTTCACTTTGTATTACATATTGTTCATCAAAATATTTTGTTTTAAACAGGAGATTTCATTGTCATACTTATAAAGGAACGTTCGTAAAGAAAAAGTAATATTTTTGAGTGTCCAAAATCGTTATATTGTATGGACTACTCTAATTCTAATCTGCATAGCGTTCTGATCACATGTATATAATCGTTTGTATTTGGTGAAATTTGTTCTACATCATCACCACTGCCACCACTTGCTGGGTACATCCCATCCAGAATAATTCTCGAATCCATGCTTCTTCGATTTTGGGCTACTTCCGCATCCAGGGAACCAGAGGGAGACTGAATAGGCTGGAAGTTCTGAGTACTCGATGGGTTCTGGGTTAAACTTATTTTTGGACTTTTCAAAGAGGTAGGGAAGTGGATATTGTTTCTATCCCATGGCCATGTAATACTTACCCATGCAATAAAATCAGTCAATAATATGCTGTATATACTGTTTGACTTCTCTTTCGTCACACATCTCATATTTTCAAATAAAACTGGAACCAGCATGTTGTTCCATAGGTCAAGAAACCAATGTAATGAGGCATTATCATCCAGGGGCACTTAAGTGTGGATTGAACGCCGAAAATGGCACAGTGTTTTCTGTCAGTTATAGAACACAGGATTTCATTTAATTTCTTCCAAAACTCGGTTAACCAGAAAATCAACTGATAACACTTCCGATCCTTATTTGCACTGGCAGTAACATCTCCGTTTGTAAGTCCATGTGAACAAAACATTCGACTTTGAGCGAGATTTCTGTATAATACTCTTTCTAAATATTCTTGTGTACTCTTTATGTCAGGCAAATGATGCATAATCCTATTATTTGTAAAAAGGTAAAAGACAAGTCGAAATATCAGTTAGTTTTCACAAAATGTAGTGCTAAAAATGTTACCCATTATTATCAATAAATGAAATGCATTGTCTTCAAGTCAAACGAAATAATATGAACGGAAGAAAATCTGATTTCTTGATAAAGCGATTGGTTAGTTTACTACAAATCGATATAAAAATGCAGACTGAAACCTTAGATTCCGAAAATCTTGAAAACGTTCCAAGATACATTTATTTTATTTTTTTATTTTTGATTACAGCTTGATTCCACACCGTAGTTTTGGTACAAGTATGGAATTTTCAGCGTGGATATCTGCAGCCCGAAATTCGCAGGCCGACCATAGATATCAGGTGTGCGTCGGCGACGGCTCGAACCCCGACCATGTGCATGGTCGGCGAGAGTCCTAACCACTGTGCCATCGACGCATAACAGAAGTATATCGGTCTCTTTTTACTGTAATGTGGAGAGTAACAGCTGAGAATGTCATGAATGCCTTGAAACTAACTAACTAAAATTTCAGATTGTTTTCAGCAGTCACTTTCCTTATAGACTTAACATTTTATCTAGTGATTCATATAAAAGTTCTGTTTTCAAAATAAGCGGCGATTCACTAAAATATTGTGCAATCATAGAGGAAAGTGTTATGAACATTGGTCTAGATTGTTTTACACGTAGAAAGGGACTGAGATTAGGATATATGGACATTGTGATTAATCTGAAGGGTAATCATGTTAGTCTTGTTACACTTTCCCATCAGGTGAACTATGGGTTCCACATAACAACACATATGCCTCCTGACCTTAATAGCAGGAGAAAGGCGGTTCAGTGATTGGGATCCACTCATTTTACAGGTCCACTTGGTTTTACCGGAAGACGTTGAAAGCACAGTGATGTAGGTGTAACTATGCAAACACTGATCCAAGTTGCGAATCCCAGTTTATTTCTAATCTTTTATATTCACTTAGTGTAGAGATACAGTGTATTTCATTAGCCACTTCCAACTAACAATAGTGATATGAATATGAGTGCATACACTGCTCTGGATTTGTTATTGTAGCAAGTAAGTGTAATTAGCGACAAAATTCGCTGTAGACCATAGTCATCATTTGAGCAGAAATAATATAATATTATTTACTCTATTGGATATATTTAGTTCATTTATCATTAGTACTACTCATCTAGTTTGCAGAAACACTGAAACACATCGGGATTTAAGATAAACATGTTTACATGATGGCTGTGATGATAAAGTGAACGATCAGAATTCAGCTGACTGACTTCACCAGCTTAAATACCTCTTTATACAGCAGTTAGTGTAGATTAAATCACCGAATTTTGTGTGACATTTAAGCTTCCGTCGATTGGAATAACACGGAAACTTGCAAAACAAACTTGACTTTATTGAATAAATCAAATAAATAATTTCATCAACAAACAGTTGCATTAACTTAAGAATTCAGCGAACTCACTTTATCTGATTGACGCGGCAAGTGTTCTCAAAATCTTTGTCCGCACTTTCACGTGTACCTATAATCTTTGGACTGAATTGTAGAAAACGAAATGTTCAATTTCAAGTTGATTATTCAAATACTCAGATTTTAAACCGTGGACATAATGTTACGCTGTCAAAAAAATTAACCTTAGACAAACCACTGCCCTAAACAACCTTGTTATGAGTAATTCTTCCATGACAAGATTAATAAATACTCGTGAAATCTTAATGTGACATATTAATTCAACTTCATTCATATCAAACAGTTTTGTATTCACTACTAGACTATGAACCTCTAACAGTGCATCAAACATCTTTTTATAATGTCATGTGATAAGTATTAAAAGTTGTACACACCTTAGGAGAGAGAAGAGACAGAATATCCGAAATCCAAAACTCAAAGGTTTGTTCTTATTCTCATGTTTCTACTGAGAAATGTCTGTTCGAGGTGATAGTTTCGGTCGAAATTGGTGAACATCTCCTTGTTTGGTTTGACTGGCTACTCAGGCTTTAAGGAATGCATTCATTATAACATAGAGATCATCTAGATAATCAAACTAGTTGATAAGGGAACCGGAAAGATTTGATGAAATTTGTATACCAAGTAGAATTCTTGGCTCTACACCGGTGGAATATTCATTTGCTTCCTCCCCCCCTCCACCACCACATAGCGAATAGCAGTTAGTGGATTCTTTTGTGTCAACTAGACCCTGTGTGGTACACCTAATGGAATGCACTTAAATCTGACAGACACCTAATGTGTTAAACAGGGACTGTTCTCTAGTACCGATGTCAACTGAAGGATGCTCATGCTATGGTGATGTCATGCAGCTAGATGATTAAAGCTGATTCCTGGAGAGTGAGTGAAAAGTGAAGTATTCATTTTGAATATAGAAGAGTAGAGATCGACATTATGTGTGCTTATAAGGCATAAGTCTGTTACACACTGTCAATAGGTTGCTTAAATCTCTACAGTTGACAATGTATATTCAAATATTTCTGTAAATTTGGTACCAGGGGAGGGAATATTTAGACAAGAAACAAATTAAAACTAAAACATGACCTATAGCACAGGTGAACTCACAGCACATCTAGATAGTCTGATAGTCTTTTACTTCTTAAAAACCAACTTTTCACTGATACACCATGCGTGATTTAGGTAACTAAAGCTAAAGAATGACTGAGTTAAGATGTCTACCACTTGAGTGGAAATAAAAAACATACTGTAGCTTAATATGATTCTTATGAAGGTTTGTGCAGTTTTCTGATTATTATGGAATTCCACAGCAAGCCTGAATGGAAATTAAATGTCAGATAATCGAGTGTAAACTGACATTTTCATATATATATATATATATATATATTTGTCAACTTATGCAGTGAATCAGAGCCGTAAACTAGACGGAGTGGAAATACGTATTGAAAAGTTGTACAGTGGTTATGTATTTGTTTGGCGAAGTTAATCAGTTATAAAGTAACATTAATGTTTATTTCCACGAAGTAAGTGATTCCCTAACACTCCAAATACACATTTCATGTCAAACTAATGAACGTTTAAAATAGTTTTAAGGAAGGTCCTTCACTGACCAACATGAATTCGACAAACGTTTGTCACTAACTTCAGACTCTTCCTCAGTGTCCATCCTAATAGTCACTTGGGAACTACCCCATCACGTTTAGACTACAAGGTATGCACTTTACCAATCAGTAAGTAGGTAGAAATTCAACGATCCGTGAATGACAGACTCCACTAAGTAGTGTGTGTGTGTGTACATACTGATCGACCAGAGGATGGTGGTAGCGTTATACTGCTAACTACAATAAGTCAGAATTTGTGTGTCATTCAATTATAACTCGGTGACTGAATGGTAACATGCTTGACTCATACATAGCCTGAGCGTTCTCAGCGTGAATAAGGATGCCGTTATGGGTGTACACTGGTGATATTAAATCCTCAAAATCACAACATTAAATTTCCAGCTGAAATTCGAAAGTAAGCAGATGCACTACTGTAACTGGTAGTAATCAGCATATGAATGCAGTCAAAATTTTATCAAAATACAGCTGATAGAAGTCAGATGTGTTTAATCTCTTACTGCTATATGATCTGCTTTAAATTAACTAAATTAATTACTAGTTCTGTAGCTTATGTTGCACTAACGGTGCTGTCTGTAAGTGAATATTTCCCAGTCATTTCAGCCATTTTGTTGTCAGTTGTTTGTCCTTTTACGTGCTCAATTATTAGACTTAGAATTAACGTGGAAAATCGACGTTTTTAAGCGACTGATATAGTCAGTGTATCAACCGAAATAATTTGTGGCGATTAGGGAATAACTGTTTGATTTAGTAGGTGAGTTTATTTATACATTCTCTATCTCATTGCGCTCTTGTAACATTAGAAATTCTGAGAGGAAGTATCATTTCGAAAAATTTATGTACAAAGTACTGGTGAAAATATCCCACATTCTTTGGTCGCGCTACAAGTATCAGATGTAGGACGACAACTGAGTCATGAATTCCAATTCAATCACTACAGAGAAAGAAAGTTCGGTAGCTATTTACCTAAACCTCACTCAAAGGGAAGCAGACTTTTCGTCTACGAGATTGTGAGTCACATTTATTGCGAAGGAACATAAAAGAGCATGGTTAGTCTACACATGGACAACCCATTCTAGATATAATCTGTAACTTGGAACATCACGCCACACCTAGTTGATAGGCTGACGCTCAAGTGATAGTATACGCTGTATTAGATTGCATAGAGGTAAAACTGAGAAGAAGAAATTTATTGTTGGTTCGATCTGTTTCTCCTAAAGACCAATCATAGCAGCAAAATTTGATTGTTTGACACTTGAGAAATATAGTTGTGACTAAGTAATACTGACAAAAATATCCAATCTCCATCTGCGTCATGGATGTAACATATTTTCTTTTTATACGCGGCTTATTTTTCATACATGTATCATCGTGACATTCGATTATCGATTTTGAAGTTTTCGTTGTGTTGTATGTCTGGTTCTGGAATGACCTACCTCAGATATTATGATACTCGATGATCTTAAGTTATGCATAACTTTATAAAGTCCGGCACTAATGATTCCTTGGGTCTTTACACAGGTCTCACGAAGGCTGGTATCTCGAAATGCACAAAACGTTCTCCTATTATCCCTTCATCCTACGACATATAAAAGTGAAATTAATTAGCCGGAAAAAGACACTGATTAGTGAGTTTCTTCAGTCTATCTTACACACGTATATGTAACATGGCTTACCCTTTTGGTGAGGCATTCAAAACATTTAAAATATCCAAGACGGATCCTTGGAAAAGATGCATATCAAATAAGTTTATGACTTTGGGGAAACCACATTTCGAAAAGGATGATAACTGTTTCCTGAGTAGCTTTTTGATTTCCTTTACAGTTGGACTTTTGTTATTTGTAAACCGGAAGTTGTATATTGCCTTTGAATAACACGAACTAGAAAAAGAATTATACAACAGAAATCGGTAAGTATTTAAATAGTCTAAAACAATAGGATAGTTAATGCATTACTTCCAAGACACTAGTCATGTCAAGCGATGCAGATGTCTTAGCACTCTGATGCAGTTCATGAATTATGTAATGCACATTTCTAAATATGCAGAAATAGCTTGACTTAACACTTTTATCCCTATCCGCATGTCATAACATTTACTTCACTACATACCTAAGAAGGAAGGCCTAATATTTATATTTTAAACCCACCACACTTCTTCAACATTTCGTCCATTGAACTTATGTTGAGATCCTTACAGTAGGTGATAAATATTAACGTTTTCAAAAACAACAGGAACGTTTATCTTCAGCGAGCAAAATCGCTTTTCAAATTCTTATTTTACAAAAGATGATAGTTCTTTCTTACACAAAGGGAGCTATTATATTTAAAGTATCGAGTAAATGAACGAGGTCGAGCCAACGACAAAGAAAGTTGTGATGACTAAAATTATTAAGTACGGTTTAATCATTTCGTGTTTCGCGAGTTCAAGTCGTTCTACTCAGTAGGCATGTAATTTTTTCTCAGTTATATGTAATCCCACATTGGCTTGCACTCTGTGTGGAGTAGAAATAATTAGGCGTATTTAGATGACGTTTTGACTAAAAACAGCAAATAATGGTGGAAGAAATAATAAGGACAAGCCTGCACAGTAAACGAAGTTTTCCGATACTCACTTTCAATGAAGAAGTTTCAAAAGAAATTACCAATAACCAAGAGAGAATTAAAAGTGACCATGTATTTTGATAATGTGAACTTATGCTTAGATAAAAGAGCAAATCTTATTGTTAGTTAAAAATGTGTGAAGCATTATCTGAGATTAGACCGATTAGCTGGCCCAGTATAATGTACAGAGTAGGACGACAGTAATATACAATCGGTTAGTTCGAATTCCACGGCAGCTAAGATTTCCATTTCATCTTTGATGTTCATTCATCAGATCGTTCGTACTCTGTCGATCCAAATAGTCTGATTATTAAATATCAAAAGAGACTATTAAATAAAGTCAGTTAATTGAAAACTTCATCCCAATATATACTGATAGGATTCTTTGTGTGTTATCATTCTGTCATTTGTAGTCAAAATTACTTCTGTTGTAAAATTGCTTATTTACGATTTCTTTATTGTTTAGTTTCTGATGTAGACATTTTTATTTAGTCTCTGACACTCTGATCGACACAAATGTATATTTAAACATACTTTCAAACCTTCAAGTGAAGATATTTTAAAGTACGGTTATTGAAAACCTACGACTAACTGAATTTCAGCTAGCAAATGTGTTCCTAAATGACACTGAATGACTAAGTCAACTGAAATTTCACCATGTTCATCACAGTCATCAGCAAACTGATGACAAAATGTTACTTATTACTGGTGCTACTTTTTAAGTAAAAGCTGTACACGTTACTTAATATGGTTGTCTTAAAAGTTATTATTCACTTTGAAGCTAAAATCAGGGTGATTCATCTTTTTTATATTTTTGACAAAAAAATGTGTTTTTGTGGTAGGATTTTCAGCAGGACAAAGATTTTTCTGGTTAGCCACAAAAGTATGAAGATTTAAACTGGTTAAGCGAGAAAAAAACAGTTTGAAAATAATAATATTATCAATGAATCATATACCACGGTGTTATTGAACAAAAACCCTGTATTATACTACACTTTCAGCAACTTTGCTTGACAGATGTTTATCGATATACTGAAATAATGTTTTAGTTTTTGGTTAAACATAGATTAGCAATTTATGAATCAGCCATAGACTACTGGGACCGATCAGTTAGGTAGGTCTTAATACAACATTCCTAATTTAGATCCTGGTCATCGGTTTTGTATTATCACAATCGGCTTTATGGTATAGTCAACTGTTATGTGATGGAAGTTGAGTTGACTTTTGTTCAATTGCTATATTTAAGTGTTTAACCGATGTGTTCTTCAGTCGATATTGCAAATACCTTTGATTTCTTCGTTCGACAGATTCGCCTCTGAATGAATTATCATCCCTAGATCTATCCAGTCAAAAATAACACACTTCAGAAACTGGTGATCATCTAAGACTTGGTGCTATTAATACTGAAGTAACTTCGTTAGATTTCACCTTTTTAATGTCAGTATGAGTAGAAGTCTTGGTGTTCATCTGGACGCCATTATTTTCCGTACAACTCATGGAAGAATAATACAAAACTTCATGTAAAATAATCTCAATTCATAAAGTTCACCTACTCAAAAGATAAAATTTTGGCCAGGTTGTTCACCAGATGCGTTTTTCCGGTTCCAGTCAGTCCACAGATTACAATGAAATTATTTTCTTCGATGACAGATAAGTAAGACTTCAGTGTATTATATGGTACTAGACTTGTAAAACATCCATAGTTCAACATGTCAGTTTTCTCAATAACATTTTGGTGTAGCATTTTATCCATTCTTTTCAATTGTGACTTCATAGTACGACCTTGTAAATCTATTTCTATAGACAAGACGAATAGCTCCAAATCATAGCCTTTAGTAATTTCATCCAGCCACATAACAGGGAACTGTGAATAAATTTCTCTGTTTATGTGACAGCTGGTCTCCAGTGTTGCTGTCACAGGGAGTTGGGAATGATTCTGATTTGTTGTAAATAACGGTTGTGGCAGTGGTGGTGGTAGGATTCGTGAGAAACGTCGCACAATGTTCTCTGTTTTCTTTATATTCGGATATTGATAAATTGAATTTAGCTGATACGCCTTTAGTTCCAGTGAATTAAGTTGCAGTCGTTCATTAGGATCCAGGTAAGTGATGTAACACTATATGGAAATAAAGACAATAATTTGAAGGGCTATTGGTTAACAGAGTTAAAGAAGTATGCATACTTGAAATACTAGATGACTTTAGTGGCGGTGGTCAAGAGTGAATTTGCATCTAACTGTAAGTGAAATATTTGATCCAAAATTGAACAGCTCGGTAATAGCCTTTCTAGAATATGTAAAACAACTGAGAATCAGATAACCCTGACAGTTACTGTATCCTAGTCTACAGTGTTAAACAGTGAGGAATAGGAAGCCACACATTGATAACCCTACTGCTCGGGAATAGATTTGATGTACATCGATTAATTCCTGATGAACAAATGAACTTAATACTGTTCATAATATTGAAGTAGACCTGGTCACTAACACAAATCAGTCTGAAAGAGGTGTTAATCGTTGGTCAGTAGGCAGCTGTTCATCAGTGTGTAGGAGCAATTTAGCCAGTTGTTGAGTTCAGCTAACGGAGTAAATATTTTATTATCTATCCACCAAGTCAAAATCTAGTAACTGACATATATTTGTTTTGATTGCTATCAGTCCGTGGTACACTACAACCTTAGTTAAATATCATCGGTAAGTAGTTGTTTTCACAAGTTGAATATGAATTTATGTAATTAGTGTATAACAAACAAATAATAGCAATTGTATCAGGACACTATAAGGCAATACGAGGAGATCAAACAGAAATAAGGCAAGCTAAGCAACCAGTCGAATGAAGAGAGTGTAGAATGCATTCAATCTCTGGTAAAACCGATTTCCAGAAACAATCACAAGGATCATAAAAGTTTTTTGCATTTATCAATGAATGAAATACCAAACATTACCGAGACTCTCAAACAAAATGAGTACCCGAAGAACATCAACAAAATCAACACTCACATTAAGTATAGTCGAAAACGTATTCCGGAAACATGGTCCTCAACAGTTGTCACTCTATAGAGAGCAGAGATGTCAGACGATATCAGAAGAGTACTCAGTAAGCACGACATCAGAGTTCTCTTCAAAACATCAGACACACTGCAAAGCAACCTTATCCATATAAAAGACCAAATCCCTAAAGATTCTCTATCTAATTGTGTCTATAAAATAAAATGATTGGAATGTGACGCGATATACATTGGAAAAACATCTCGAGAAATCAAAATTCAGAAGAAATTAACACCGTAGAGCATCTGTTCGACCACGAAGAAATCTAGTTGAACTAGAAAAGCCTGAAAAATCATCATCCATAGGTCTACGTGCTAGAGAATCAGACCACAAAATTGACTCTGACAATAATGAAATAATCCAGGAAAATTTCAGAAATCACAAAGAACGTCTAATTTCAGAAGCGTTTCATATCAAGTGGAATGCAAATTCTCTGAATACGAATGATGGACTGAAACGGAATTCGACCTGGTTACAACAGTTCCTCCGTCAAGAATTTGATAAGCGATTTCATTATGTAAACACACGCTGCTTTTATAATTTTATACACTTATCAAATCCAACAATCTACACCTGGTTTTGTTATCTTTGTCAATCGGCCAACTTGACAATGCGAAAATGAAGCCATGTTCAGGATTGATGATTAAGTTGTTATATATATAACCTGGGATTTTGTAAACTCTGGTTCAATAATACTTTGATAAAGCTATTAGCATTGAATAGCGAAACGTCAGTAAAAACAATATCGTTTGTTTTTCATTCATTAGGAAATACAAAAACCTTTATTATAATCAATATCATATACCCAATGGCGAAATGTTTTTCAAACTTTTAAAAGTGAACTTCGTTTGGACATATATAAATCACAAGGATATGTAGATGCTACACCGAAAAGTGGTAATTCGTTAGGCAACTTAGACCACCATTTTGATATTTCATAGGATTAGCATCACTTCCCGTTATATATTTACCCAGTTCACTTCAATTATCATTTTTTTTACATATGTCTTTCTTTTACAATTCAATGAACAAGAAAGTGCAGTTGGCTTATTCCGACAATTATGACTTTTTTGAATGAAGCCTTCCGGTAAGAAAACGCCTCCATGAGTCTTTGAATTGTCTTAGTTATGTCTTCTTCGTCAGTTGCCATAGATAAGCATACCACTAGGACTAACCGAAAGCGTTTATTATTATTACTATCCGATACTGTTGGCATATAAGCAATTAGAATGAATGTTGCTTATTAGCCTCATATCACAATTTTATTGAACAATTAGTAAGTCAAATTATACTTATATATATATTCCAGCATATTTGGTTATTAAATAAAAATAAAAATGAATAAACACTAACCACTGAAAACTACACATGTACACATCTAACTGTATAATGGATGCACTGTTCATGTAATATCTAGAAAGTAGTTCAATTTTCTTATTCATAAAGTTGAAAGGTATTCTTTATTGTGTCTGTTTGTGTGTGTGTGTGTATTTCTCTTGATTCGAATACCACTACTACGTTTAGTTTATACAGTAGAAGGTGGAACAAACAGCAGGTACTGTTTTCTTGTATTACTGATAACAAAAACACAGTAGATTATTTCCAATTTGACTGATAACTATGTAGTTTGCATAACTGGAGTAATAATCTATCTAAATAAACTGTATACTAACGCCAAGTCTTTCAGAGATTAGAATTGACTGTCCTCTCGTAAATAAGTATACATACATGTTGTGTCAGTGCTTTATTTATCCTTGCTTTTAATCTAATAAGCAATATTTCGGTTTCACAATAATATTTTTATTTTCCATCGTTGAGTTGGTTGAAACTAGAATTAAACACTTCACTAGGTAACTAATATCAGAGTATATGTCTGATTAAAATTAAACCCGAAGATTTTACAATAAACTAAAGGCAGTGAGAGATTACTGAAAACAGAACAGTATGGGACTAATTATTTTAAATAACCCAAAATACTTTCAAACATTGGGTTTGTAGACACTGGGTTATTTTTGACAGAGACAGTAACTGTTTTCATTATCATATTCTGACTGTGACTCTGATATAATTGTCTTGTTATTACTCATTCGTTGAGCTTCAAAAGCCTATTTCCAAGGCACTCTGTTCTCTCCTATCATTTTCAATCGGCTTCAAAACTGTCTACAATCTCCTATTTCCTCTTCACCTGATATTCATCATGATCCACTCTGACATCCAACCAGTCGTTTTTCATTCTGATTCCACTTGACGCCAGTATGGCATGTGATGTCACTGAATAGTCTACTCACTGCGCCTCCAGCCTGTCTCGATTTCCTCCTGCATTTTTGTTGCACAATAGCTTCTTGAGTGGTTTGATGACCTCCAGAGTTCCTCGGCGTTTATCCTTCCCAGCTAAGAAACTGATTTGCACTATCGAGCCATCGAAGGCAAATGTTGATGAAGGCGCGCAGCCGATTCGCGAAAATGTCTTAAGTGACGCGCTCCAAGTCCTGGGAAAATAAAAATGCGTTGGATATACATCACCATTGAAAATTGGGATGTTGTCCGCTGTGCTGAGTTTATAGATACTTCAGTCGATTTCAGAGAATTGAATGCATGTCTTGCTTTCTCAATCCTGACTTTGACATCTTCGTCCATGTCGTCAACATGCAGTAGGAACTATGCCGCCCAAATAAGTGGCAGTAAAACTGACGACTTGCTTTAGATTTATCCCAATGAGTGTGACTGGTGTTCGTTGTTGTTGTTGTTGTTGGTTGTGGTGGTGGTGATGGTGATCGGTTATCTTGTTCACCTCTTTCTTCTCAATCTTCACTTGAAGTACTGTCTTCTTTGCCTCTTCTACTAACCTATTAGTTTTCTCTTGCGTATCTTCCAGTTTATGAGGCAAAAAACATAAGTCCCCTGTTAATCCAGATATTCTAGGCTATCGTTATCTCTTCAACATGAATCCATTTAATAACCTCCCACAGTGTGCTGAATGACGCAGTTCACCAAAATCATGAATATTATCATTGATAGTGGGGAGGCTTCTATTTCATATGCCATGAGATCCAATACCTCGATGTGGTTTCTCTTGTGAATTACTTGGAATTCGGCATCATCGTATCGCTGTTGGATGGAGTTTATAAATGTGTGTGGCACTGCATTTCACGGTCATGGAGAAGCTGTCAAATTACTTCACAATCTATGTTGTCGAAAGACTTTTCAAAGTCGGCGAAGTTGAAGTATAAAATTAACTGTCATTCAAACCTCTGCTCGATGATGATATGTTATGCTATGATTTCATTTATTCCTCTTGAATCCAGCTATTTCTGGGCGAAGTTTCTGTCAACAGCCTCATTAGGGCACTAGGGCTCGATCTATATTCAGACGGTACTTACTGCTATTGTCACTTTGATATCTTATTGCACAAATTTATAACCAATACTTACTTGTGTTACTGCACACTAATGACTAGAATAAATCTCACTTGCTTCCATAAACCTACAGCCAATTAAGTGAGGAGAACACATTGTGTCATACTGTGCTCAAATAATAACAGCAGAACAGATTTTTCTCCATCTTTATTCTTCTTTCAGTGAACAAAGAGAAATAATAAAAGCTTCACTAATTTTATTGCCTTTTCAATCTATTTCTTCAAAGTTTTGTCCGCTTTTTACCATGCTTTTATGTTCAGGGATTATTGGCCGTATAGACCTAGCATAACCTCCTTATAACTTTCGATGGACCAATATAAAAGCAGTGTAATGGATACTTGGATTTACACAGCTATGCAGTGCTTAATGCTTGGTGGTTCGCACACCGGTATTGTAGAAAGATCTGGACTACAGAAAATAGAAAGAAGTATGTTTTATAATTTAGGCACTTACAAGCCCATATACCCACCTGAAGTAGTTCTTGCAGTACTTCATCCAGCTCATTCCAAGTCATATCATCCTTTAATCCAATGCATCCTATTTTCAGTGATTTTTTCGATTCTGAATCAATAATGATTTCTTCAGTGTTCACAAGGACTGGCACAAAATAACGACTATTTTTGCAAAATTTAGACGACAAATCTAGTTAATGTGTCATGAAAGAAGATAAAGAAATAACTCGGATTATTAAGTATTAACCACGGGATGAATAAGCTTTATTGAACTAATACGGACATTGTGTCAATGGACAACTGAATATAATAAAACTGGTTATAGTTCGCTTTCTGTCTTCTTGTACATTCAACGGATTGAAACAACGATGATGATGACTGTAAAGTGACCTAACTATCGTAAGACCAAAATGGTTCTTATATATATATAAATTATCACCCTGGCTCATTCAGGTGCTGAGAAAGAAGTATTACTGACATGTCCATGAATGAGTATGTCACTCAATAGAAATGAAATCTGGACTTACATTAAGCATGCAGCTAGGCTTGCATGTAGAATTTATTTTTTTATTTTGGAGTATCTGCTTGAAAATGAGCATTTTTGTCTAAATTAATCTGTCGCCTAAGCAATAAATTATTATTATTATTGTATCCTTTAGTTCCTAGAGGAACATAGGGCTTCAGCTGCGCACCTCCATTGACTTCGGTTTTTTGACAACTTTTTCACCCTGCTCCAGGTCTGCCCACATGCTTTCATCTCCTCTTCACATGACCTCCTCCAAGTCACCCTTGGACGACCAACTCGCCGCCTCCCTTTCGGGTTCCACTCGAGGGCTTGTCTAGTGATGTCACTTGTTGGTTTCCTCAGCGTATGGCCAATCCATCTCCATTTCTTTCTGCCTATTTGTTTAACAATCGGTTCCTGATTGGTTCGCTCCCAGAGATCCCTGTTGCTGATCTTTTCTGGCCATCTGATCTTGAGTATTGAGCGGAGACAGTTGTTAATGAAGGTTTGAAGTTTGTTTGAGATGCTCTTTATGACTCGCCAAGTCTCTGTTCCGTATAGTAGCACTGACTTCACATTGGAGTTGAAAATCCGGATCTTATTTTTGATGCTGAATGATGTTGACCTCCACACAGATTTGAGAGTAATGAAAGCTTGTCTTGCTTTTCCGATTCTGGCTTTGATGTCCTCGTCAGTTCCGCCTGTAGTTGAGACGATGCTTCCCAGGTAGGTGAAGGAGGTTGTTTCTTTCAGGTTCTTCCCATTTATGCTTATTATGGTCTGTTGTTGCTGTTGATGTTGGCAAGGAATCTTCATCATCTCTGTTTTATCTATGTTCACGTGAAGTCCTATCTTTGATGCTTCTTCTGCCAATTTGTTACTTTTCATTTGCATATCTTCCAGTTTATGGGAAATCAGACATATATCATCGGCGAAATCCAGATCCTCCAAGTCTTTTGTGTCAGTCCATTTTATGCCTGTTCCCTCGTTGGTTGACGTTGTCTGTCTCATTATCCAATCGATTGCAATCAGGAAGATCATTGGTGATAGTAGACAGCCTTGCCTCACCCCCGTCCTCACTTCGAAGGCTTCCGTAAGTTTCCCGTTGTGGATTACTTGGCATGCAGCATTGTCGTATAACTGTTGGATGAGGTGTATAATTGTCGATGGGACCCCGTAGTAGCGAAGTAGTTTCCAAATGACCTCTCGATCGACGCTGTCGAAGGCCTTTTCAAAGTCGATGAAGTTGAGATAGAGAGGTGACTGCCATTCCAAGCTTTGTTCAATGATGATCCGTAGAGTGGCGATTTGATCAATACATGATTTGTTTCTCCTGAATCCAGCCTGTTCTGGACGAAGTAGAAGTCCTAATTAGTAAACTGTTGTAAAAAGAACTACCTGAGTTGATTTCTCGTGAAATGATGCTTTCGATGGGACTTAATCTTCATCTTTAGTTCCAGTTGACATCAACTTCAAACGAGATTTTTGGTATTTGAAGGGATTCATGTAACTGATATTCGCATTATCAAATCTGATTATATATTACAAGGGATATAGTATTGAAATGCTCATCTCTTGAGTATGTGGAATAAGATATTCACAATTTCTTAAAATCCTGTGCGAAGTTTATACTGCAAATAGTGGAAAGATTTGAGACAGGAACGTTCGTTCAGTAGAAAATAAATTCCGGACGAGTGTTTTAATACCCTCCTTAATTATGTATATTTCATTTTCCAAAATAGATTAGTATGACCATGTTATGTCATAGGTGCATACTTTAACTCGAATATTTTGATAACTCCTGCTCTCGAAACCGTTTCTTTTCCTCATATCATATCATGTCATAATCATATACTAACTTAACATATGCTGGCTGAATGTCTTTCCTCTACGTAACACGGTCAAGATTAGAGCTGAAATGAAAGCCCATATGGTTGTTATTTATAATGTAAGCTGATCGAATTATGATCTGATTTAATTTTTATTTTGACTCAGGGTGCGTCTCACTTATGAAATGCCCAATTCAACTATAAAACAATATCTTAATCTTCTCTTATGGGCACTAGCCAGCCATTCCAGAGGTTGTGGTTCGATTCTCAGCTGACACATACACGCACACACAGACACCTAATTTATTAGCCAACAGTAGGGCACGAATAGAGAAAAGACTGTCAGTGAGGCTAGAAACACCACCCAGTAGAAAAAAACAACACAGCCACCACTGAAACCCAGAGATCTGAAGCCCCACGTTCAATTCATAATGTGAAGGAATGAGAGGAAAACTACAAATTAAACTTTATTATAGTACAGTGTCATCTACAGGTGCAAAATCGATTTTTGAAACGTCCTGTATATACATATACAGATACCTTTATGGGAAAAGATATTATGCGACATGCGATCACATTTTTCGTACATAATACTGCTGTGAATGTTTATTAGTTCACCAACAAACGCACAAAACCCTTCACTTATACACACGTACAAAATAAGTACACAAAGAAGAGCTCTGACTGTACATCTACTTATCAGGATGCTTTCCAATGCATTTCTGTAAGTTTATGTATAAATAAAGACAGGAAATTACACGTTCTTTCTGCATATGCAAATAAATGTCAGAAATAATGATATAAATAGAATAAAGTAAGTTAAATTCTTCGCTACGGTAGACTTATAAATTGTTTTATGCCTTAACCTTGATTCAGAATTCATTGTATCACGTTAGCATGTCTGGGCATTACTCTATTGAACAGAACATTTCTGTGATCATCAATATGTATTAATTGACATGTGTTCCCTAGACAAAACGATGTCTTAATATATATCATTTAAGTGATCTGACAATGAATTTGTTTAATAATAACGACTACACTCTTGTAGTAGTACGTAATCTAAATACGGAAATGTATTAAAGAAGAATGTAACAAATACCAGAAGGTTGGGATGATGATAAAAGTCAAGCTTGTAGTACACTTGAATCGTTTTCACTGCCGGATTCTAGACACTTCATTAGAATTCCAATGATTAAAATGAAAGTGAATCATAGCGTTTTATTTGGACAGAACGTGAGCATTTCGATGAAGTAGAAATCCAGAGTAGAATAATTTATAAGACGCAGTATTATTGTCTGCTTTACATGAAATCTATTCTATCATGCTGAGGATTAAACACGTCTTGAGAATGACGATTCTGGTAAGCCGAGATATACAACACAAAATAGGGATTTTGTAAAGTCATCATTTGAGAAGTTGTATAAATCGTATGTCTTTTCTGTTTAGAACACGACACATTCTTTATATTTGGAGGCTTGTGATACTATTTAGCCGACTTGTGTGAAGTGAAAGAGTTCAGATTTGAATCTTGAAACTACTAACCAGAAAATACATCATTAACTCGAACTCACAATAGTATTGCATTGTGTTAAGAAAGATCAATTATTAGAAGAAAACAAACCTGATAAAAACACTTTTCTGTTGGTTCCTTCCAAACGAAATTCATTGCATAGAAGTTCATCATCAGGATTATATTTCAATACGGTTTCCTGTAGTTTTTTGTGTCTTGCTTCAAGCAGATCTATCCTACATTGCAATCGACTGATTGTCAGATAAAGTCGATCCAACTGATTGTCATCGTTCGATTTCTGACTGATTTGGTTAGGCTCCATACTGAAAATACAAGACATTTTTTAAAGGTTGAGATAATTATGAAATGTGTAGCAATTTATTCAGTGGACAATTTGTAATAGAAAAACAGATAGCCTTTTTTGCTTCCCCGATTCTAACTCCGATATACTCATCCGTGCCTTGTGTAGTTTAGAATGTACTGCCCAGCTACTTCGTTACAAGCGATTTTATGAATATCAGTAGTGGCAAAATGCATACTGGATGGCAGGTGTATGTATTCAGACAGAAAAAGTGGTTAGGCATTCAGTTTCTAGGAGTTTTATTCATCCTCTTGAGCTATAAATCTTCTCCATTATTTCCCTTCTAAGAATAAGATCAATTTCGTTTACGTCTTCGTATTTTCTGGTTTCTGTAGAAAGTTGATAGAAGTAAACATGTGTTTTATATATTTGTTACACTATTAACCATTGTGTTCGTGAGCCTAAACTATATTGATTTCCTTTAATGAAACATGGTCTATTTAAAGCAAAATGCCGAATGGAGTTCGAAATTGTAGAGCACTTCAAATTACATCTTGAAAGTTTTTATAAATTACTTTCACACTTAACTCAGTTTAGTTAAGATTTTTTGACAAAGCAATACAGGTTCCGGGAACAACTGAAATTATGCATGGGCTCTGCTGTATAGATCCAAAACAATGAGAATAAGATATGAAATTCTACTTCCTTTTCAATGGATCTTCAGACGACTGTCGGTTCTGAATGAAATCTTCTCGAAAACGGAATGATTCTCGGGAAACCTTACAACCGATTAAATAATACTGACTAACTACTTCATCTAAGTGATCGATATTAGTGTACACTTAAGCTTTTTCAACTGTCCTAAATACAAAAATATGACAATAAGTCAAAGGATCAATCACTCTGAGTGGTCTAAATTAACTTACTTCGTAATCGTAGTGTCATTTATTGTACCCTCTGAATTGGTTGATTGTGTAGTCGACCTTGTGCGTTTTCTAAACGCTTTGGCTATGGATTTGCCCAACTACAAAAACATGGTTGAAAGATTAAAAAAAGTGTGTAAGGGTAAGAGATACGGACTCAATTTGTGGGTTTCAAAGTCAGTTATGATGAACCTCTGGATCTAGGATTGGTTGAACTTATCATCAATTATGATGTAGAGAATTCAGAATATCATTTTCTACTTGCATTATAAAGTTAGGTGAACTTGCGTTGAAGCTAACAAGTTCGTTATTCAGCCATTCGGGTCTAATGAGCTTCAGTGTTGTGAATACGACTAATTTACAAGTGCTAGCAAACTTTGCTTTCACTTTATACTAATATGATAATAACAGTTCACAATCGCCTGCAATCACTTTGCTGATCCGATTACACCATTAGTCTTATCTCAGGATTAGAAAAATATGCTTTTATTCGTCCAACAAGGAATTACTAAAACTAAGTCTGCTTATTCTAGGTTTTATATCCCTGGGTTTGGCCTCACACAAGCGTATAACCCTATAACGACTTTATTCTGAAGTTATGGAGCACTTCAGTATATCCCTTTTGTTGTGAGGACTAAATTTTCTTTAGTTGTTGTCTCTTTGAACATTCCCGTAAATTCAGTGCTTGTTTAAGTTGTTTCGGTCCATATATATTCATCAATGCATTCAATTGTTTGAACTGTTGTCAACAGTCAGTCTCCTCTTGTTTTAAAGTTCCGGTGGTATATCAACAGTTATGGTTGACTATTTTATCAACCATCTAAATAATTTTAGTTAGCACACAAGGTTCGTATTGCACACAGGCTACTAGCTCGTATCAGCGGTCATATCGTCATATTAGTGGAAATATATTTTAAATACAAGTAAATGCCATTTCAAGCTCTGTTCAATGATGATCCGGAGTGTTCCGACTTGATCGATGCATGACTTGTTTCTTTTGAATCCAGCCTGTTCTGGTCGAAGTTTTACATCCAGGGCGTGTTTGATTCCCTCCAGGATGATGCAGCTTAGTATTTTACTTGGGATAGACAGGAGAACAATGCCGCGCCGATTCTTGCATTAGCTTAAGTTTCCTTTCTTCGGTAGTTGGAATACGTAGACTTTCTTGCAATCCGCAGGTTCCTTGCCCTCTTTCCAAACCTTCATCAGTAGTGTTATCGTGAAGTCCGCTGATGTCTCCGAGGCCATTTTCAATGCTTCTGCTGGGATTCAGTCTGGTTTTGATGCAGCTTTTCCAGTTTTTAGCATCTTTATTGCCTTCAGGATTTTCATCTGTTTTCATCAGAGGATTGATGTCCACTGATAGTTGTGCTTCCGTTGTTGGTATTATTGGGCGCGTTGTAGGTGGCACCACATAAAAATAAGTTTATTTTTAATTATCACACAGCTATGCAGTATTAACAACTGGATAATTCATATGAACCTGTTTCACTCTGTTGACTAATCTTGTCTATGTAGCCCGTAGTACTTAGCGTATAAGTGCAAAAAATAAATTCAGAGAAAATCAATCTATTTAATTCATCCTACAGTACACAAAGTTTTCTAAAGACACAGTTAATTGTAAATCACTTGAAAAAAATGACAGGAAGATGAAATGAAAAAGAAAAAAAGACAGATGAGGAGTAGAAGTATGCTTAGAACATCGATGAACTGCCAAGTCTTATTATAACCATTCAAATTTAAAAACAATATTTCACAGGAGGTTGTTGTTGTTGTTGCTTTCAAAGTACAAAGCTAAAATCTCATCACCGTTATTTCGCAAACATGCCAATGAGTAGTGTGGATCATATTGCACTTGTTCGCTTGCTTCCGTTATGCAGTTTATAGAGTTAAGCAGGTCAAAAATATTGTATGTGACTACAGAAAACCGTAAGAGAAATTTCTCTTGAAACTGTAAACTTTGTCAACGGCTGTCTGCATACCATATGTCGTCGGCTCTCAGTCATTATTTCATTGGTTTGAACTGACTAAGCATTTTAGCTGAGATAATGCGTGTTTACTTCCGCCTGGTATTTGGACCACTCCGATGAGGCTGACAAACATCAGTGGTTTTAGATTTCGGTATTATTAGGCAGTATGTATGTGCGCCAGTGGCACAGCGATTAGGACGCTTGCTGACCATGCACATAGTCCAGGGTTCGATCCCCGGCCGACGAACTCCCTTACCTCGCTAAGCCAGTAATAAAAGCTGGTAAAGAGGAAAGGTTGGGCATGAGGCTAGCAACCACATCCTGTAAAAATAACCACCACTGATACAGAAACTTCAAGCCTCCAGCCTGAAGCCCTATGTTCCACTGGGAACGTGAAGGAATAAAAGAATGTTCTATTGACCTCCTGTCACTAGTTGAACTGGAGGAAGACTAGATCAGCTGTTGTTTTAAGGCTTCAAGTTGCTGTCCTTGATTTTGAAAGGCCTATAGTGATGGCAGATCACAATACTAACTTCATCTGCGTACACTATGTTTTTTGATAATGGAATGTTCAAGAGTCGAATGTTCGATCCCTTTTGTGATTATAATGCAAAAGTGGCATGATGGGAAACGGCACACAAAATGACAATAATAAGTTTCGAATGAAGTTAGACTAAATGCAGATTAATTGTTGTGAGGAGATACTTAAACAAGAATGAATATTCAACAAAAAGGAGATGTTGGTAAATGAAGTATCATAATTCAAATTAACGACTTACTTAGTAATACTGAAAACCAACCAGATTGTTACTCTTCAAACATTCATTCTATTCACTGTACTAACAAGCCAATATGCAACTCCAGCCTAACTCCCTCATTTGAAGTTAGTTTGACGATTAACTCGTGATTAATCCTAGTCAACAACAATCTCTGACTATTATCAGGTTCATTCTTGGCTCCATGTATCCCTATAGTGATGGCAGAAGATAGCCTCAATCATTTGACCTGAGACCATGTAGTTCTCACTGACCAGGTAAATGACTCTTCTCTGAGGCTAGGTACTTGAACTGCACATTCGAGTCTCCAGCTAGCACTATGATGTCTGTTGAGTGTGTGTGCTGAAGGTCACTCGGTAGATTGTAGGAGTCAAGCGGCCAACCGTTAGTGAGTACTCAGAGAATACAGGTATAATGATCATGAATCAGGTGGGTGAGTGTACGACTAGTGGAGTAATTTTCCAGAGTATATTGGCAAGCGGAGTTCCCTACTGATTTTGTGATTCCGTGATTTGTGTTAAGTGAACCCTTGTTTACTAGCTCGCCATTAAATTGTTCTTATACTGATAATCTTTTTCCAAGGGCCAAATGAAGGTCATTTCCAAAGTTTCACGATCCTCAGTTGAGAAAGAAGTTTAGCTATCATAACCCGTGAAGTGTTCTCGTTTTATGGATTTTGGTTTAGAACGAACTGTTTTACTTTGAAATGACGCCAGTGAATATATAATCTTCGTAGTGCAAAAATATTGACATAACTTGAAGGCAGCTGTAACTGCCAATAAAACAAGTGCACATTTAACAACGAGTATTATGAAGACGATCAGAATTAACGCCATTGTTTTCTGTATGCAAATGAATAATAGTTATCATTATCTGAAATAGCTATGACAAATTTAAACGACAGCATTTTATCAGTTGTAGTGCAGCCCTTCGAATTACGCAATAGATTAAGCAATCTTAGATTTCTGTCTTGTTTGAAACTTCTCTCTAATGAGATGGGTTTGTAGTGTTTCGCTGAAATTTAGTTTCAACACATCAACCATTTCTCCCTTTAGAAAGTAACAGTTTGACGAATCATCAAAAGTTATCATTACAGTGAGCAAAAATATAATATTCAAGTACCAATACTTGAATATCAATGAGATGCTCACTGGTGACTGGCCCTATTCAGGTAGGTAGTTACCTGGGGTTCCAGTGGGAAGTCGTGCTCAGTGGGGTGCAGCAGGTCGGGTGGGAGGACGAATACTCGCCGAAGACATTGGCTAGCGGTTGTGCTATATCGTGAATTGGTAGAAGTTGGGGTTCACGCACTGGCCATTGTATCGGGTCCCAGTGGCTTACTGGTCTACAAGCTAGCTTGCCTTGTAACCAGAAGGTCATGGGTTCGAACTTTGGCGGTGGGTGCGTATCGATGAAGACTGCCAAACTAGGACGAAACAGCTGTCCAGTACTCCCAGGTATTCCAATGGCTCTCTAACTAATGTCAGCTCATGATGAAATACTGTAACCAAAGAAAAAATATAGGTTTACTGTTGATTAACTTAACAGTACCTAGGGGAAGTGACTGACCGTTAGGTTAGTCAAATTGAACCTAAGGCTTCCACCAGTAGAGATCGGTAGGCGACTATGGAGGTTAGCCACCTATCAGCTGTTTGTTTCGATAGATCCTGCATCTTTTATGCATAATATCAATAGACAGTTGTAATATATAAGTCACTAACATATATCGGTAATCGAGATTTATTAACAACTCTCCACATATATATGTTTAAATACCAGCGTTGTTCTGGACAAAATATTTCCAAAATATACAGAATTTACCGCATAATATTTTTCGTCATTCAGGATCGACAAGTACGATAGCAATCTACGACATATCATGTAATGCAGTGTTGTTCTTTCTCAACCACAGACTAACCTTTACATATTTAACGTAAGTTACCTATTCGATGCGAAAAGTGACCGAATTCGTTTACTGGGTAGTATTATAAAAAGAGAATGTGTACTAGATGTGCCTATCGCTTGTTTCTTGAAGCCTTTCCTATCTTAAAATTTTTATTCCTAATCGAAGACAGTAACAATCCAAAGTAGACTGCAAGGAATACTATAAAAGTACCTTGTAATAATCAGAAGAAACTGACTGAAATCACGTGGATGCCGGACATATCAGCTCTCAATGGGTATTAACAAAGTAATCGCCATATTGATCAAGATTTATGAAAAGAGAATTGATAGATATGGTGCCGCCATGGTGACCAGTCTTCTTCATTTAACCTGGAGTCCTGTGTGTGTGTGATAGCTGAGGTATCAAAATCTCTGACCGAAAGCTCTATATTACTTCCCAAAGGAAATTTCACCTAATATATTGATTTGTCTGTCGTTTCCACCACATTTCAGAGAGGTTGCAACTTCATAAACCGATGCCACTCTCATTTTTCACTGTTTTGTCACCCAATAACATGGTAGAGATGGAGGATAGTTCACCACAAATAACTGATGTTTCATAACATTAATTGCTCCAGTTTTGAGCACAGATTGGTGTCAGTTAGAGAGCCATTGAAAACCAGGAACTGCTGGACAGCTGTTTCGTCGGTCTAGTTTTGAACTCATCGTCAGGAGCATCCACCGTCAGGGTTCGGAGCTGCGACCTTCCAGTTACCAGTCAAGCTTCTAGGCCATCCAGACACTGGGATTCGACTCATTGGACATGAATTACTATTTTCTTGTTTCATCAGCTGACTTCCCTAAGTGACTTAAAATTAGCGAGTCAATTTAGACATTAGATGGAAGACACTTGTATCACAACGAATACATTCCTTTCACGTCTTTAGCTTTCGAACGTCAAACACAATATCTTCAAACGCAAAACAAACTGATGAGTGTGTCTTCTAGACAAGTTTAATTTTTGCCCGTTGACTGCGACATTTGCAGTTACTAAGTGTCATGCAGGCTACACTGTATCTTCCTGTAGCAGTTGTGAACCACGTGACCATCCGTGTTGACGAACTTTATTAATAATTTTCAGACGAACGGTCCAGCCAACTAGAGTGCGTTTTGCAGCTGGTGGCAGAAACTGGCTGTTGAGAACCACTTGTAGAGTCACACTTAAAGCTCAAATTAATCACACACACACACTTATTTTCCTAACGCTTTTTCCCATATTTTTAAGTTGGTGGGAGTCCTTCACTTCCAAATAACTGGAAATCGTCATCTGTGCCTCTAGTTATAAATAGGAAAAAGATTGAAATCCGAACTCACCCATCTGGAATGTTTAGTATAGACTGTCTGTGTCTCCAACGTTGAAGCGTTATTCCCAATAGAATAGGAGCAGTTGTCATGTTTCTTTGGATCTGTGGGCATGGTTTGACCGCCGGCACTTGTGCCACTTGCAACGCTGCTCAAGCTTACAGCATCTTGATTATCTGAAAAGTTTTAAATATGAGGCGGCGAAGAGAGATTAAAAGGTTTTTTTTGAAATATGAGATATTGAGCTTTTTAAGAATAATCCATTCATCATCTGATTGCCTGTTACTCAATGCTTAGACAGTAATCTGTATTTGAATGTAAAGTGATGGACAAAGTGAGAGTCTGTTTGCCACTGTAAATGCATGATGGCTTTCTCGTCAAATCCCTAATTCCATGTTGTTCTCGTGTGTACTGAAGCCATCTTTATTGCACATGGTTCAAAATATTTCAAAATGATTCTTCATGATAAATGGAAGTCGGTCGTGTAGGCAATAAACACCGGGTAGATTTATGCAGCTGACATTGATGTATGGTGAGAATATGTGACTCACATCAGTTACTTTTCCATAAAGATCTACTCAGAAAAGATGTTGATTATTAGGTTTTGATAACTAAGTATTGTGTTTTCCTGTTTCATATGTAGGTTTCCATGATGAACTGTGGACGCATATTAACTGTGGTCGGCCATCTATTTTCTAAGAACAGCGACGTATAAGCCTATCACAGCGACGAAAACTATTCGAAGAATCTGAATCAAAATCTTTTCTTACTATTTTGTAAAAGTTTGAAGTAAACCACGAGTAATTTAACCACTTGAAAAAGTTCCTATCAAATGCACTGAGTGCATAAAATGAAGTGGGATGGTGGGGGGGGGGATGTGAAAAGTGAAGTTTCACCGAAGTGAATTAATTACGATTAATTCTTTTTTATCCTTCTGATTTGACCTGCACATGAGCTTTGTCTCATTTTATACTCTGTTGGTGTTTTACGATCCACTTTTACATTTCATTGTTGCTTTGAAACGCGTAACTCAATGGTCGAATACTTTGACATGTCATTTATCAGCCTGTGAGCTGTGAATGTATTCTCGTAATCATCCTGAATATTGCACTTCTGAAATGCTTATGCATTTTGATGCAGCGCATTAGGATTTCTTAACGGAACAACATTTGCAAGTCTAATAGCTTCGAATTAAATAAGAGAATATAATTAGCTGAATATAATGAAAGTAGAGGTTTCCATGAAGATTTATGAATCCCATTGTGACATTTTCCGGAAGCTAAGGAGTCTGAAAATTGTCTAAAATATCCTTTGTACATATTTATCCAGTTTCTTATACTATTCATATAGAGAACAATAAGGTGGCCATAGAATCCAAACTCACCTCGGTAAAAAGCATCAGGAAGTGTACGACAAGACATCGATCTTCTTGGTCGTGGTTTAAAACTGTTTGGAGAGTTGGCTAAAGACTTGCTGTCCCTATCTTCCTCACGTGTATGATTTACAATGCTTTGAAGCTCTTGTATCTCAGAGTTCTGACAAAGAAATTATAATCAAATGGGCAGACAGTTTTAGACGTCAAATACCAACTCAAATGAACGGTTAGTGTAAATATTAGAAGAATAGGCATCATTCTCAGTATTCACTAAAGATGGTAACTAAAGACAGATATTTTGTTAAAATAATAACTGTCGAGATACTGCCATAACGTAGTACGATAGAACTAATCCTGAAGTTTCAGTTGGATGCACTTCCTTCGATATGATCATCTCTACTTCTTCTTAAACGTCTTTTAACGACAATGTCTAATTATGTGAATTCCAATGGTTCAATATTCTGTTTCTGAAACCCAGGCTTTGGATATATTTGTCATCTTATAGACATGTGCAGCTCTCAGAAATTCAAGGGCTGAATTTTTCGTAACTATGGAATATTGCATTTCCTTGTGCGTTGGTGGCACAGTGGTTAGGACGCGAGCGGATCATGGACATGGTGCAGGGTTCGATCCTCGGCCGACACACTCCTTCACCTTGCTAAGCCAGTTATAAGACTGGTAGACAGGAAAGGTTCTGCATGAGGCTTGCATCTCCATCCTGTAAAAATGAACACTTCTACGGAAACTTCAAGCCTCTTGCCTGAATCCCTATGTTCCACTGGGAATGTGAAGGAATAAAATAATAATAATAATACAAATTAACGCAAAAAAGCAATGCCAATTAGTTTTACTCTATTGAACTTTCAAAGATTTAACTTTTAGACGTTGTCGTCCTCAATTATAGCGTATTATGATATGCCATTCCATATCACGGTGCCTTCTCACTGTACATATTATATATATATATTATATATATGTATATAGTATTCAGTTCAAACTTTATTGTTACCCACGCTTTTCGAAACTCCTGAGGACGATGTCGGATGCATCTAGAACTCATTCTACGAAACTGATATACCTCTGTAATAAGGCATCTGAATGCATAGCAGAAGCCATACATGCTCTTATGATGAGTGTAGGCTTTACGGAATTTTCCAGGTACCACTTGATAGTGAGAGGCAACAGAGAGGGATTCTGAGATCCTTCAGTGGGTGCCTACTAATGAAGAGTCCTAAACTAGGACGAAACGGCTGTCCAGTTCTCCCAGGTTTTACAGTGGTTCTCTAACTGATGTCAGCTCATGATGAATTCCTCCATCCAATTTTCCGTTAAATTTATTTGTTAATGAAACTAACTGTGTCTGGTACACTGAAGGAAGATAAACATTTCCCATAACGATATTAAGAATGGAACACCTTAAGATTCTGTTCTTGACTCGGAAAAACGTCACCTGAACATAAGTACTGAAAAGTTTTATGTATCACTGATTTATTTTCTATTCACTTAATTTCTTTTGTTCTAATCATTTATTTACCTAACGGTGAATCAGTTAACACAACCCATCGAGTGTTTATTTCAGTAGGCGCATATGATGCTTGGCGATCTAATGAGTAACTGGGTGAGTTAATTAATAAATGAAAAAAGAGCAGAATGACTAATTTAACAACATAAAACTTTGCTCGCATACAATTCAAGAAAAAAGGGAGATGGTGAAACTATAGTGGATAGAAACATATGGTGGAGAACAGTTGAATGAATATTTGTTGTGGACTTTTACGATCTTGAAGTGAACAAAGCCAGTGCATACGTAGAATCATTGACAATTTTAGGAACGTTTCACAGAAAACGTCCTACCGATGATTCTTAGCACTAAACGAACCCTAGCCGGACAATCTACAACCCTTCACTCGGCTCAAACCAAAAGTT
Organism: Trichobilharzia regenti; assembly: GCA_944472135.2. Taxonomy (NCBI): domain Eukaryota; kingdom Metazoa; phylum Platyhelminthes; class Trematoda; order Strigeidida; family Schistosomatidae; genus Trichobilharzia; species Trichobilharzia regenti. The sequence continues at coordinate 63,001,818 of OX235270.1, forward strand.
AAAGTCTTCATGGACTAGTGCCGCGTTTTATTCTGATCAATTCAGATCAGTCAGTAGCCTGATCTTATTTCAGCTAACGTAATTTTTCATAGGTCATGGCTCGATTTACGTGACACATCTTCCCGCTATCTCCTAGTCTTAAAACATCATCAGTTGACTCCCCATTCTTACCAAAAGCCCTACAACTAACCTGATTATTGCTTATCTTGCTTTTATATCTAACCTAGACAAATGAACGAAACACCTCTGATAAGAAGCTGCCAACAAACACCTGTTGAAATTCTCTTTTCAACAGTCTCGTAAAGTTGGACTGAATGGACTACTTCATGGTGAATACACCTTTTGAATGGTGACCAGAAATTCATCCTAAACAAGAAATAACTTAAGTTCGAAAATGATAAATAGCTCTTTATATTCATTTTGACGTTTTGTTAGCAATGAGTGCATTAGGGCTAGTATAACTTCTAAGTTTAGTGAATTCATCAAAGCATTATATAATTTAACTGACTGCCGTCAAACCAGTAGTCAGTACAGACCAGTTCTACAGCATCACTTGGCAGTCTACCAAACAAGGCAAAGCCTATTACTTCCAAACTACGCTATTGTTATGTAAAACTTTACACAGAGATTTCAGGTATGTATTATTCCTGATATCAGGAAGAACGATGCAGTAACTCAAAAAGACACTCATTTAAATACATATCAGAGTCACACAAAAGTGGTTCATTGTGGTTATCAGGCTAAATTTGAATTTTATATAAAAGTCTGAATATTAACCTAATCTAATTGGAGAAAAGAAATTTAGAAGTATTCAAAACTTCCAAATGCCCAGAATTCGGTTTTATTAAGGCATCATTTTTAACACCCGGTTTCTATCTGTTTCAATCTCAGAGTGCAATAAGTTTTTGATCTAATAAATAGAGGGTATTAACAGTGGTTTTGTTACAGTCTTCACGATACCCTTCATTCCTGTCCTGACGTCCTTAAGCTCTCCATTAACATTTAAAAAAACTTATATTTTCATGAAACTAACCTTCATAATTTCCGACGGTTTAATTTGCCCAATTGGATCCACCATTTTTGCCAAAGTATCTTTTAAATCTCGAATCACAGTGTCCTGTATACAAGAGAAAACGTAATATTGAGCACTTAGTTACCATTGAGTACTAGTTTTTCGTAGTAGTGCAAACAGCACCGTGTTTCGATACGCAGAGCTGGTAAGATTTCACCAATCTCACTAATAATTTTGTTGATAAACTTAGTGTCTGAATATTAGAGAAAAAGGGTATGAGAAGCAGATTCTAGGACAGAGAATTAATTTCTTTTGGCGTAAGCACAGACTTTGTAAATCAACAAATTATTGAAGTAAATTTTGTCGTGCAGGTGTACGTGCATTGTTCATAAAATTTTCCATAATACTATGCACTACATGAAACAGTGACGCATGCGTTTCACGTAACCCTTAAAGTCCAGCTAAATGCTGCTTAAAATTCCAATAGTTTCTCCGCTGACTAATAAACATGATTTATTCTACCCTAACAAGTTCACGTATATTTAACAAGCATATCAATGAAGAGCATTGTATGTTGTCAATACTTACACGTTATAAAACTGTTTATACTAATACATTTCTAGGCATATATTTAATCCCCCTCTGTCGTTTTCCACTGTAGCCGAATGGGTAAACTCCGAGTCTTACAGAATACATTATGGCAAAGCAAAAGACAGATAGCGGAACAAAGTAATTGCATGCACACTTGAAACTCAATTGAATTACCTTCGAATCTGCATCATCTCTGATTAAATCATCACCATTCCTTAGGACTCGAGTTTTGTCCAATCCTCTGGATAAGTCGGTTTCACGAATTTTTTTCTCCTAAAACATTCTCAGGTGTATTTGAGTCTGGAGAAATTGTTTGTCTTCTCTCACTAGAACTCGACTTTTTCAGAGGTGTCGTGGAATTCTGCATCTCTGATTTCCGATCTTCTCTGTCTATGCCATTGTTGCTATTTGAAGTTTCTGATTTCTGTTTTGCAGACGCTAATTCTTGTCTAACCATGCGTTCTGTTTCTATTAATCGCTTTGGTCGAAGATCATAGTTTGAGGAGCTTGCGTTTTGACCTGTTCCGAGAGATATATTATAATTTGTATCCCTTTCTAGTGTTTTCATGCGGACACATGGTGACGGTAATCTTCTAGAACGCGGTATACTCTTCTGATTCGTCACAGTCTGTAATTTGGACTCGTTTGGATTGATGAACACATTATTTGAATCTAATGTCATGAGTGTTTTATCGTCCTGACTTGAACATGGCAGTGTTTTTTCATGCGAATGCTTACGTAGTGATCTTGACTTATGTTTTATTGGTGAGTTTGTCTTTGTTAAAGATGTTGACATTAAATCAGGAAAATGCTGACAGTTTGGAATGATGTTACATCGAACATCATTATGGGAAACTAAGCTCAGATAGTTGATTCCACTTTCGAAAGTTCTAGAGTGGTTATGATATTTAGCGTTAATTCCCGGTGTTAAGTATTCATTAATTCTAGTAAACGGCAATATAAATGACTGTACAGATCCGGTGAAGACTGAACCAGTCCGATCTTCATCTTCAGTTGATTTTTCACGGTCTGGAGGGTCTGAAATTTCACGAGCCCATCTTTGCGAATCTGTCGGCGTCCATTTTGCTAGTTGACCACGTGACATTTTTGCTCTATCCACACTTTGTATTCGTTGTCGAGGCATATTAGGGGATGTGAGAGAATTCTGTTGCTCAGTGACTTCATTCATGTTCGTATTTTGTCTTTCAATACACCAGCTATATTGTTTCTCCTCACTGTCATCATTATCATTACAGTTACTCTGCAGTTTAGCACCACGCTCTGATTCACATCTTGTTAGTAGACTTGAAACCAATGGTTCGTAGTGAGATTTCGTATAAGAATAGAAATTTGGATAAAATCTCTCCATTACACAGATTATTTTCACCTGAATACCTCAGAATGTCTTACTGGGATACTGATGATTATGTAATAAATTCCACTTCAGAGATAACTAATTAACTAATGCGACACTCCCTTGTTTACTGTTCCTTCAAGTGAGACAGGAAATGTGTGCAAAGATAAAGATGTATTTATATGTGTGTGTCTGTGTTACTTGGTGTGGCCATTCACACTATTTCCTTAACAAATGAATATTCACTGTTATTCCCTATGCAACCATGACTTATCCAATCAGTAAACAGTCTGTTCTATTGGTCAGACTGTCTTTTTTCACAGATCTAGGTTTTTCCTTTCCATTTCTCTTTTTAAAGTGCATTATTAGGCGTAACATTATATGGTTTTATATATGATGTATGTTTCTAGGAATATATGCCAGCCAAGTAGCCATGCAGACAGTCGATCTATTACCTAGTCAAATCATTAAACCGATTCGTAAATATGAATCTATTGCTAATAAGTTCATGATCATATGTCAGATGTGTACTAAAGTGAAGTAGTTTGCTAACTGACGCCTTATTACTGTGTATACATGAAGTGAAGGCAACTAAAATGAGTTTTCAGGAACAATTTCTATATAATTTAAAGCCCGTCCTTGGTAGTCAGAAAGATTCAGTAGTTGAGTAGAAGCAATTACTGCAACAGTCGTTGAACTGAACCTTCAAATGCATTGTTTTGTTTCTTTTGTAAAGAACAACAAGAACTCGGAAATTAGGTATGACAACTAGTGGTTGAAGTGATTCTGAGTTGTAGATGAAGTCAGTCGTATTTGAGTAGTCAGTAAAGCCTAAAGTTAATAAGTCAAACATCATAGGTTTGTATCCCTTTGCCACTTAGGATTTTTTCATCTTCAGTCATTACACCAGTTTACTGTTTTAAACTAAGAGATAAAAAGTGCTGGTTTAAACTCACTCTTAGTGATACCTCAGCTGACATTGTGGAGATTTGGTCATAAAGACTCTTAGTCTTCTGATGAAGGTCTTCAGTCTGTAAACAGAAAGAGGAAAAACTGTAGATGTTGTGATCAGTGAAACAGCGAACAAGAAGCATAATGCACAAAGTGTACATATCATTAGGCTAACTTTCTTGTCATGGTGACTGTTGCAGTCCTCTGAATTCAATTCAGCAGAGAATCTTGTTATTTTCTTCAGGTTTCACTATAGAGTTATGGTTTCGATTGCATGTGTTGAACTTATTCACTAGTGTTTTCATGTAGCGCTCAAATACTTTCACCATTTATACAAAATCAAACTGTGAATATGACAGACATAAGTCAGTTGAAAAGGTAATCAGAGATTTATTCTATTCAGAACTCACTCCTTCACGAGGTATGTCTCATGACATTTCTACTTAATCAGTCAATCCTGTAAAAAGTATCAGAGCTGTGTTCTGTGTACTTTGTGAGTTAGTGTCGTGGTATTTCATCAGATGCTATAAGCTGAATCTGAAGCAGTATCCTAGTATTCATCCCACCACTCAGCAGTTCCTATGTTTTTCTACAATCAGAATTATTCTCACCGGCAGGGATTTCCAACTAGTATTACTAAGCGACTAGAGTGTTACCATACATCTGTGGTTTGCTCACTTTGGGTGGATTCCTCATTTATCATAATCAAGTATAATTTCAACAAACACTTTGTCACATTCGGGATTTGTCGGAATAGTTGGCCTGAATTTAAGAGTCAGAACAGGACATAGGATTAAGAGAAAATCATACATCTGAAGTCATCTGTTTCACAAAAGTAGATTGCTAAGATAGTAAGTAGGGATGGTTGATGAATTTATATGCAGATCTATATGTTTGCTGAATTCACGTGGAAGGCTGTCCTCCATAATTCGACCGCACAGGTTTGACTCTTAATAACTTTCGAATGCTGTAGTGGAATTCAGGTAAGTAGGATATTCAGGAACTGCCTGCTTCATTCTGTGGCGGAAACCCTGAAACCACTTTATTTTTCCATTTAGTTTTATCAAGTCTAAAGCAGTTTTACATATCATTTGTATTAATGTCAGTCGTATAACCTACCTCGAACACAAACAATAATACACTTATCTTTTGTAGGTAGAGTTTACCTTTTTATCAACCAGTCCTCAGTGTTTTTTGTATCTCCTTACCTACTTACTTACTTGCTTACTTACTTAGTTACTTACTTAATAATGGAGTATTTTGTAGACAGAATGAGGATTTTGATGTGTGCATGCTATACCAAATAATTAAGTTGTGAACAGTGTGTATAATTATTATGATGATGAAAACTTGAGAGAGGAGAGGGAGTACACAATTCAGTCATATTATTCAGGAGAAAAATTCACTTTCGTTTGCATTAATTGCTGTGCATGTGGAGTGGAGTGGATTGGATTGGATTAGATAAGTAGTGTAAATGTCATCGCCTACATCTAGACACTTACGTCGTAAATATCGTAGATTGTTATTGTATACGGCGAAAACAATACTGTAAAAACCTATGTCATACTTTTATTTCACTAAGAAAACTAACAACAATAATATTGGGTTGAACGAAAAGGAGAGTATTTTAATACATCTCATTCGAAGTTCTTATGAATTTCCTTTTTTCTACAAATAAAATTCTCGTGATGCATGATGAATGAATGTAGAAATGATGGGATTTGCGATTCAGTGCTGTTAAATGCAAATTATCTCATAGGCGAGATATTAGCACATGTTTGACAAATCGAACTTACTTCTTCTCATGCTTTATGGTACACATAACCTTTGGACGGGTCTGCCTCAAATTTATCTATTGGACAATCAGTAGATTCTGGGTTTGATCCTTCCGTCTGAAACCCCTTCTAAGACAGTATACCTATTTATTTGCAACAGCTAGTTATCACCCTATCTGCATATGTATGCTTATTCCAACAACCGTCATTATTTCACACTTATAACGTCATGCCAACTTCTGTCTCTTTCTAACGTTCAATTAGTCATCCGTTCAAGCCTGCACATTACATTACGTAATGGATGTTTCGAGAACAAAGTTTACCAGTATCCAGTCGGCCTAATGATTTCTTATTTAAATGTAATTACTAGTGTACATCTCATGAAAATGAATCGTCGTAGAGAAAATTCTCTTTGCTGTTTACGTCCTATCTCACGAGTGATTAATATTAAGCACCTTAGTAATTTAAAACTCATTTATATAATGATAAATTGAAGATGAAAGAGTTCTCAAAACCAAAATTCATCATTTCGGAAGTCTGAAATCTTAAGTCGACCTACTGAGGAAATGTGTTTTTGCCATTTTTAAAAAGATCACAAGTTAATCTGAAACATTCCTATGCACATAATCATCTCAAAACTGTACACTTACCGGGATACTGGTGTTCCTAATTCTCGCTGCGTCCACAACCTGCGTAACAGCTAATATAAAGAATGCAAGGTAGACATTAGGACTGATATGTTAGAGTTAAAACTGTGTATTTACTTCTGATAGCTTAAAACACAAATGATAAAAGGTCTTTACCACCATCGTTCAGCCCACATTCATAATTGTGTAAAACTGTTGGCCTACTTAAAATTTGCAAAGTAGTATACTTCATTCGACTCAAATATGTGGAGTCATAGCATTACTGGATTACGGAATATCTCGTTAATTTCAACATAGATTAGAAGCATAGACAAAGTTATAGTACATTGAAACAGCTGTCTCTCCACAGAATATACAAAGTGCATCTCGTATAAAAGTCATAATTGGTAGGAAATACAGCCTAATAAAACCAAGCTTAGTTTCAATTTATCCGTGTTAATCGTCATCCCTAAAGACTAAAATACGTGGAGTTTGTGTGATAAAATAGTGCTGACTCAATAAATATTGGAAATCCGGGAGAACCGGACACTGTTACTTTCATGTTAGAGACCTCTCATGAGTTTTCGCTCGAGTGTCATTGGGAAATCAACCCCCTGTTAACCTCGGTAGAACCGTATATCCCACGGGTAGCGTTCATAGCTATATGTTGGTAAGCATTTCAAACTTAGAACTAGAAAGCTTAACAGAGCATGATAGTTTTATGTGGTCGCTTAACTGACATGGATTTCTAACAAAAGTGTAGTGAAATCAGTTGACTTATGTGGTTGTGAACGATTCCTCATGCAGAAGTCACTTATGGTTTTACTACATGATGAAGATTGTTCTTCGTCGTCTTCACTGTGCTTATCATGCAGAAACTGATCAACAATTTACCCAGTTCAGGAGTAACTGACAGCACACGAATGCTACTTGGCTCTCATAAGCTGAATTAAATTATCAGAAGAATGGATACTGAACAAAGGGTACTCTTTTCGATAAATTCATCATCAGGCTCTACAGTTATATATATACATTATCGAAGATTTTCACACAGTATTATATTGCTTGATCTCTTTTTCATCATAATACTGCTTATTTTACTCCCTCGGTGTTGATACAGTAAAGAATTTAGAGCCACCGAAACTTATTTCAAGATACCTTCTCGGAAATCTAGGTGACTGACTGATCAAGCAGTCAGTTGAATCAACAAGTTGTCCTACATAAAAGCTGTTTCCAGAACTGATTTGCTAATTCAACTATCAGGCTCTTCGGTAAGTGTGTGTGTGTCTGTGTCTGTCAGAAAGGATTACTACAAAACAGGAAGTCAGACACTTATTTGATCAGGACAAATTATCTTCCATGGAACTTACCACTTGAATCCCATGTCGTTAATACATGTCTTCCATTTATATGATGATTTTGATGAAGACTTGAATTATAGTCTCCTTTTCTCTGTATCCCATAACTTGATGTACAAGACTGGGCAGCCATATCATTCAACGAATCCACATTAGCATTGATAGAAAGAGTTGGATAGGGGAGTAAAATGCGACTTTGGGACCTTGTATCCACACTGAGGTTAGACAGAGGAATATAAGTCTTTGTCACCACTTCCTGTTGGTTACTTTTATGACTGAGTAATTCCTTATTTTCGCGCTGAGCTGAGCTCTGTAAAGTGCAAAGTTTTGGCCATTGAAATCCTTGAACCTTAGTCATCCTGTCGGATTTTTGTAGGCATCCCTTAAAGGTTGTAAGTGCATGATTCCGCATGGAAGAAAGGTCCCTTTGACTGTACCTCGATAGGCCTTCAGCGATCACTGGAGTTTCATGAGTTAGTGAGTATATAGAGGCCGTAGAAAATTTGAAATTGTTACTTGTACTTGTTGTAGTGGTGCCATGAATCGGTGTGGATTGGAGTTCGCTTGAAGTTGAGTATTTGGCTCCAGTATCTACAAAATTATCAGGCCATAACAAGCTTCCCGAGAGAAGGCAGCTGTCAACTGGAGGCTTTGTTTCTGATGAGTCTACTATATCGATCAACCCTTTCTTAGGATGACCACATGGCATGTATTCGTAGAGGTTCAGCTGCCAATCTGAATCGTTTCCCGCCTTCTTTAAGCTTCCTCGTTTTACCTCAGGCAGCGATATGTTCAATGCACCATACTCATTTTCGACATCAGAAAAGTACTTCAGATTCAATGCCATATCATCCAAAAATAAATATGGCCTGACTTTTAAAAAAGAAGACAGAATTCGGTCAGAATCACTTTTAGTATTAAATGGTTTTACGCTAGGAATCCAACTAGAAAGATTGGGAAGGCTTATTGTTAAGTTGCAAGTAACAAGATTTTCAACAGCTTCTGTGGCGGTAGACAATATGCTATTTGCATTATTTCTTTTATCTTCACAGGAGTAAGCGACATGGAATCCAGCTGTGTTGGGGTACCTGAGAAATATAATAAACGAGGATTATTAATTTGAAAGAAGTGTAGGGAAACCACGAGAAATTGAATACCCGAATTTTCACTCCTTTCAGATTTTACGCATTTTCGATAACTATCGGATAATAACATTTATCGCATAAACAAATGGACAGTGAGGAAAGTCCCCCTATCCATAAAAGCATAGCCAATCAGACTGCAATCTGAGCAAGCTTATCAAATTTGAGAAGCGAGGGTTACGCGCTAAGAGATGAAAACAAAATATAGTGCTCATTTACAGAAAAAAGAGAATAGGATATTTAAGACATCAATTCGCATGATTGAATTAGTCCTAACTTGCAAAATGACGAGAACGTATTCCGTCACCATCAAAAGAAATTCGAAGATATTACAAGAGGCTGGTTAACCACAAATAAGCGAGGAGAATGTCCAAAGTAGTCAGCCTCTGACGTCAACTCTAAATGAGATTAGTCTTCTGGATAATCTTCATCAATTAAACAAGTGAACACGAATTATGTCGGAAAACTATCACTGAAATAAAAGACTTGTCAGCGAATATATCTACACATAGTCCACCAGCACCGATAAAATAATTAACAGGATTTACTCATGCTCTAGAAAAACATTCAACACTGTAGACACGAAAATCCGAATTCCTGTCTTCACACAGATATCCCTTTTCTCTCCTTCAAACTGTGAAATAGTTAGAGTACAGAAGTGCACATAACAATCAAACCAGTTCTGTGAATGCAGTAAGACAAGGTGAGAGGTTCCAATAACACAGCGAAATCCTTCGAACAATATGTAACTGTTATGAGTCAGCAGTCTAGCATATATTTTCACTCTCTGTTTGTGGAGATATGTAATTCAGCCTAAGTAAGTATAGCGAGTCACCATTTTACATAATGACCCCAGTCATCTACGACGAATAAATCCAGTCACTTGGCTAGCTTTAGATTCATCAAACTTCTTCATAGTGCATAACGTCTCACTCTAACTGATATCAATCCCTGGTCAAACTCGAAATACAAACATATTCCTTACAAATCAACTCTTGAAAAGTTCTCATTCGGTCTTTCAATATGTTCGAAATATTTATTTTGGTGGCTTCACAGCAATAGATGAAATAGATAGAATGGCACAACTTATCCAGTGAACCTCTGTTGACTGAATCACCATGGAACACATCAAATCGAAATGAATAAACACCAGTCCGTGGAATCAGTGATCATTAATTTAGAGGAAGGAAAACTGAGTGAGGCTGATATTAAATGGTTATATAAACTATGACGTTATTTGTATCAACATTGAGCACATTAAGAATTCCCGGAGAAAGAATTTGAGCGAGACTCGTTCTGTAAGGCTACGGGATTCAATTTTTGTCATTCCCAAATATTCCTCAAAATGAATCACTTCGCTAATCAGCAATTCTCCTCATCCAAGCTTTTGTGATATAACCATACGTGTACTTAACAAATTCCTCAGATTACCAACGGAAATAAAATAATTCTTCCAAGGAGACTAATACTATGGAAACTGTATGGGAATAGTGGAACTTCAATATTTATTAATTCTCTTAATAAAAATTATTCAAAATTAGTCGGAAGAAAATATATTTATTATGTGAACTAAGAATAACTCAGTTCTAGACAATAAATAATACTATTATTGGTTATGCACCATCATCACAGACATCAATCAGAGTCATATATAATGTTTGGTTGGCCAAGTCGGTGCAAGGCATTTCGCTCACATCTTCATGCACGTAAAGCTCTTGTAATGCATAGGAAAAGGCCTGGAATTTGTTCTCAGCCTCTTTCACCAATATGGCCTCAGTGTCTCTGTCAGTTTCCTTACTTGTTGTATGTGCATGATAGACCGTATGTTTCAAGTTTGACCACAAACTGATATCAGTGGGATGCACACTGTGATGAGTCCCGAGTTAGGAGGAAACAGCCCTTTAGTACTCCGCGGTTTGAAATGCTTCACTAACTGATATCAATTCATTGTCAAATTCCATTGAAACAAATCAAATCTCTACAAACTATTTATTGAAAATCGTATGTCATAATTTTGAAATATTTCTTCACACTCTCAATTCTCGATGTTCTTCTTTCCTATCGATTATTTCCAAGTGAACTTCCATCACTTAACTAATTATTCATCGACTTCCTCAATTACGCAGGCTTATCCACTATTTTTCAGACATTGATTTATCTTCCTTACTAAGTGACAGTTACCTTTGACCTCTTTCGGCTAACAATATCTCACATATAAACAAAAAAATAAAAACAGTGCAGTTTTCAGAAGTAGTTACCAATACAGATCACTTTGCTCATCTAGGGGTGAGTAATTCACATCACAACTGCATTTTTCATACTCTGAATGCAAATGTATGCATGTTGAAAGTAGGTCAAAGTTCACTAAGACTAATGTATGGGTGTGGTGAATAATTTGGTCTGTAGTCAGGTGAAATCTACGACAAATAAGTCACATGGAAAAATTAAAATTTAAAAACACCATATCGGTCGGAGAATTTTGCTGGATGAGTCATGTTGTTCGCCTTAATAACATTAAAATTGTCGCGAGTATATTTTGCAATTCAATTTTAACTCAATTTTAGATAGATAGATAATTTGGTAGAAGTGATTTGAGAATCAGAACAGAAGTAATGCCCCATACTGGAGTACAAATACGTCAGAGACTGGTTTGATTTGATTAAATACAGTTTAGGCGTATCACTGACTCATGACATGTTGAGTACAATTTATTGCTCATAATCATATCAAGGTGATCACATAAAATTGTAGTAGGAACAGTTGCTAGCTTAAAATTTAAAAGCGATAATATATGTACATATATATATAAAAATATCAGCGTCCAACCTGGACACACGTGATTCTTGAATAGGTGACACAAAAAACAGAATTATTTCTTCGATGATAATTCGACAAATACTGCATATCTAGGCGTAAATACAAGACGAAGCGCTCTAGCCTGCTTCCTGTGAGTAGTCAGCCTCTGACGTCAACTCTAAATGAGATTAGTCTTCTGGATTATCTTCATCAATTAAACAAGTGAACACGAATTATGTCGGAAAACTATCACTGAAATAAAAGACTTGTCAGCGAATATATCTACACATAGTCCACCAGCACCGATAAAATAATTAACAGGATTTACTCATGCTCTAGACACGAAAATCCGAATTCCTGTCTTCACACAGATATCCCTTTTCTCTCCTTCAAACTGTGAAATAGTTAGAGTACAGAAGTGCACATAACAATCAAACCAGTTCTGTGAATGCAGTAAGACAAGGTGAGAGGTTCCAATAACACAGCGAAATCCTTCGAACAATATGTAACTGTTATGAGTCAGCAGTCTAGCATATATTTTCACTCTCTGTTTGTGGAGATATGTAATTCAGCCTAAGTAAGTAAGTATAGCGAGTCACCATTTTACATAATGACCCCAGTCATCTCCGACGAATAAATCCAGTCACTTGGCTAGCTTTAAATTCATCAAACTTCCTCATAGTGCATAACGTCTCATTCTAACTGATATCAATCCCTGGTCAAACTCGAAATACAAACATATTCCTTACAAATCAACTCTTGAAAAGTTCTCATTCGGTCTTTCAATATGTTCGAAATATTTATTTCGGTGGCTTCACAGCAATAGATGAAATAGATAGAATCGCACTGAGACATTCATTTCCCTCCTAGTTGGTCGATGTTACCTGATCACTAGTTAGTATTCAGCATACAACATAGTGAAACTCTTTTGAGAGATGTATTTTGTGCAGTATCGGTAAGTAGGAAGAATATTCCACTGTGAGACTTGACTGGAATTTTGACCAATTACCTCGTGGATCCACTTGTAACACAGAAATGTTTATGGATAAAAATGACGTGAGTTTTGAAGATTTCGTTGATGAGATACACACAGGTACGTTCGAGAGTATCCTCCATCCATTTAGTCCGCAACTGTAGGTGAAGCAATTTCACAACCCTATTTAATCGCCTGCAAACCCAGTCGGAAATTAAACAATTAACCGTGGATTGCTGTGATCACCCTGAAACCACTTATTACTCCCATCTCACAGCACTCTCACTTTCAGCTTTCTCACTTCACAAAATGACTACTCAGTCGCCAGTCATGATCAGTGGATTTTCGAAAGTATTATGATGGGTCAGTTATCAAACACTCCAGTCTATCATCCATCATCAAATCCATGTCTTCCAGAGAGGAATGTTTATACAACTACCTCCAGATAAATATCCACTGTGGAAGACAATATCGTAATACTAGGAAGGATAAGTAAGACAATAATGAGTTTTCAAAACACGATATATCCGAATACTTAGTTAGCTTGAAAATTATTTCCCAACAGAAGTCGTCCTAATTGTTGACTCATCAACTCATATCCCTCAATATAGCAAAACTATTCATTCAAACATCTATGAAACACGAAATATTTGAGCAAAGTATATCCTTTTCGATAAATTCCTCCTCTGGCTCTACAGTTATATAGATGTGTATATACATAGCATATTCTAGATAAGTGGTCACTAACAATATTAGTGTTGTATTTTTAAGTAATATGGATTTGGAAATTAAGATCAATGCAATTAGAGTCCAATAGAGATGCTTAAATTATGATAATAATAATAATAATTAAGATATAGTAGCAAATAGAATATCAAGTCAAATTAGGGGAATTCCACAAAGATTGAGGATCATTCAAACCTAGATGGTCAAGGTGAGGATAAGGTCTGAACTAAAATGTCGAATCACATTGAACTAATATTAAGCCGCTTGGATGGATGGATGGATGGATTGATGGGAAATTACAACTAATAATTATGAACCGACTTCCAAGGTTATTGTGAAGACATGAAAGATCAAGGAAAATAGTACGATTCTACGTTATCCTGAGCCCAACTAATATCAGTGTGAACACTCATTTTAATGAATTGTTTTGAATCATATGAATTTAGCGTTTGTTTGATTTACAAACTGTAAATCGCATAACAGTTATCCGTGGAATGAAATGACAATCTCCACTTTATTTTGTATGAAAGTAAATAATGCATGCAATTGATCTTTTAGAGATTTGATTCTTGTGTAATTTAATTTCTGTATAAACGGATTACATTTACAGTCTCATAGGCGGAGATTGCAGGATTTACGGTGACAATAACACATCATGCCCATCTTATTCTAAAGATAGTGTTTGCAGATTGCCGTTAAATTCAGCTGTTTCAATAACAGGGACGTGCAGTTACATTAGTCTTCATTGGAAGCAGATAGTTAAAACAGGTGTCATTCCAAGCATTATACAGCTTTCACTTTCTGATTCAGATGAATCAAATAAGTATGTAGAAAAATTTTCCATTCATTGGTTTATAATCATATTTTAAAGTATGTCAAAATCTCTTTCAAATAACTTGAATAAGAGAGGGATCATGTCTCTAATAGTGCCATTGCATGCATTATTTACTTTCATACGAACTATAACCTCGGCCAGTTTGCTAGCTTGTCAGTTTTCTGGCTGGCCCAAATCCCGGGTAAAAAGGAAGGGTTGGGCTAGCAACCCTACATCACTAAACCTATCGAACCGCTAGAGAAACTTCAACACAGAAAGCGAACTAACTTGTCATGGGTCAAGAGGCTCTCACTCAGAGAAATGAATTAGAACACAGAATTATCCGCAGACGTCTACGCTTTCAATGATTCAGTGATCGGAGACAGCGTGTCCAAGTTCATGGATATACACAAAACAACATGAATTTCGCCTGATTTACATACCACAAACCAGACAGATCTCATCTCAATGCTGCAGATGGAAGTGGAGACGCAGCCAATCTGCTGAACACAAGGTCGAGAAGGGGGGCAGATGTGGGCTCAGATCATCATCTAGTGCAAGGAACCTTCAAGGTGAAGTTTAAATCCCTCAAAACAAATGGAGACAGACCACAACTCAAGTTCAATATTCAGAAACCGAAGGACAAAACTACAAGGAATGCCTTTGCTGCATATATCAGAGCAAAGTCGGATACACTACTTGGTATCACTGGGGAAACCTATGTGAAAGAACATTGGGACTCTCAGAAGGATACATTCAAGGAAACGTGTACAACTGTTTTAGGAATAAAGAAGACAAGGAATAGGTCTCAACGGATACCTGGAAGCTAATTGAGTATAGGAGAGGAGGATGGTGAAAGAGAAAATGACTCGTTGCAAAGATGGGCAACAGAAAGAGAAGCTGAGTTCAGTGTACACTGCATTGAATGACGAAAGAAGTGAAGAAGACTGCTAGGAAATATAGAGGACAATTCTACGACACATTGGTAACTGAATCAGAAGAGGAAGGCCGCAGGTGAAAGAGACCTCAGAACATTATGTGAGACAACCAAGCTGCTGGCTATTCGAGTAGAGATTAACCCAGATGATGAAATCAAAAGAAGATGTTCATGGTACCTGATTACGAAGGAGGGGAAAGACAAAACGAATGAGCTGATCAATTCAAAGGCCTCTTGAATCGGCCATCATCTGCAACTCGCCCAGAAATAATATACCACCAACAGCCTAACCTAACAAAACCAGTGATAGAAGCCCTGAAACACCTTGAGAACAACAAGGACACAATAATCACAAAGTCAGACAAAGGAAACGCAACAGTAGTATCAGACAAATCAGACTATTTGGACAAGGTAAATACTCACATACAAATGGGACCATATAAAGAAATTAATAAATCAATAGACACAGTCATGAATAAAGTTAAGAAATCCACAGCGTACCTTATACGCCGAATGAAGCCGTTTCTAGGTGAGTCAAAGTGGTTTAATTTAATGCCCATAACTAATAACCCTAGTAGGATGTATGGTGTTGTCAAAGTTCATAAATCAGGATACCCTATTAAGCCTATAGTTGATTTTAGAAATTCACCTACTTATGAATTATCTAAATATTTAGCCATGCTATTATATCCAAAAAGCCACTCGAAATCTAGACTAACTAATTGTTATGAATTAAAACACAGATTAGATAATTTAAAATTAGATAATGAAGAAAAAATGGTTAGTTTTGACATTGTCAGTTTATATACACGTATAGCAATAAATATGGCTTTAGAGGCAGTCAGAAACGAACTCATTTCTGACCAAGAACTCGAACTTAGGACAAAAGTGCCACTCGAGGACACAATGCTGGGAGTGCAGCTATGCCTGACTTCCACAGTATTTAAATTCCAAGGGAAAATATACAAACAAACTGAGGGATTTGCCATGGGATCACCAGTATCCGCGGTTGTAGCAGATATATTCATGGATAGGTGGGAAAGCATAGCTATTGAGACGTTCACCCCCCACCCCAAAAGTATGGTGGAGGTATGTAGATGACACATTCACTGTACTCAGAACACAAGATATAGATAGATTTTTCGAACACATCAACTCGAAGGTAGAGGCAATTCAATTCACTTTTGAATTGGAAAGTCAGGTAGGGGAGCTTCCAATGTTAGATTGCAACGTAAAAAGAAAAGAAGATGGGAAGTTAAACACTAGTGTTTACAGAAAACCCACACATTCAAACAGATATTTGGATTTCCGATCATCCCATCCTATGTCAGTAAAAATAGAATTGGTAAAATGTTTAACTGACAGAGCACAAAAACTAAGTAGTACTAAGGAAAATCTAAGACAAGAAATGATACACATAAAAGAAGCCTTGAAACTTAATAATCATCCGGACAAATTAGTCAGGAAATATGTAAAATAATAATATGTAATATGTATAATATGTAATAATATGTAAAATAATAAAAATATGTAAAAATAAAATAAATAATAATACTAGAGATAGTGATAATAATAATGATAATGATAACACTAATAATGATAATAATAATAATAGTGACAATAATAATATTAATGACGACACCAACAATAACGAATCTAAATCATCAACAGTAATTCCATACAAGGAAGGAACCTCGGAAGCCTTACGCAGAATTCTTACCAAGGCGGGAATAAAAGTGGCATTCAAACCCACAAACTCAATTAGAAACAAACTTTGTCGGTTAAATGATCCTGTGGAGCCTTTAAAACAAAACAGTTTAGTTCATCTAATACCCTGCTGGAATGATTGTCAGGTCAAATACATAGGTCAAAGTAGTAGAACAGGTGCAGTCAGTCAGACTAGCTGAACATAGAAACTTAGCAAAATCTAGATTGGTTGACACAAATAAGATACAAAAACTAGAAAATAGTTCAGCTATAGGATTGCATGCAGTTACACACAACCATACAATAGGATGGGAAATGATGACAGTTTTAAAATCTAAGGTCCAGGGTATAGGGAGAGATTGATAGCAGAAGCTTTATTTATCGAATCAACTGCAAATACATGTAATAGAAATGACTCATCACCTGTCCCTGATATCTGGAAAATTCTACTTCCCCTACTACAAATAAGAGAAAACAAAGAAAACTATATAACTCAAGTTTCAAAGTCGAGTGATTACAATTGATATGATTATGAACAATGAATTTTATTCGAAACGTCATCCAGTAAATAACACTGTTTCACTGTGTGATATATTTAATAAAGAAACTAATATGGAATTGCATATCTTATCTTGTTCGTTTTGTAATTAAATACAATATGAGATTTCGCATTTTTAAAGCTCTCAAGTTTCATCGAAACATTAATTTGACAGGATTCTCAACCAGTAATTTCTGACTGAACACAATCCAATGTATTTTCCCTTTTAATTTCTATTACCTTGTTGAAAATAACACCAGTTATCACGAAAATGTGAGTTTCATTACACTACGAGAAAACTGTGAATGTCTGACATCAAGAGAGTTGCACACCATCAATTCGCTCCGATAAACTACACTCTCCATCTCTGCTGTGGACGACATCGCTTGTCGTCTAGCAAGAGACTCTTGCGATTCGCAATATTTCATATTCAGTGGTGTTTGTGATTTCATGGGAAGAATAATCGCCTTTGGTACGCGAGATAACGACACTTCCTGAAGTCATTCAAATAACATTTTCGACTGGAAGTCAGCCATTCGAATGCAAGAGACTTTCCACCATTGAGAGATGTGATTTTCATGTGTTGAATCATGATAAATGCTGGCTTGTGGAATTTCGGGATGAAAAGATGAAAGGTGTTGTTTCTTTAATGTTGCATTGTCTTGTGAGTATCGCATTTCCTAATGTTCATAAATTCGGCAAAACTCGGTATGTCCATCGACAATTTTGAGAATCTGATCACAATGGATATCGGAGTATGTGAAATTTCCATCCGGATGCTTAGTTGTAATTTCTGGTTTCATCAGTTCTGTGTGATTCCTGCTGTTTGAGGAATATGTGCAATCCAACTATGCTCTGTCTGGCTGTAATCGACGTCCTGTAATATGCGACGCGCTAATGTGTAAATGTGGAGAAACGGGATTCATGTAATCGTAGTTTGTGTTCTTTATATTAACTTTGAAAATTAGGAAATTCGAACGTTTATTGCCATGCAAACAATACTGACTAAATAATCACTTCATTTGCATAAATAATTTGTACGCCAGCAACTTTTTATCACCTGGAAACTAAGTTGATTACCCATCGTAATAAGTAGGCTACAGTTTCAGCAGACTCTATGGACAGTGATATCACTCGTTTGATTTCGTTTACATAGGAATTACAAGCATCTATTACTACAACAGACTTATTCTTAGGTGATCATTTCCTATTAGTAGATTTTCACCACCCTTAAGGACACTACTTCCTGAGGAGTGATTAGTAGGAAGTTGAATTTCAAAGTCTACTGAAGTCGACGACAAATTCAGTAAATCCTCATCCATCAGAATGAATATTTGTATTTCAAAATCCATATTCTCTCTTCATTTTATTTGCGAAAAGAATAATTAAACCGGTCCTATTGTAGCGCAGTAAAGAATTACGATACACTAGAGAATTACGCTACATATTGGAATCTTAAGAGGGATTATAGTTTATTCTTTAAGTGAGCTAACAGTCAGTGTCACTGAAATTGAAGTAATGAAGTTCTACTGACCAGGTGGTTTTATTTTCCACTAACCTCAGCTTACAAGTATTACTTTTGTGAGGACTACTATTTGATTGGTTGGGGGATTTCATCATGAGCTGACAGTAGTTAGAGAACCATTGAAAAAACCTTGGAGTACTGGGCAGCTGTTCCACTCTAGTTTGCGACTCTTCAGGCAGTTACCTGGTGTTCTACTGGGAAGTCTTGACCAGTAGGGTGCAGCAGGTTGAAGGTGTGGCAGTAGCTCATCGAAGAAGAAGACAATGCAAAGTGGTCACGTTATGTCGTGAATTGGCAGAAGTTAGAACTCATGGGCCATTGAATCGCGTCCCAGTGACTAAATGATCTACGACCTCGCCTTGTAACCAGAAGATCCTGGGTTCGAACAGTGGCGGTGGGTGCGTACCAACGAGGAGTCCCTAACTAGGTTGAAACACCTGTCCAGTAGTCCCATGTTTTCCAGTGGTTCTCTAACTGGCGTCAGCTCATGATGAAGTCCTCTAACATGAGTTTAATTTAGTCTCTTAGTTAAGTTTTCTTCACAAGTAAGTAAACTTATGTGAGAGCTTTTCCCTTATCACTAATCAATATATTTTACAAAGACTTTCAACTCTGAATTTTACGACTATCGCTAAAGTCAAACGTTTGCGATAAATGTAACGACCAAGTGATTTTTATCCAGTTCTCTTGTATCTAAAACAAACAAATTGCATACACAGAGGAGATCTGGAAATGCAGCTGCAGAGTCAAGCTGTTTACATATATCTAAGTTCATGTTGTCGATCGACGATTTTGAGAATCTAAGCACAATGGATACTTAATTCCTAATTCTAAATGCATTCCACTGACAGTAATAGGCAACACAATTTTTTCTCTGTCAGTAAAAATTTGCATATTTATTAACTGTGTATGAGGTAAACGGCGACACAAACTAATCATTTTCATGAGACAGTGTTTTAAATTACGAATATAATTTCTATATACTTAGTAAAATATTGAATGAGTTAAATTTTAATGGAAAGCGTTAATAATAGTCAAGGCATAACAACTCTGCAGACAAAACTATACTGCGACTTATAGGAGAAGTAATTGTATGTTGATTAATCAGAAAGTTACCTGCTACACTGAACTGCTTGCTATATTAGCAGATAATGAAGCAATAAATCTGTTCCTATAAACGGTTTTACTATGGCTGTATCTAGGATGTCATTCAAAACCATCGACTCACAAATATAGACTAGGACCCAATTTACAAAATTAAACAAAATTATATATTCAGGTTCTGGCTCAGAAGGGTTTGAATCTTTTTAGGATTTCATCATTAGCTGACATTGGTTAGCGAAGCATTGCAAAACATGGGAGTACTAAACAGCTGTTTCGTCAGCATAGATTTAGGACTCCTGATCAATAAGCACCAGGTTCGTAGCTAGGGCCTTCCGGTTACAAGGCCTGCTCTTGACCAGAGGGGTACAGTAGGTCAGGTGTGAGGTCAAATGCTGGCTATTGGTCACGCTATATCGGTAATTGGAAGAATTTTGATCTAATGGTGCAGTCATTGCATCAGGTCCTAGTGGCTTAATGGTCTATGAGCTTGCCTTGTAACCGGAAGGTTCTGGCTTCGAACCCTGGTGGTTGCAGAGTACTAATTAGGAGTGCCGAACTAGGCTGACGTAACAGCCGCCCAGTGCTTCTAGGTTTTCTAATGGTACTCTGAACGCTGTCATCTCATGATAAAATCCTGCAAACAACATAATATATCTTTCTAAATACCATTTAGCGGCTATTATTTCAAATATATTTAGCGGACCATTCGACCATGATTAGCTGGTTATTCAGACGATGGATTTGAGAATGATAAACTTGTCTAGTCTAAGTATTTTGCCAAATTATCGGTCGGCGTTATATATGTACGCATACGCGACCACACAATAGGCTGAGGTAGGACAAAATACTTAGATGGAGAGACAACCTAATCAGTGAACCTGTTTTGATTGAATCACTACCCATAACATGTCATCAGAATGACTCAACATGAGTCGGTAGTTACACTAGTCACTAATCAAGAAGAAGCAAAATTATGTCGAGGTGATATTAGGCTATCACATAAGCTCCACCTCTGTTTGTGTTGACACTGTGCACTCTTAAAATTTCTGAATTGTGGGTTCTCATGATTAATGAACATTCGAATTTCTTCAAGGTGGCGATCGATCCTGTGACTATACTGAGTTAAATTGAATGGCCCAGTAACTCATAATAATCTGAAAATTCCTGTTCACTTCCAATGTTCACTTAATCTCCTATCTCAAAAATTTTTATTATCCAATAATGCTGAGTAATATCTTCACCATTTCCTGTCAGTAACTCTCCATCCAAAAGGTAGAATATGGATGAAGGCGTCAGGTTGTTTTGAAGACACTAGGATAAGTTAGTAGTGAAAAAATGTGTTAAGGAACAAAATATTACTCACTAAATGTAGTGATTTCTTCCACCTCCTGCTTTACTTTTCTAAACCTCTACAAAATCTTTTGTTTTGCAGTTATTACAATTCAAATGAAAAAATAAATAATCCTAACTAGTAAGTCACATGTTCGGTTCAACTTAACTTTATTGTATTAATATTATTCCCTGCTGTGTCCAATGAACCACTTATGCTTCACATGCGCCACACATAATTCGATCCTACAGATGTGAAAAATTCCTATGTCATGTAATTAAGAACACACAGTTCAAGAAAAAAATTCATTTGCGTAACTTATGTGTATTCTTAGTTCTATTCCTAGAAAAAGTCATTTCTTTCTTAACATATTCAAAAAATGTCTCTCCTGACAAGTTATGTCACCGGAGGTCACTAAGTGTTTATTTATTTTTTAGTTGAACAACTGTAGTTCACACAGAAGTAAGTACTAATCACATTTCAAAAATCGATGAATTTCTTCATTCGTCTACTTAACTTATTTTCATATTACATAAACCTATTCAGTTTTATCGAATCAGAATAGAGTGACTTTGAGGCCCTAGGGCATTGAACAAAAACTTCTGCCCGAGAAAGTGATCTCAAGCGAAGAAGAAAAAACACTATTGGTCATATTTCACCGGACTGATTAGTGTTCAACAATTTAATTGGATAAAGTAATTATACTGAATATTTTGAACACTAGCATATTGTCACAAGTACTAACAAAGCCAGTCACTTTTAAAAACAAACTTTTCTATCCGGATTATTATATACTGTAAACCAGCAATAATATGAAACTATTACCACTCCACGAAAGGTAACATGATGTTATTTTGACTAATTGTTAAATTTTTAAATATTTGTGTGCGTACATATACATGTTGAATTTTAAATATTTTTAAGAAGTGACCATATAATGATAACTGAGCTACTGTTGGTGTCGAGCTAGAAATCTTCTAAGTGTGCTAGCTGAAAGCTCATATATTTATTTGGTATTAGATATATATTTGCTGATCCAAAAAGGACAGTGTAACTAGGTTATATTATTTTTTGTAGGCATTGGATAACGCTGTATTCAACTAGCCATATGATAATTTTTACAAATTGTTTCTGTTTACTGAACTTGGTTAACTTACCTTAATAACACTGATAGTCATATGTGTCATAGTTTTTTTAAACGCGTGTAATTTAATTTATACTTCGGGATGAATAGCTGCAGATTTTATTCTTATTTCTGACATCCGTTTATTATTTGAGATGAAATATTTGAGTAAGAGTGATGATGCACATAATTCTTCATTTATTTTCGTCTCAGCATTTAAAATTTCTGTGTTTTTGTGCATTTCATGAACTTTGAAGTCACATTTTCAGTCTGTGCTGCACATTTTATTTATAATCTAATTTTTGCATATGAAAATTATTAAACGTTGAAATTTGAAACAATAGTCTAGTTCTGATTTTTTTTAGTGTAGAATCAAATCATAATCTCCGATATAATCCGTATTATTATTATTCCCTTGGGTTCCGAGTGGAACATAAGGCTTAATCAACACATCTCCACTTTGTTTAATTCTATACTGACCTCTTTAGCTTGGTCCATGACCGAACATAATCTCTCATCTCCTTCCCACAGGATCTCCTCCACGTCACTCTAGAACGTCCCACTCGTCGCTTAACATCCAGATTCTACTCGAGTGATGGCTTGAGCTGCGTGCAATGTCATTCAACGGCCTCATCAGAGTATGTCTAATCCATCTCCATTCTCTTCTGCATATTTGTTGATCAATCGGCTCAACAGAGTTTCTTGTTGCTAATTATTTCTGGCCAGCCGGTCGGCCATTTGATCTTCAGTAAGGAGCCTGTCAGCGAATATGGCAGCTGTTGACAAACGTCTGAAATCTGTTGGAAGTGCTTTTCGTGATACCCAGCGAAAGTTTCTGACCCATGTAGAATAACTGACTGACCTGACATTTGTGTTGAAATTCCGAATCTTGTTCTTCATGACGAGACAATGCGGACGATTTCGAAACTGGTTTCAGGATAATGACGGCGCATCTCGTCTTTCTGATTCTGACTGGCTGGCTTTGATATCTTCATCTGCTCCGACTGACTGTGGTTGAGACCGTGCTTTCTAGCCGGATAAGTGAAGGAATTAACCTCTGTGAAATCTCTCCCGTTGATGGCCATTGGAGCTGGTTGTTGTTGCTGCTGTTGGCTGTTTATCTTCATCACCTCCGTCAATTCTGTTCTCACCTGCAATCCTATCTCCGCAACCTGATCCTTCAGCCAGTTTGTTGGTTTTCGCCTGAAAGGTTGGTAAAGATTTTAGGACTGCGTTCCATAATGTAGAAGTAATTTCCAGACTGATTCTCGGTCAACGCTGTTGAAGGGCTTTCCGAGGTCGCTTAATTCGAGGTAGAGGTTTGACTTCTATTCTGTGCTTTTGAATAAAGTAAGAATAACCGTTTTAGCAGGACAAAACGGTACCCTCATTTATTTGTTGGATGGTGATTTGTAAGATTGCGATTTGATCAGTACATGATTTACCTTTCCTGAATTCAGCCTGTTCTGGTCGGTGGGGCGAATTTCTGAATCCAGTGCATCTTTTATTCTCTCCAGGATGATGCAACTTAGTATCTTACTTGTCGTAGAGAAGAGCATTATTCCACGCCAGTTCTCTCAGAGTGAAGCGTAAGTCGCTCTTCTTTGGCAGCTTGACAAGTAAACCTTTCTACCAGTTCACAGGTAGGTACCTTTCCTTCTTTCCAAACGTTCTTCAATAACGGTGTGAGAACATCTGCCACAGTGTCTAGGTCCGTTTTTAGTGCCTCTAGGGTGATTTTGTCTGGCCCTACTGCCTCTCTGACTGGACTTTAGTAGCTTGATCGCATTCAACATTTCTACTTTTTCTATAGGAGTGGTGTCCACTGGCAAGCAGTCGAATGCGTGCTGTTGGTGGTAGATTATTTCTGGGCGAGTTGCAGATGATGGCCGATTCAAGAGGCCTTTGAATTGATCAGCTCATTCGTTTTGTCTTTCCCCTCCTTCGTAATCAGGTACCATGAACATCTTCTTTTGATTTCATCATCTGGGTTAATCTCTACTCGAATAGCCAGCAGCTTGGTTGTCTCACATAATGTTCTGAGGTCTCTTTCACCTGCGGCCTTCCTCTTCTGATTCAGTTACCAATGTGTCGTAGAATTGTCCTCTATATTTCCTAGCAGTCTTCTTCACTTCTTTCGTCATTCAATGCAGTGTACACTGAACTCAGCTTCTCTTTCTGTTGCCCATCTTTGCGACGAGTCATCTTCTCTTTCACCATCCTCCTCTCCTATCCTCAATTAGCTTCCAGGTATCCGTTGAGACCTATTCCTTGTCTTCTTTATTCCTAAAACAGTTGTACACGTTTCCTTGAATGTATCCTTCTGAGAGTCCCAATGTTCTTTCACATAGGTTTCCCCAGTGATACCACGTAGTGTATCTGACTTTGCTCTGATATATGCAGCAAAGGCATTCCTTGTAGTTTTGTCCTTCGGTTTCTGAATATTGAACTTGAGTTGTGGTCTGTCTCCATTTGTTTTGAGGGATTTCAGCTTCACCTTGAAGGTTCCTTGCACTAGATGATGATCTGAGCCCACATCTGCTCCCCTTCTCGACCTTGTGTTCAGCAGATTGGCTGCGTCTCCACTTCCATCTGCAGCATTGAGATGAGATCTGTCTGGTTTGTGGTATGTAAATCAGGCGAAATTCATGTTGTTTTGTGTATATCCATGAACTTGGACACGCTGTCTCCGATCACTGAATCATTGAAAGCGTAGACGTCTGCGGATAATTCTGTGTTCTAATTCATTTCTCTGAGTGAGAGCCTCTTGACCCATGACAAGTTAGTTCGCTTTCTGTGTTGAAGTTTCTCTAGCGGTTCGATAGGTTTAGTGATGTAGGGTTGCTAGCCCAACCCTTCCTTTTTACCCGGGATTTGGGCCAGCCAGAAAACTGGCAAGCTAGCAAACTGGCCGAGGTTATAGTTCGTATGAAAGTAAATAATGCATGCAATGGCACTATTAGAGACATGATCCCTCTCTTATTCAAGTTATTTGAAAGAGATTTTGACATACTTTAAAATATGATTATAAACCAATGAATGGAAAATTTTTCTACATACTTATTTGATTCATCTGAATCAGAAAGTGAAAGCTGTATAATGCTTGGAATGACACCTGTTTTAACTATCTGCTTCCAATGAAGACTAATGTAACTGCACGTCCCTGTTATTGAAACAGCTGAATTTAACGGCAATCTGCAAACACTATCTTTAGAATAAGATGGGCATGATGTGTTATTGTCACCGTAAATCCTGCAATCTCCGCCTATGAGACTGTATATGTAATCCGTTTATACAGAAATTAAATTACACAAGAATCAAATCTCTAAAAGATCAATTGCATGCATTATTTACTTTCATACAAAATAAAGTGGAGATTGTCATTTCATTCCACGGATAACTGTTATGCGATTTACAGTTTGTAAAGCAAACAAACGCTAAATTCATATGATTCAAAACAATTCATTAAAATGAGTGTTCACACTGATATTAGTTGGGCTCAGGATAACGTAGAATCGTACTATTTTCCTTGATCTTTCATGTCTTCACAATAACCTTGGAAGTCGGTTCATAATTATTAGTTGTAATTTCCCATCAATCCATCCATCCATCCATCCAAGCGGCTTAATATTAGTTCAATGTGATTCGACATTTTAGTTCAGACCTTATCCTCACCTTGACCATCTAGGTTTGAATGATCCTCAATCTTTGTGGAATTCCCCTAATTTGACTTGATATTCTATTTGCTACTATATCTTAATTATTATTATTATTATAATTTAAGCATCTCTATTGGACTCTAATTGCATTGATCTTAATTTCCAAATCCATATTACTTAAAAATACAACACTAATATTGTTAGTGACCACTTATCTAGAATATGCTATGTATATACACATCTATATAACTGTAGAGCCAGAGGAGGAATTTATCGAAAAGGATATACTTTTCTCAAATATTTCGTGTTTCATAGATGTCTGAATGAATAGTTTTGCTATATTGAGAGATATGAGTTGATGAGTCAACAATTAGGACGACTTCTGTTGGGAAATAATTTTCAAGCTAACTAAGTATTCGGATATATCGTGTTTTGAAAACTCATTATTGTCTTACTTATCCTTCCTAGTATTACGATATTGTCTTCCACAGTGGATATTTATCTGGAGGTAGTTGCATAAACATTCCTCTCTGGAAGACATGGATTTGATGATGGATGATAGACTGGAGTGTTTGATAACTGACCCATCATAATACTTTCGAAAATCCACTGATCATGACTGGCGACTGAGTAGTCATTTTGTGAAGTGAGAAAGCTGAAAGTGAGAGTGCTGTGAGATGGGAGTAATAAGTGGTTTCAGGGTGATCACAGCAATCCACGGTTAATTATTTAATTTCCGACTGGGTTTGCAGGCGATTAAATAGGGTTGTGAAATTGCTTCACCTACAGTTGCGGACTAAATGGATGGAGGATACTCTCGAACGTACCTGTGTGTATCTCATCAACGAAATCTTCAAAACTCACGTCATTTTTATCCATAAACATTTCTGTGTTACGAGTGGATCCACGAGGTAATTGGTCAAAATTCCAGTCAATTTCACAGTGGAATATTCTTCCTACTTACCGATACTGCAGAAAATACATCTCTCAAAAGAGTTTCACAATGTTGTATGCTGAATACTAACTAGTGATGA
Source organism: Trichobilharzia regenti (assembly GCA_944472135.2). Lineage (NCBI taxonomy): Eukaryota > Metazoa > Platyhelminthes > Trematoda > Strigeidida > Schistosomatidae > Trichobilharzia > Trichobilharzia regenti. The sequence goes on from OX235270.1 coordinate 63,028,893, forward strand.
CGTAACATCGACCAACTAGGAGGGAAATGAATGTCTCAGTGCGATTCTATCTATTTCATCTATTGCTGTGAAGCCACCAAAATAAATATTTCGAACATATTGAAAGACCGAATGAGAACTTTTCAAGAGTTGATTTGTAAGGAATATGTTTGTATTTCGAGTTTGACCAGGGATTGATATCAGTTAGAGTGAGACGTTATGCACTATGAGGAAGTATGATGAATTTAAAGCTAGCCAAGTGACTGGATTTATTCGTCGGAGATGACTGGGGTCATTATGTAAAATGGTGACTCGCTATACTTACTTACTTAGGCTGAATTACATATCTCCACAAACAGAGAGTGAAAATATATGCTAGACTGCTGACTCATAACAGTTACATATTGTTCGAAGGATTTCGCTGTGTTATTGGAACCTCTCACCTTGTCTTACTGCATTCACAGAACTGGTTTGATTGTTATGTGCACTTCTGTACTCTAACTATTTCACAGTTTGAAGGAGAGAAAAGGGATATCTGTGTGAAGACAGGAATTCGGATTTTCGTGTCTAGAGCATGAGTAAATCCTGTTAATTATTTTATCGGTGCTGGTGGACTATGTGTAGATATATTCGCTGACAAGTCTTTTATTTCAGTGATAGTTTTCCGACATAATTCGTGTTCACTTGTTTAATTGATGAAGATTATCCAGAAGACTAATCTCATTTAGAGTTGACGTCAGAGGCTGACTACTCACAGGAAGCAGGCTAGAGCGCTTCGTCTTGTATTTACGCCTAGATATTCGGTATTTGTCGAATTATCATCGAAGAAATCATTCTGTTTTTTGTGTCACCTATTCAAGAATCATGTGTGTCCAGGTTGGACACTAATATTATATATATATATATATATATGTATATATATTATCGCTTTTAAATTTTAAGCTAGCAACTGTTCCTACTACAATTTTATGTGATCACCTTGATATGATTATGAGCAATAAATTGTACTCAACATGTCATGAGTCAGTGATATGCCTAAACTGTATTTAATCAAGTCAAACCAGTCTCTGACGTATTTGTACTCCAGTATGGGGCATTACTTCTGTTCTGATTTTCAAATCACTTCTACCAAATTATCTATCTATCTAAAATTGAGTTAAAATTGAATTGTAAAATACACTCGTGACAATTTTAATATTATTAAGGCGAACAACATGACTCATCTAACAAAATTCTCCTACCGATATGGTGTTTTTAATTTTAATTTTGCCATGTGACTTACTTGTCGTAGATTTCACCTGACTACAGATCAAATTATTCACCTCACCCATACATTAGTCTTAGTGAACTTTGACCTACTTTCAACATGCATACATTTGCATTCAGAGTATGAAAAATGCAGTTGTGATGTGAATTACTCACCCCTAGATGAGCAAAGTGATCTGTATTGGTAACTACTTCTGAAAACTGCACTGTTTTTATTTTTTTGTTTATATGTGAGATATTGTTAGCCGAAAGAGGTCAAAGGTAACTGTCGCTTAGTAAGGAAGATAAATCAATGTCTGAAAAATAGTGGATAAGCCTGCGTAATTGAGGAAGTCGATGAATAATTAGTTAAGTGATGAAAGTTCACTTGGAAATAATCGATCGGAAAGAAGAACATCGAGAATTGAGAGTGTGCAGAAATATTTCAAAATTATGACATATGATTTTCAATAAATAGTTTGTAGAGATTTGATTTGTTTCAATGGAATTTGACAATGAATTGATATCAGTTAGTGAATCATTTCAAACCGCGGAGTCTGTCTGTTTTCGACATAGAACTTTGCACAAATTTGCGGAAGTTCAAGTCGCCACATTCCGTGTAGCACGCGAAGCAAGAGAAGAAAGTATAAGAAAAGCATAATAGAAACAGTGAGCAGAGTTGTGAGACAAAGGAGTAATAAAGAAATACAAAACAGTTTCATTGAAGATCATAAGTCACAGGGAGTGGATGCATCTGCGCCACTGAGAACGGTTTTGAGCCATGTCACCAATTGTTTCCAACCATAGATTTTTACCGTCCCGAGGACCCCAGCCTGGAAGTCTACACCTTTCTACGTGGCTTAGACCAACTGTTGTGGATTTCATTGACTGATGCCAAGTTTTTGTTTGACCGCCGCTAGCTTTTTTCCAGCCTGACCCTATATCCGCTAACATAGCTCGTCGAGGGAGGCGATGGCTTGGCATACGTAACACATGTCCTAACCATCTCAGTCTTTGTAGCTTCACGACTTCGTCGATTGATTTCCCCTGTTTACCTAGAACTCTACGCCTAACCTCAATGTTGCTCACCTTATTATGCCACTTTACACGGGAAATAGAACGCAGGCACCTATGATCAAAGACAGCTAGTCTTTTCATGTCTTCCACTCTCAGTGGCCAGGTCTCACAACCATAAAGGAGGACGGAGCGGACTGATGAGCAGTACACCCGCCCTTTGGTCGATAGTCGAACATCTCGTCTACGCCAGAGTCGGCGTAAACTAACAAATGCGAAACGAGCCCCTTGTATTCGTGCTGAGATTTCGTCAGAGATCAGCCCGTTGGGGCTGATGGTACTTCCCAAATAAGTGAAGCGGTCAACGTGCTCTACCACTTCACTTCCTATTTTTAAACTAGGCGTCGATGTAGTCCAGTCCTGTAACATCATCTTGCATTTGGCGGGAGCGAATCGCATGCCAAACATTCGTAGATTGCGGCTCAAGGTGTTTAGAAGACTCTGCATTTCGTCAGCGTCTTCGCCTAGAAGGACTATATCGTCTGCATATTCCAAGTCAACGAGATTATTCCCCGGTAGCAAGTCAATCCCTGAGTCGCTGAAGTCACCTAGGGTTAAGTCCATTAACACATCTATGATGAAGTTGAATAGAAAAGGAGATAATGGGCATCCTTGACGGACACCACTGGTCGTCATCAGTTCAGATGACAGCTCGCCGTAAGCCCTCACCTGGCTGTATGAGTACGAGTAGAGTGCCTTAATCAGTGCAATATATTTTCTTGGAATTCCCTTTACAGCCAAGCATCTCCAGAGAACTTCTCGATCGACAGAGTCGAATGCTGCCTTTAGGTCAAGAAATATAATGACTGTTGGACGCCGGTAGGAATGCCTATGTTCTAGAATCTGTCGGAGGGTGAAGATATGATCAATACACCCTCTTCCTGGTCTAAAGCCTGCCTGGCTCTCTCGTGTTTGTGCCTCCCGAGCACCACTCAGTCTACGCATGATTATTGAGCCTAAGACTTTAGATACTATATTAGTCAAGCTAATCCCTCTGTGATTATCACAGGAAGACTTGTCTCCCTTCTTGTATATGGGGATAATCAGTGACTTACACCAACCCGATGGGACTTCTTCTGATTCCCAGACGCTGCCTAGTACCTCAGTTAATCCGGACAGTAAGCTGTCTCCACCGTACTTAAATACCTCTGGAGTCATTCCATCAGGTCCCGCTGCTTTGCCTAGTTTCAGATTGGTGACAGCTTTAGTAACCTCAGTTAGGGATGGAGGACCTGTGTCTATATCCCATTCAGGGAGGTGTTGGATGCTCGGAAGGTTGAGCGTGGCTGTGGGCAAATTAAACTGCTCCTCATAATGCTCTTTCCAACGATCCAGTCGTCTATCCTGGGAGCTAATTATAGTGCCATTTTTTTCCGAGATTGTCTCACTGATGATTTGTCTTCTCCCACCCGTTTCCCTGATGAGTCTAAAGAGTTGCCTGGTGTTGCCTATCCTCGAAGCTTTCTCCATCTCTTTGGCTTTTGTCGCCCACCACTGTTCACGGTCCTTGCGGAGACTTTTCGTAAGTTTCCTCTTGTGCAGCTTTCGCTCCTCATTGAATTCGGAGCTCGCCGGAATAAGTCTTCTAGCATCTATCAGTTCGGATGAGGCGGTGGAGATCCAGTGGTTTTTACTCACCTTTGGGTTTACCTTATTCACAGCTTTTACAGCTGTATCTATGGCTGCCTGGATATTTTTCCAAGCTTCTTCAGGGTGAGCACAGCTGTCGAACACAGATATGTGTTTAGCTAGTTCTTCCTCAAATACGGATTTAGTTTCCTGATCGAGCTGGGGACGTGATGGTTTTACCGCCAGCTGTTTCCTACGTCCGTTCAGTCGTAAGCACACCCGAGCGCGGACCAGTGCATGGTCGGTATCTACGCACGTGTTCCAGAAGGAGCGACAATCTCCTACCGACCCACGCCAACGATAGCTTATTGCTATGTGGTCTATTTGTGTCCAGCGTTGGTTTGATGAAGGGGGTCTCCAAGTCAAACAGTGTCTCTCCTTGTGTTTAAAGTTAGTGCTTACAAGAAACAAATGATTATCAGAGCAGAACTGTAGGAGACGGTCACCGTTGTCGGTTCGCTGGCACGGAGCTCCATAGGTGCCACCGACATCCTTCTCAGATTGACACAATTTCCCTACTTGAGCGTTAAAGTCACCAGCTAGAACGACTATGTCTGAGCGTTTAGCCTTTCGCACCAAACTAGACAGCTTTTGGTAGAACTCATCCTTCGTTTCATCTGAACTGCAGTCAGTGGGGGCGTAGGCGGAGATTACGAAAAGGCATCGGCGAGTAGTGCAGTCCTTCCTCCTTCTTACTGATCCGTTCAGGCGGACAGCACACATTCGGCTATCTACCGGGATCCAGTCAAGCAATGTCTTTTCTGCCCTAGTACTCAAAGCTATCCCTACGCCAGCTAATCCTCGTGAACTAGCTGTGGCATCTCCTGACACCCTCAAGGTGAATTTTGCAGATTCAACCTGTTGGCCAGGTGGGGTTAGGTGAATAACCACACTTGGGTCTTGTATGCGTGTTTCTGAAACACAGCATACATCAATGGCTCGTGATGCCAGGGTCTTGGCTAGTGATGCTTGTTGTCCTATTTGGCAAAGTGTCCTAACATTAAGAGCTCCTATATGAAATTGGTGGCGCGGCTTTAAGAGGCTGTCGGTGGTGGTTTTTTGGCTTCCATCGTTTTTAGTGGACGCAGAGTGGAGAGGAAGTGGAGAGCTATCAAGTCGAGGAGTTGCATCAGTGGAAGGAAGGCAAGATGATAGAGATGAAGATGAAAACAAAGATGAGTGAGTAATAGAGAGGTTTCGTGTGCATTTCGGATTGTGAGGGCGATTGTTACTTCCCGGCTGCCCACACCGTGGAAGTTGGTTGCGTGACCGCAGAGCCCAGGGGACAACTGCTTGAGGCCGGTCACACGCGGCCTGCTTTTGTTCGTTCTTTTTTGTTTGGTGTGTCTCAGTAGCAGATTTATCACTCCTGCCCTGTGACACGGCAGCAGGAAGCGCGGTCGTTGTTAATCCGGGCCACGGCCGATCCGGCATGAAATTTTGTAATTTTGTATTGGACATGATGTTGGATTGGGTAGCTGCTTTTTGTTTAACCGCTATCCAAACAACCTGCCTGGCATGGTAGTACCTCAAGAGACATAAGTCTCAGCCAGTATAGCTTGAATGGATCATTGCGGTGTTCAAGGAAACCGCGGAGTACTAAAGGGCTGTTTCCTCCTAACTCGGGACTCATCACAGTGTGCATCCCACTGATATCAGTTTGTGGTCAAACTTGAAACATACGGTCTATCATGCACATACAACAAGTAAGGAAACTGACAGAGACACTGAGGCCATATTGGTGAAAGAGGCTGAGAACAAATTTCAGGCCTTTTCATATGCATTACAAGAGCTTTACGTGCATGAAGATGTGAGCCAAATGCCTTGCACCGACTTGGCCAACCAAACATTATATATGACTCTGATTGATGTCTGTGATGATGGCACATAACTAATAATAGCATTATTTATTATACAATTGGTGGATGGTGGCTAGCAGTGGAATCCAGGATGCGCATTTCGTCCTATTTGGGACTCGTCAGCTGGATGTACCTGCATTTCTCAGTGAGTGATGATGTTCCCACTGAGGCTCGAACCCAGTACCCATAGTTTCAAACGCCAAAGCGTTATCCACTAGACCACTTGGACCACGAGAGCCACCTCTTGTGCGACGGGTCATATTAATTATTGAATTGAATTTTTGATTTTCCCGTCGATTGATTGGACCGAAGTGCTCGGTCTCAGGTTGACATGTCGGCTTCTTGTGCAGATGCTTCAACGATGTCTGGGCATTTAGTTAGTATACAATTGGTGGATGGTGGCTAGCAGTGGAATCCAGGATGCGCATTTCGTCCTATTTGGGACTCGTCAGCTGGATGTACCTGCATTTCTCAGTGAGTGATGATGTTCCCACTGAGGCTCGAACCCAGTACCCATAGTTTCAAACGCCAAAGCGTTATCCACTAGACCACTTGGACCACGAGAGCCACCTCTTGTGCGACGGGTCATATTAATTATTGAATTGAATTTTTGATTTTCCCGTCGATTGATTGGACCGAAGTGCTCGGTCTCAGGTTGACATGTCGGCTTCTTGTGCAGATGCTTCAACGATGTCTGGGCATTTAGTTAGTATACAATTGGTGGATGGTGGCTAGCAGTGGAATCCAGGATGCGCATTTCGTCCTATTTGGGACTCGTCAGCTGGATGTACCTGCATTTCTCAGTGAGTGATGATGTTCCCACTGAGGCTCGAACCCAGTACCCATAGTTTCAAACGCCAAAGCGTTATCCACTAGACCACTTGGACCACGAGAGCCACCTCTTGTGCGACGGGTCATATTAATTATTGAATTGAATTTTTGATTTTCCCGTCGATTGATTGGACCGAAGTGCTCGGTCTCAGGTTGACATGTCGGCTTCTTGTGCAGATGCTTCAACGATGTCTGGGCATTTAGTTAGTATACAATTGGTGGATGGTGGCTAGCAGTGGAATCCAGGATGCGCATTTCGTCCTATTTGGGACTCGTCAGCTGGATGTACCTGCATTTCTCAGTGAGTGATGATGTTCCCACTGAGGCTCGAACCCAGTACCCATAGTTTCAAACGCCAAAGCGTTATCCACTAGACCACTTGGACCACGAGAGCCACCTCTTGTGCGACGGGTCATATTAATTATTGAATTGAATTTTTGATTTTCCCGTCGATTGATTGGACCGAAGTGCTCGGTCTCAGGTTGACATGTCGGCTTCTTGTGCAGATGCTTCAACGATGTCTGGGCATTTAGTTAGTATACAATTGGTGGATGGTGGCTAGCAGTGGAATCCAGGATGCGCATTTCGTCCTATTTGGGACTCGTCAGCTGGATGTACCTGCATTTCTCAGTGAGTGATGATGTTCCCACTGAGGCTCGAACCCAGTACCCATAGTTTCAAACGCCAAAGCGTTATCCACTAGACCACTTGGACCACGAGAGCCACCTCTTGTGCGACGGGTCATATTAATTATTGAATTGAATTTTTGATTTTCCCGTCGATTGATTGGACCGAAGTGCTCGGTCTCAGGTTGACATGTCGGCTTCTTGTGCAGATGCTTCAACGATGTCTGGGCATTTAGTTAGTATACAATTGGTGGATGGTGGCTAGCAGTGGAATCCAGGATGCGCATTTCGTCCTATTTGGGACTCGTCAGCTGGATGTACCTGCATTTCTCAGTGAGTGATGATGTTCCCACTGAGGCTCGAACCCAGTACCCATAGTTTCAAACGCCAAAGCGTTATCCACTAGACCACTTGGACCACGAGAGCCACCTCTTGTGCGACGGGTCATATTAATTATTGAATTGAATTTTTGATTTTCCCGTCGATTGATTGGACCGAAGTGCTCGGTCTCAGGTTGACATGTCGGCTTCTTGTGCAGATGCTTCAACGATGTCTGGGCATTTAGTTAGTATACAATTGGTGGATGGTGGCTAGCAGTGGAATCCAGGATGCGCATTTCGTCCTATTTGGGACTCGTCAGCTGGATGTACCTGCATTTCTCAGTGAGTGATGATGTTCCCACTGAGGCTCGAACCCAGTACCCATAGTTTCAAACGCCAAAGCGTTATCCACTAGACCACTTGGACCACGAGAGCCACCTCTTGTGCGACGGGTCATATTAATTATTGAATTGAATTTTTGATTTTCCCGTCGATTGATTGGACCGAAGTGCTCGGTCTCAGGTTGACATGTCGGCTTCTTGTGCAGATGCTTCAACGATGTCTGGGCATTTAGTTAGTATACAATTGGTGGATGGTGGCTAGCAGTGGAATCCAGGATGCGCATTTCGTCCTATTTGGGACTCGTCAGCTGGATGTACCTGCATTTCTCAGTGAGTGATGATGTTCCCACTGAGGCTCGAACCCAGTACCCATAGTTTCAAACGCCAAAGCGTTATCCACTAGACCACTTGGACCACGAGAGCCACCTCTTGTGCGACGGGTCATATTAATTATTGAATTGAATTTTTGATTTTCCCGTCGATTGATTGGACCGAAGTGCTCGGTCTCAGGTTGACATGTCGGCTTCTTGTGCAGATGCTTCAACGATGTCTGGGCATTTAGTTAGTATACAATTGGTGGATGGTGGCTAGCAGTGGAATCCAGGATGCGCATTTCGTCCTATTTGGGACTCGTCAGCTGGATGTACCTGCATTTCTCAGTGAGTGATGATGTTCCCACTGAGGCTCGAACCCAGTACCCATAGTTTCAAACGCCAAAGCGTTATCCACTAGACCACTTGGACCACGAGAGCCACCTCTTGTGCGACGGGTCATATTAATTATTGAATTGAATTTTTGATTTTCCCGTCGATTGATTGGACCGAAGTGCTCGGTCTCAGGTTGACATGTCGGCTTCTTGTGCAGATGCTTCAACGATGTCTGGGCATTTAGTTAGTATACAATTGGTGGATGGTGGCTAGCAGTGGAATCCAGGATGCGCATTTCGTCCTATTTGGGACTCGTCAGCTGGATGTACCTGCATTTCTCAGTGAGTGATGATGTTCCCACTGAGGCTCGAACCCAGTACCCATAGTTTCAAACGCCAAAGCGTTATCCACTAGACCACTTGGACCACGAGAGCCACCTCTTGTGCGACGGGTCATATTAATTATTGAATTGAATTTTTGATTTTCCCGTCGATTGATTGGACCGAAGTGCCACCATCCACCAATTGTATACTAACTAAATGCCCAGACATCGTTGAAGCATCTGCACAAGAAGCCGACATGTCAACCTGAGACCGAGCACTTCGGTCCAATCAATCGACGGGAAAATCAAAAATTCAATTCAATAAGCATTATTTATTGTCTAGAACTGAGTTATTCTTAGTTCACATAATAAATATATTTTCTTCCGACTAATTTTGAATAATTTTTATTAAGAGAATTAATAAATATTGAAGTTCCACTATTCCCATACAGTTTCCATAGTATTAGTCTCCCTGGAAGAATTATTTTATTTCCGTTGGTAATCTGAGGAATTTGTTAAGTACACGTATGGTTATATCACAAAAGCTTGGATGAGGAGAATTGCTGATTAGCGAAGTGATTCATTTTGAGGAATATTTGGGAATCACAAAAATTGAATCCCGTAGCCTTACAGAACGAGTCTCGCTCAAATCCTTTCTTCCGGAATTCTTAATGTGCTCAATGTTGATACAAATAACTTCAGAGTTTATATAACCATTTATTACCAGCTTCACTCAGTTTTCCTTCCTCTCAATTAATGATCACTGATTCCACGGACTGGTGTTTATTCATTTCGATTTGATGTGTTCCATGGTGATTCAGTCAACAGAGGTTCACTGGATAAGTTGTGCCATTCTATCTATTTCATCTATTGCTGTGAAGCAACCAGAATAAATATTTCGAAGATATTGAAAGATTGAATGAGAATTTAGAGTTGACGTCAGAAGCTGACTACTCTCGATAATCTTTTCACTTAGATGTCAATAATCAACAGCTTGTTATAACGTCGAATTTCTGTTGCTGGTGTCGGAATACGTTCTCGCTCATATTGCAAGTTAGGACTAATTCGATGATACGAATTCATGTCCTAAATATCCTATTCTCTTTTTTCTGTAAATGAGCACTACATTTTGTTTTCATCTCTTAGCGTGTAACCCTCGCTTCTCAAATTTGATAAGCTTGCTCAGATTGCAGTCTGATTGGCTATGCTTTTATGGATAGGGGGACTTTCCTCACTGTCCATTTGTTTATGTGATAAATGTTATTATCCGATAGTTATCGAAAATGCGTAAAATCTGAAAGGAGTGAAAATTCGGGTATTCAATTTCTCGTGGTTTCCCTCCACTTCTTTCAAATTAATAATCCTCGTTTATTATATTTCTCAGGTACCCCAACACAGCTGGATTCCATGTCGCTTACTCCTGTGAAGATAAAAGAAATAATGCAAATAGCATATTGTCTACCGCCACAGAAGCCGGTGGAAATCTTGTTACTTGCAAATTAACAATAAGCCTTCCCAATCTTTCTAGTTGGATTCCTAGCGTAAAACCATTTAATACTAAAAGGGATTCTGACCGAATTCTGTCTTCTTTTTTAAAAGTCAGGCCATATTTATTTTTGGATGATATGGCATTGAATCTGAAGTACTTTCCTGATGTCGAAAATGAGTATGGTGCATTGAACACATCGCTGCCAGAGGTAAAACGAGGAAGTTTAAAGAAGGCGGGAAACGATTCAGATTGGCAGCTGAACCTCTACGAATACATGCCATGTGGTCATCCTAAGAAAGGGTTGATCGATATAGTAGACTCATCAGAAACAAAGCCTCCAGTTGACAGCTGCCTTCTCTCGGGAAGCTTGTTATGGCCTGATAATTTTGTAGATACTGGAGCCAAATACTCAACTTCAAGCGAACTCCAATCCAGACTGATTCATGGCACTACTACAACAAGTACAAGTAACAATTTCAAATTTTCTATGGCCTCTATATACTCACTAACTCATGAAACTCCAGTGATCGCTGAAGGCCTATCGAGGTACAGTCAAAGGGACCTTTCTTCCATGCGGAATAATGAACTTACAACCTTTAAGGGATACCTACAAAAATCCGACAGGATGACTAAGGTTCAAGGATTTAAATGGCCAAAACTTTGCACTTTACAGAGCTCAGCTCAGCGCGAAAATAAGGAATTACTCAGTCATAAAAGTAACCAACAGGAAGTGGTGACAAAGACTTATATTCCTCTGTCTAACCTCAGTGTGGATACAAGGTCCCAAAGTCGCATTTTACTCCCCTATCCAACTCTTTCTATCAATGCTAATGTGGATTCGTTGAATGATATGGCTGCCCAGTCTTGTACATCAAGTTATGGGATACAGAGAAAAGGAGACTATAATTCAAGTCTTCATCAAAATCATCATATAAATGGAAGGCATGTATTAACGACATGGGATTCAAGTGGTAAGTTCCATGGAAGATAATTTGTCCTGATCAAATAAGTGTCTGACTTCCTGTTTTGTAGTAATCCTTTCTGACAGACACAGACACACACACACATACCGAAGAGCCTGATAGTTGAATTAGCAAATCAGTTCTGGAAACAGCTTTTATGTAGGACAACTTGTTGATTCAACTGACTGCTTGATCAGTCAGTCACCTAGATTTCCGAGAAGGTATTGTGAAATAAGTTTCGGTGGCTCTAAATTCTTTACTGTATCAACACCGAGGGAGTAAAATAAGCAGTATTATGATGAAAAAGAAATCAAGCAATATAATAGTGTGTGAAAATCTTCGATAATGTATATATAACTGTAGAGCCTGATGATGAATTTATCGAAAAGAGTACCCTTTGTTCAGTATCCATTCTTCTGATAATTTCATTCAGCTTATGAGAGCCAAATAGCATTCGTGTGCTGTCAGTTACTCCTGAACTGGGTAAATTGTTGATCAGTTTCTGCATGATAAGCACAGTGAAGACGACGAATAACAATCTTCATCATGTAGTAAAACCGTGAGTGACTTCTGCATGAGTAATCGCTCACAACCACATAAGTCAACTGATTTCACTACATTTTTGTTAGAAATCCATATCAGTTAAGCGACCACATAAAACTATCATGCTCTGTAAAGCTTTCTAGTTCTAAGTTTGAAATGCTTACCAACTTATAGCTATGAACGCTACCCGTGGGATATACGGTTCTACCGAGGTTAACAAGGGGTTGATTTCCCAATGACACCTGAGCGAAAACTGATGAGAGGTCTCTAACATGAAAGTAACAGTGTCCGGTTCTCCCGGATTTCCAATATTTATTGAGTCAGCACTATTTTATCACACAAACTCCACGTATTTTAGTCTTTAGGGATGACGATTAACACGGATAAATTGAAACTAAGCTTGGTTTTATTAGGCTGTATTTCCTACCAATTATGACTTTTATACGAGATGCACTTTGTATATTCTGTGGAGAGACAGCTGTTTCAATGTACTATAACTTTGTCCATGCTTCTGATCTATGTTGAAATTAACGAGATATTCCGTAATCCAGTAATGCTATGACTCCACATATTTGAGTCGAATGAAGTATACTACTTTGCAAATTTTAAGTAGGCCAACAGTTTTACACAATTATGAATGTGGGCTGAACGATGGTGGTAAAGACCTTTTATCATTTGTGTTTTAAGCTATCAGAAGTAAATACACAGTTTTAACTCTAACATATCAGTCCTCATGTCTACTTTGCATTCTTTATGTTAGCTGTTACGCAGGTTGTGGACACAGCGAGAATTAGGAACAGCAGTATCCCGGTAAGTGTACAGTTTTGAGATGATTATGTGCATAGGAATGTCTCAGATTAACCTGTAATCTTTTTAAAAATGGCAAAAACACATTTCCTCAGTAGGTCGACTTAAGATTTCAGACTTCCGAAATGATGAATTTTGGTTTTGAGAACTCTTTCATCTTCAATTCATCATTATATAAATGAGTTTTAAATTACTAAGGTGCTTAATATTAATCACTCGTGAGATAGGACGTAAACAGCAAAGAGAATTTTCTCTACGACGATTCATTTTCATGAGATGTACACTAGTAATTACATTTAAATAAGAAATCATTAGGCCGACTGGATACTGGTAAACTTTGTTCTCGAAACATCCATTACGTAATGTAATGTGCAGGCTTGAACGGATGACTAATTGAACGTTAGAAAGAGACAGAAGTTTGCATGACGTTAAAAAAAAAAAAAAAAAAAAAAAAAAAAAAAAAAAAAAAAAAAAAAAAAAAAAAAAAAAAAAAAAAAAAAAAAAAAAAAAAAAAAAAAAAAAAGGGGTTTCAGACGGAAGGATCAAACCCAGAATCTACTGATTGTCCAATAGATAAATTTGAGGCAGACCCGTCCAAAGGTTATGTGTACCATAAAGCATGAGATGAAGTAAGTTCGATTTGTCAAACATGTGCTAATATCTCGCCTATGAGATAATTTGCATTTAACAGCACTGAATCGCAAATCCCATCATTTCTACATTCATTCATCATGCATCACGAGAATTTTATTTGTAGAAAAAAGGAAATTCATAAGAACTTCGAATGAGATGTATTAAAATACTCTCCTTTTCGTTCAACCGAATATTATTGTTGTTAGTTTTCTTAGTGAAATAAAAGTATGGCATAGGTTTTTACAGTATTGTTTTCGCCGTATACAATAACAATCTACGATATTTACGACGTAAGTGTCTAGATGTAGGCGATGACATTTACACTACTTATCTAATCCAATCCAATCCACTCCACTCCACATGCACAGCAATAAATGCAAACGAAAGTGAATTTTTCTCCTGAATAATATGACTGAATTGTGTACTCCCTCTCCTCTCTCAAGTTTTCATCATCATAATAATTATACACACTGTTCACAACTTAATTATTTGGTATAGCATGCACACATCAAAATCCTCATTCTGTCTACAAAATACTCCATTATTAAGTAAGTAACTAAGTAAGTAAGCAAGTAAGTAGGTAGGTAAGGAGATATAAAAAACACTGAGGACTGGTTGATAAAAAGGTGAACTCTACCTACAAAAGATAAGTGTATTATTGTTTGTGTTCGAGGTAGGTTATTCGACTGACATTAGTATAAATGATATGTAAAACTGCCTTAGACTTGATAAAACTAAATGGAACAATAAAGTGGTTTCAGGGTCTCCGCCACAGAATGAAGGAAGCAGTTCCTGAATATCTTACTTACCTGAGTTCTACTACAGCTTTCGAAAGTTATTATGTGTCAAGCCTTCCATGTGAATTCAGAAAACATATAGATCTGCATATAAATTCATCAACCATCCCTACTTACTATCTTAGCAATCTACTTTTGTGAAACAGATGACTTCAGATGTATGATTTTCTCTTAATCCTATGTCCTGTTCTGACTCTTAAATTCAGGCCAACTATTCCGACAAATCCCGAATGTGACAAAGTGTATGTTGAAATTATACTTGATTATGATAAATGAGGAATCCACCCAAAGTGAGCAAACCACAGATGTATGGTAACACTCTAGTCGCTTAGTAATACTAGTTGGAAATCCCTGCCGGTGAGAATAATTCTGATTGTAGAAAAACATAGGAACTGCTGAGTGGTGGGATGAATACTAGGATACTGCTTCAGATTCAGCTTATAGCATCTGATGAAATACCACGACACTAACTCACAAAGTACACAGAACACAGCTCTGATATTTTTTACAGGATTGACTGATTAAGTAGAAATGCCACGAGACATACCTCGTGAAGGAGTGAGTTCTGAATAGAATAAATCTCTGATTACCTTTTCAACTGACTTATGTCCGTCATATTCGCAGTTCGATTTTGTATAAAGGGTGGAAGTATTTGAGCGCTACATGAAAACACTAGTGAATAAGTTCAACACATGCAATCGAAACCATAACTCTATAGTAAAACCTGAAGAAAATAACAAGATTCTCTGCTGAATTGAATTCAGAGGACTGCAACAGTCACCATGACAAGAAAGTTAGCCTAATGATATGTACACTTTGTGCATTATGCTTTTTGTTCGCTGTTTCACTGATCACAACATCTACAGTTTTTCCTCTTTCTGTTTACAGACTGAAGACCTTCATCAGAAGACTAAGAGTCTTTACGACCAAATCTCCACAATGTCAGCTGAGGTATCACTAAGAGTGAGTTTAAACCAGCACTTTTTATCTCTTAGTTTAAAACAGTAAACTGGTGTAGTGACTGAAGATGAAAAAATCCTAAGTGGCAAAGGGATACAAACCTATGATGTTTGACTTATTAACTTTAGGCTTTACTGACTACTCAAATACGACTGACTTCATCTACAACTCAGAATCACTTCAACCACTAGTTGTCATACCTAATTTCCGAGTTCTTGTTGTTCTTTACAAAAGAAACAAAACAATGCATTTGAAGGTTCAGTTCAACGACTGTTGCAGTAATTGCTTCTACTCAACTACTGAATCTTTCTGACTACCAAGGACGGGCTTTAAATTATATAGAAATTGTTCCTGAAAACTCATTTTAGTTGCCTTCACTTCATGTATACACAGTAATAAGGTGTCAGTTAGCAAACTACTTCACTTTAGTACACATCTGACACATGATCATGAACTTATTAGCAATAGATTCATATTTACGAATCGGTTTAATGATTTGACTAGGTAATAGATCGACTGTCTGCATGGCTACTTGGCTGGCATATATTCCTAGAAACATACATCATATATAAAACCATATAATGTTACGCCTAATAATGCACTTTAAAAAGAGAAATGGAAAGGAAAAACCTAGATCTGTGAAAAAAGACAGTCTGACCAATAGAACAGACTGTTTACTGATTGGATAAGTCATGGTTGCATAGGGAATAACAGTGAATATTCATTTGTTAAGGAAATAGTGTGAATGGCCACACCAAGTAACACAGACACACACATATAAATACATCTTTATCTTTGCACACATTTCCTGTCTCACTTGAAGGAACAGTAAACAAGGGAGTGTCGCATTAGTTAATTAGTTATCTCTGAAGTGGAATTTATTACATAATCATCAGTATCCCAGTAAGACATTCTGAGGTATTCAGGTGAAAATAATCTGTGTAATGGAGAGATTTTATCCAAATTTCTATTCTTATACGAAATCTCACTACGAACCATTGGTTTCAAGTCTACTAACAAGATGTGAATCAGAGCGTGGTGCTAAACTGCAGAGTAACTGTAATGATAATGATGACAGTGAGGAGAAACAATATAGCTGGTGTAGTGAAAGACAAAATACGAACATGAATGAAGTCACTGAGCAACAGAATTCTCTCACATCCCCTAATATGCCTCGACAACGAATACAAAGTGTGGATAGAGCAAAAATGTCACGTGGTCAACTAGCAAAATGGACGCCGACAGATTCGCAAAGATGGGCTCGTGAAATTTCAGACCCTCCAGACCGTGAAAAATCAACTAAAGATGAAGATCGGACTGGTTCAGTCTTCACCGGATCTGTACAGTCATTTATATTGCCGTTTACTAGAATTAATGAATACTTAACACCGGGAATTAACGCTAAATATCATAACCACTCTAGAACTTTCGAAAGTGGAATCAACTATCTGAGCTTAGTTTCCCATAATGATGTTCGATGTAACATCATTCCAAACTGTCAGCATTTTCCTGATTTAATGTCAACATCTTTAACAAAGACAAACTCACCAATAAAACATAAGTCAAGATCACTACGTAAGCATTCGCATGAAAAAACACTGCCATGTTCAAGTCAGGACGATAAAACACTCATGACATTAGATTCAAATAATGTGTTCATCAATCCAAACGAGTCCAAATTACAGACTGTGACGAATCAGAAAAGTATACCGCGTTCTAGAAGATTACCGTCACCATGTGTCCGCATGAAAACACTAGAAAGGGATACAAATTATAATATATCTCTCGGAACAGGTCAAAACGCAAGCTCCTCAAACTATGATCTTCGACCAAAGCGATTAATAGAAACAGAACGCATGGTTAGACAAGAATTAGCGTCTGCAAAACAGAAATCAGAAACTTCAAATAGCAACAATGGCATAGACAGAGAAGATCGGAAATCAGAGATGCAGAATTCCACGACACCTCTGAAAAAGTCGAGTTCTAGTGAGAGAAGACAAACAATTTCTCCAGACTCAAATACACCTGAGAATGTTTTAGGAGAAAAAAATTCGTGAAACCGACTTATCCAGAGGATTGGACAAAACTCGAGTCCTAAGGAATGGTGATGATTTAATCAGAGATGATGCAGATTCGAAGGTAATTCAATTGAGTTTCAAGTGTGCATGCAATTACTTTGTTCCGCTATCTGTCTTTTGCTTTGCCATAATGCATTCTGTAAGACTCGGAGTTTACCCATTCGGCTACAGTGGAAAACGACAGAGGGGGATTAAATATATGCCTAGAAATGTATTAGTATAAACAGTTTTATAACGTGTAAGTATTGACAACATACAATGCTCTTCATTGATATGCTTGTTAAATATACGTGAACTTGTTAGGGTAGAATAAATCATTATACAATTGGTGGATGGTGGCTAGCAGTGGAATCCAGGATGCGCATTTCGTCCTATTTGGGACTCGTCAGCTGGATGTACCTGCATTTCTCAGTGAGTGATGATGTTCCCACCGAGGCTCGCACCCAGTGCCCATAGTTTCAAACGCCAAAGCGTTATCCACTAGACCACTTGGGCCACGAGAGCCACCTCTTGTGCAACGGGTCATATTAATTATTGAATTGAATTTTTTGATTTTCCCGTCGATTGATTGGACCGAAGTGCTCGGTCTCAGGTTGACATGTCGGCTTCTTGTGCAGATGCTTCGACGATGTCTGGGTATTTAATTAGTATACAATTGGTGGATGGTGGCTAGCAGTGGAATCCAGGATGCGCATTTCGTCCTATTTGGGACTCGTCAGCTGGATGTACCTGCATTTCTCAGTGAGTGATGATGTTCCCACCGAGGCTCGCACCCAGTGCCCATAGTTTCAAACGCCAAAGCGTTATCCACTAGACCACTTGGGCCACGAGAGCCACCTCTTGTGCAACGGGTCATATTAATTATTGAATTGAATTTTTTGATTTTCCCGTCGATTGATTGGACCGAAGTGCTCGGTCTCAGGTTGACATGTCGGCTTCTTGTGCAGATGCTTCGACGATGTCTGGGTATTTAATTAGTATACAATTGGTGGATGGTGGCTAGCAGTGGAATCCAGGATGCGCATTTCGTCCTATTTGGGACTCGTCAGCTGGATGTACCTGCATTTCTCAGTGAGTGATGATGTTCCCACCGAGGCTCGCACCCAGTGCCCATAGTTTCAAACGCCAAAGCGTTATCCACTAGACCACTTGGGCCACGAGAGCCACCTCTTGTGCAACGGGTCATATTAATTATTGAATTGAATTTTTTGATTTTCCCGTCGATTGATTGGACCGAAGTGCTCGGTCTCAGGTTGACATGTCGGCTTCTTGTGCAGATGCTTCGACGATGTCTGGGTATTTAATTAGTATACAATTGGTGGATGGTGGCTAGCAGTGGAATCCAGGATGCGCATTTCGTCCTATTTGGGACTCGTCAGCTGGATGTACCTGCATTTCTCAGTGAGTGATGATGTTCCCACCGAGGCTCGCACCCAGTGCCCATAGTTTCAAACGCCAAAGCGTTATCCACTAGACCACTTGGGCCACGAGAGCCACCTCTTGTGCAACGGGTCATATTAATTATTGAATTGAATTTTTTGATTTTCCCGTCGATTGATTGGACCGAAGTGCTCGGTCTCAGGTTGACATGTCGGCTTCTTGTGCAGATGCTTCGACGATGTCTGGGTATTTAATTAGTATACAATTGGTGGATGGTGGCTAGCAGTGGAATCCAGGATGCGCATTTCGTCCTATTTGGGACTCGTCAGCTGGATGTACCTGCATTTCTCAGTGAGTGATGATGTTCCCACCGAGGCTCGCACCCAGTGCCCATAGTTTCAAACGCCAAAGCGTTATCCACTAGACCACTTGGGCCACGAGAGCCACCTCTTGTGCAACGGGTCATATTAATTATTGAATTGAATTTTTTGATTTTCCCGTCGATTGATTGGACCGAAGTGCTCGGTCTCAGGTTGACATGTCGGCTTCTTGTGCAGATGCTTCGACGATGTCTGGGTATTTAATTAGTATACAATTGGTGGATGGTGGCTAGCAGTGGAATCCAGGATGCGCATTTCGTCCTATTTGGGACTCGTCAGCTGGATGTACCTGCATTTCTCAGTGAGTGATGATGTTCCCACCGAGGCTCGCACCCAGTGCCCATAGTTTCAAACGCCAAAGCGTTATCCACTAGACCACTTGGGCCACGAGAGCCACCTCTTGTGCAACGGGTCATATTAATTATTGAATTGAATTTTTTGATTTTCCCGTCGATTGATTGGACCGAAGTGCTCGGTCTCAGGTTGACATGTCGGCTTCTTGTGCAGATGCTTCGACGATGTCTGGGTATTTAATTAGTATACAATTGGTGGATGGTGGCTAGCAGTGGAATCCAGGATGCGCATTTCGTCCTATTTGGGACTCGTCAGCTGGATGTACCTGCATTTCTCAGTGAGTGATGATGTTCCCACCGAGGCTCGAACCCAGTGCCCATAGTTTCAAACGCCAAAGCGTTATCCACTAGACCACTTGGGCCACGAGAGCCACCTCTTGTGCAACGGGTCATATTAATTATTGAATTGAATTTTTTGATTTTCCCGTCGATTGATTGGACCGAAGTGCTCGGTCTCAGGTTGACATGTCGGCTTCTTGTGCAGATGCTTCGACGATGTCTGGGTATTTAATTAGTATACAATTGGTGGATGGTGGCTAGCAGTGGAATCCAGGATGCGCATTTCGTCCTATTTGGGACTCGTCAGCTGGATGTACCTGCATTTCTCAGTGAGTGATGATGTTCCCACCGAGGCTCGCACCCAGTGCCCATAGTTTCAAACGCCAAAGCGTTATCCACTAGACCACTTGGGCCACGAGAGCCACCTCTTGTGCAACGGGTCATATTAATTATTGAATTGAATTTTTTGATTTTCCCGTCGATTGATTGGACCGAAGTGCTCGGTCTCAGGTTGACATGTCGGCTTCTTGTGCAGATGCTTCGACGATGTCTGGGTATTTAATTAGTATACAATTGGTGGATGGTGGCTAGCAGTGGAATCCAGGATGCGCATTTCGTCCTATTTGGGACTCGTCAGCTGGATGTACCTGCATTTCTCAGTGAGTGATGATGTTCCCACCGAGGCTCGCACCCAGTGCCCATAGTTTCAAACGCCAAAGCGTTATCCACTAGACCACTTGGGCCACGAGAGCCACCTCTTGTGCAACGGGTCATATTAATTATTGAATTGAATTTTTTGATTTTCCCGTCGATTGATTGGACCGAAGTGCTCGGTCTCAGGTTGACATGTCGGCTTCTTGTGCAGATGCTTCGACGATGTCTGGGTATTTAATTAGTATACAATTGGTGGATGGTGGCTAGCAGTGGAATCCAGGATGCGCATTTCGTCCTATTTGGGACTCGTCAGCTGGATGTACCTGCATTTCTCAGTGAGTGATGATGTTCCCACCGAGGCTCGCACCCAGTGCCCATAGTTTCAAACGCCAAAGCGTTATCCACTAGACCACTTGGGCCACGAGAGCCACCTCTTGTGCAACGGGTCATATTAATTATTGAATTGAATTTTTTGATTTTCCCGTCGATTGATTGGACCGAAGTGCTCGGTCTCAGGTTGACATGTCGGCTTCTTGTGCAGATGCTTCGACGATGTCTGGGTATTTAATTAGTATACAATTGGTGGATGGTGGCTAGCAGTGGAATCCAGGATGCGCATTTCGTCCTATTTGGGACTCGTCAGCTGGATGTACCTGCATTTCTCAGTGAGTGATGATGTTCCCACCGAGGCTCGAACCCAGTGCCCATAGTTTCAAACGCCAAAGCGTTATCCACTAGACCACTTGGGCCACGAGAGCCACCTCTTGTGCAACGGGTCATATTAATTATTGAATTGAATTTTTTGATTTTCCCGTCGATTGATTGGACCGAAGTGCTCGGTCTCAGGTTGACATGTCGGCTTCTTGTGCAGATGCTTCGACGATGTCTGGGTATTTAATTAGTATACAATTGGTGGATGGTGGCTAGCAGTGGAATCCAGGATGCGCATTTCGTCCTATTTGGGACTCGTCAGCTGGATGTACCTGCATTTCTCAGTGAGTGATGATGTTCCCACCGAGGCTCGCACCCAGTGCCCATAGTTTCAAACGCCAAAGCGTTATCCACTAGACCACTTGGGCCACGAGAGCCACCTCTTGTGCAACGGGTCATATTAATTATTGAATTGAATTTTTTGATTTTCCCGTCGATTGATTGGACCGAAGTGCTCGGTCTCAGGTTGACATGTCGGCTTCTTGTGCAGATGCTTCGACGATGTCTGGGTATTTAATTAGTATACAATTGGTGGATGGTGGCTAGCAGTGGAATCCAGGATGCGCATTTCGTCCTATTTGGGACTCGTCAGCTGGATGTACCTGCATTTCTCAGTGAGTGATGATGTTCCCACCGAGGCTCGCACCCAGTGCCCATAGTTTCAAACGCCAAAGCGTTATCCACTAGACCACTTGGGCCACGAGAGCCACCTCTTGTGCAACGGGTCATATTAATTATTGAATTGAATTTTTTGATTTTCCCGTCGATTGATTGGACCGAAGTGCTCGGTCTCAGGTTGACATGTCGGCTTCTTGTGCAGATGCTTCGACGATGTCTGGGTATTTAATTAGTATACAATTGGTGGATGGTGGCTAGCAGTGGAATCCAGGATGCGCATTTCGTCCTATTTGGGACTCGTCAGCTGGATGTACCTGCATTTCTCAGTGAGTGATGATGTTCCCACCGAGGCTCGAACCCAGTGCCCATAGTTTCAAACGCCAAAGCGTTATCCACTAGACCACTTGGGCCACGAGAGCCACCTCTTGTGCAACGGGTCATATTAATTATTGAATTGAATTTTTTGATTTTCCCGTCGATTGATTGGACCGAAGTGCTCGGTCTCAGGTTGACATGTCGGCTTCTTGTGCAGATGCTTCGACGATGTCTGGGTATTTAATTAGTATACAATTGGTGGATGGTGGCTAGCAGTGGAATCCAGGATGCGCATTTCGTCCTATTTGGGACTCGTCAGCTGGATGTACCTGCATTTCTCAGTGAGTGATGATGTTCCCACCGAGGCTCGCACCCAGTGCCCATAGTTTCAAACGCCAAAGCGTTATCCACTAGACCACTTGGGCCACGAGAGCCACCTCTTGTGCAACGGGTCATATTAATTATTGAATTGAATTTTTTGATTTTCCCGTCGATTGATTGGACCGAAGTGCTCGGTCTCAGGTTGACATGTCGGCTTCTTGTGCAGATGCTTCGACGATGTCTGGGTATTTAATTAGTATACAATTGGTGGATGGTGGCTAGCAGTGGAATCCAGGATGCGCATTTCGTCCTATTTGGGACTCGTCAGCTGGATGTACCTGCATTTCTCAGTGAGTGATGATGTTCCCACCGAGGCTCGAACCCAGTGCCCATAGTTTCAAACGCCAAAGCGTTATCCACTAGACCACTTGGGCCACGAGAGCCACCTCTTGTGCAACGGGTCATATTAATTATTGAATTGAATTTTTTGATTTTCCCGTCGATTGATTGGACCGAAGTGCTCGGTCTCAGGTTGACATGTCGGCTTCTTGTGCAGATGCTTCGACGATGTCTGGGTATTTAATTAGTATACAATTGGTGGATGGTGGCTAGCAGTGGAATCCAGGATGCGCATTTCGTCCTATTTGGGACTCGTCAGCTGGATGTACCTGCATTTCTCAGTGAGTGATGATGTTCCCACCGAGGCTCGAACCCAGTGCCCATAGTTTCAAACGCCAAAGCGTTATCCACTAGACCACTTGGGCCACGAGAGCCACCTCTTGTGCAACGGGTCATATTAATTATTGAATTGAATTTTTTGATTTTCCCGTCGATTGATTGGACCGAAGTGCTCGGTCTCAGGTTGACATGTCGGCTTCTTGTGCAGATGCTTCGACGATGTCTGGGTATTTAATTAGTATACAATTGGTGGATGGTGGCTAGCAGTGGAATCCAGGATGCGCATTTCGTCCTATTTGGGACTCGTCAGCTGGATGTACCTGCATTTCTCAGTGAGTGATGATGTTCCCACCGAGGCTCGAACCCAGTGCCCATAGTTTCAAACGCCAAAGCGTTATCCACTAGACCACTTGGGCCACGAGAGCCACCTCTTGTGCAACGGGTCATATTAATTATTGAATTGAATTTTTTGATTTTCCCGTCGATTGATTGGACCGAAGTGCTCGGTCTCAGGTTGACATGTCGGCTTCTTGTGCAGATGCTTCGACGATGTCTGGGTATTTAATTAGTATACAATTGGTGGATGGTGGCTAGCAGTGGAATCCAGGATGCGCATTTCGTCCTATTTGGGACTCGTCAGCTGGATGTACCTGCATTTCTCAGTGAGTGATGATGTTCCCACCGAGGCTCGAACCCAGTGCCCATAGTTTCAAACGCCAAAGCGTTATCCACTAGACCACTTGGGCCACGAGAGCCACCTCTTGTGCAACGGGTCATATTAATTATTGAATTGAATTTTTTGATTTTCCCGTCGATTGATTGGACCGAAGTGCTCGGTCTCAGGTTGACATGTCGGCTTCTTGTGCAGATGCTTCGACGATGTCTGGGTATTTAATTAGTATACAATTGGTGGATGGTGGCTAGCAGTGGAATCCAGGATGCGCATTTCGTCCTATTTGGGACTCGTCAGCTGGATGTACCTGCATTTCTCAGTGAGTGATGATGTTCCCACCGAGGCTCGAACCCAGTGCCCATAGTTTCAAACGCCAAAGCGTTATCCACTAGACCACTTGGGCCACGAGAGCCACCTCTTGTGCAACGGGTCATATTAATTATTGAATTGAATTTTTTGATTTTCCCGTCGATTGATTGGACCGAAGTGCTCGGTCTCAGGTTGACATGTCGGCTTCTTGTGCAGATGCTTCGACGATGTCTGGGTATTTAATTAGTATACAATTGGTGGATGGTGGCTAGCAGTGGAATCCAGGATGCGCATTTCGTCCTATTTGGGACTCGTCAGCTGGATGTACCTGCATTTCTCAGTGAGTGATGATGTTCCCACCGAGGCTCGAACCCAGTGCCCATAGTTTCAAACGCCAAAGCGTTATCCACTAGACCACTTGGGCCACGAGAGCCACCTCTTGTGCAACGGGTCATATTAATTATTGAATTGAATTTTTTGATTTTCCCGTCGATTGATTGGACCGAAGTGCTCGGTCTCAGGTTGACATGTCGGCTTCTTGTGCAGATGCTTCGACGATGTCTGGGTATTTAATTAGTATACAATTGGTGGATGGTGGCTAGCAGTGGAATCCAGGATGCGCATTTCGTCCTATTTGGGACTCGTCAGCTGGATGTACCTGCATTTCTCAGTGAGTGATGATGTTCCCACCGAGGCTCGAACCCAGTGCCCATAGTTTCAAACGCCAAAGCGTTATCCACTAGACCACTTGGGCCACGAGAGCCACCTCTTGTGCAACGGGTCATATTAATTATTGAATTGAATTTTTTGATTTTCCCGTCGATTGATTGGACCGAAGTGCTCGGTCTCAGGTTGACATGTCGGCTTCTTGTGCAGATGCTTCGACGATGTCTGGGTATTTAATTAGTATACAATTGGTGGATGGTGGCTAGCAGTGGAATCCAGGATGCGCATTTCGTCCTATTTGGGACTCGTCAGCTGGATGTACCTGCATTTCTCAGTGAGTGATGATGTTCCCACCGAGGCTCGAACCCAGTACCCATAGTTTCAAACGCCAAAGCGTTATCCACTAGACCACTTGGGCCACGAGAGCCACCTCTTGTGCAACGGGTCATATTAATTATTGAATTGAATTTTTTGATTTTCCCGTCGATTGATTGGACCGAAGTGCTCGGTCTCAGGTTGACATGTCGGCTTCTTGTGCAGATGCTTCGACGATGTCTGGGTATTTAATTAGTATACAATTGGTGGATGGTGGCTAGCAGTGGAATCCAGGATGCGCATTTCGTCCTATTTGGGACTCGTCAGCTGGATGTACCTGCATTTCTCAGTGAGTGATGATGTTCCCACCGAGGCTCGAACCCAGTGCCCATAGTTTCAAACGCCAAAGCGTTATCCACTAGACCACTTGGGCCACGAGAGCCACCTCTTGTGCAACGGGTCATATTAATTATTGAATTGAATTTTTTGATTTTCCCGTCGATTGATTGGACCGAAGTGCTCGGTCTCAGGTTGACATGTCGGCTTCTTGTGCAGATGCTTCGACGATGTCTGGGTATTTAATTAGTATACAATTGGTGGATGGTGGCTAGCAGTGGAATCCAGGATGCGCATTTCGTCCTATTTGGGACTCGTCAGCTGGATGTACCTGCATTTCTCAGTGAGTGATGATGTTCCCACCGAGGCTCGAACCCAGTGCCCATAGTTTCAAACGCCAAAGCGTTATCCACTAGACCACTTGGGCCACGAGAGCCACCTCTTGTGCAACGGGTCATATTAATTATTGAATTGAATTTTTTGATTTTCCCGTCGATTGATTGGACCGAAGTGCTCGGTCTCAGGTTGACATGTCGGCTTCTTGTGCAGATGCTTCGACGATGTCTGGGTATTTAATTAGTATACAATTGGTGGATGGTGGCTAGCAGTGGAATCCAGGATGCGCATTTCGTCCTATTTGGGACTCGTCAGCTGGATGTACCTGCATTTCTCAGTGAGTGATGATGTTCCCACG